>JALGQZ010000012.1:9357500-9537500 GCA_023105745.1 Austropuccinia psidii | reverse complement strand
GGTTATTTCAATTATATTATTATCAATTTAGAATTTTCCTTTCTGTAAATAAAGGTAAAAAATATAATTCTGAATTACTTGTATAGGAAGTACCAGAAGAGTTTATGGAAGAAAAAATATTCATATTTTTCAGGCTTTGATATTGGGGATTGGGCTCTAGATGTTGTCCTTCTAGTCTTTTAAGAAGGTAGTCTTACTCTTATTTTTACTTTTTTTAAAAATGTTGAAGCCTGGATCGGCCCCTCCTGGCTTTATTGGTGGCTCCAGGTGGTCTTTCTCTGATCTTTGTGCACTTCAAGGTCTCTTTATATAGAACGTTTTAGAATTTGGTACAATATCTGAAATGGAGCTTACCTTTTAAAAGATCTGAGAAATTTTGAATTATAGAAATCATTTAGCTAATCAGTCTTTGGGATAAATCTTCTCCAATTGTTGAAAACATATTCTTGGCTTCCTCGCTTCTATCATCTTAAATGCTTTTGTAATCAAATTATGACCCCCCTACATAGTTGAAGAAATTAATCAGACAGTAAAATAATAAATCAGAAAATTGAATCATCTTCCTGGTAAGACCAAGTTAAATTGGGGATGAAAATAATTTATGTGAAGCTTCTTCCTTTGCGAAAATTCCATTTTAGTAAAATGTTTACAGGGAATGCCTTTAGATTTGAAATAGATTTTTGTACAGTTTTCTTTGGTACCAAGGATTGTCTTGTGATTATCAGGTGTAATTAGGAGGAAATGATGTGGAATTTTCCCATTAAGACCACAAAGATTTGGTGGGAGTCCCTTAATTTCAACGATCATTTAATGTTATATTATTTTGATTATCTTAATGAATGGTTCTTTGAAGGCCATTTTAGGTACTTTAATTACCTCAAGCAGGGTTCCAGTGGATTTTTTAATCCAGATTTTGATAATTGAATCGGCTCCTTGAACTAGTTAGTCGTCATAAATACCAAGGTGTATATTATTGCTTGTCCAAGCTGGGATAAAGTCCCCCTTCAAAGTGATCAATATTTTGGATAACTAATGCAATTATTCTTCATTCTTTATGGATTTTTTCATTTTTTCCCAATTGGAATCAAATTATTTTCTATCATGAGAATAGATGAACTGAGAAAACAATAATATTTGAATAAGATGAATAAGTTTTGTGAAACATAAATGAATTAGGGGGAGTTTTTAATTTGTTACAAAGATTAATGAATTTTTCAAATTTATTTCCAAAAAACAGTTTCTTGAAACAATAAGATGAAAACTCCTTAATAATTTCTTAAAATTGATAGATGCAGTTCAGATTGGGGAAAGACAATCTTCAGGCTATTAATTAAGCAAGATTATCTATAAAGAACTATCACAGGGGAAGAATTGAGGTTGAAATTTTGAGGAATATTTTTTTGGTATGTGTTCAAGGCCCAGGTATAGGCCTCCTGGTACTCTTTAGTAGGCAGGATAAATGCACCAGAGAATGGTTCGGTGGATAGAGGTGAACCCAGAGATATGGAACAAAGGAATTTTGTATTTTTTTGTTTTGTATGTAAAATCCATGAGGATAACATGAGGAAATCCTTGAATAAGCTTTTTGACGATTGGATGAGTGAATAATACATTTTTGATTGGACATTGGGGTATCTAGTAGCTTCCCAAACATATTTTTATTGGTCAAAGGTATCAAGAAAGGCCTCAATTGGCCATTTACTTTGAAGTTTTTCTTTGGTCAGTTTTTTAACAATGTGATGAATAGTTACAGGCCTTTCTGGCTCTCTTTGAATGCACAGATGAGCCTGAATTTGCATTGAAAAGATATGTGCTGAAGAAAGATCTATTATTTGAAAAGCTTCTGAATATTGAAACTTCCTGAAGGATGTTTGGGCCATAATATTTTTGGTAGGCTCAAATACTTTCTGGAATACAGTCTGAAAGGGAAATCCACTTTTTTGTAACCCAGAATTTTAGAAGTTCCCTTTTTGGATGGAACCCCTGATCTGCCACAACAGATTTCAACCTGATTTAGAGTCAAATTGAACATATAGGTGGTAAAAAAATACTCTTCTTCTTTTGAGACATTGTGGAAATGCTCACCGGGGCTCTCAAGGGACTGAAAATGCCCTCTAGAGGGTATCCGAAGCATGATTAATATGGTAAATGAGTAGCCAGAAAATAAAGAAAGCTTGGTTTAAGAAAACAAAATATTTAGGATTTGTGGTTTTAATAATGAGGTTTTTAGATAATAATTGAGAGAAAATGGGAAAAAATGGGAAAAAATCAAAAAAATATGGATTGAAAAAGGTAGATAAATTGATAAAATTTGGTAAAGAAGTCATTGGAATTTTATTTTTAAGAGAAAAAAGAAATGAAAAGGATTCAATGGGGTGGAAATGAGATAAAAATGAGTATTTTCATTTATGTATTTTTGATGGGGTGTGGGTGACAGTGTTTTGTGGAATTTGTGAGCTTTAGGAGGCTGTATGGCCCTGTTTTGAATTGAAAATATGGCTTGGGAATTTTCTTACATGAACTTACCAAAGGTTACATATATGTACCAAAAGGCTTATTTGATACTAAAAATACGCTACAAATATCGATATATATTTCTTTATTATTTCATATCTAATGATGGATATTATTTTATGTTTTTAGAAAAAATGGAAAGCTCAAACTATCGATTCATTAAGAATATTTTCACTGATGTGTTATAAGTCTGGTAGATTCAAAACTACCTAGGACTTTTTGAATATCTAGTGTTCTAAAAATAAACAAGTTTATCAACTACTCAGTTTCGTGTGTGTGGTATGGACTTTTATACCACAGAAAATTCAATTAAGCTATCATAGCTACCAATTCTATAATAAAGCTGTGAGTGTGAGAACCACTCACATCTAATATGACTAATTTTATTAAATAATTGACTTATTTCAAGTTTTATTTAGTGTTCACAGTATCAGTTTTTTTGAATTGGAAAAATATTATAAAAGTATTCTTTTAAATGGATTCAAAAGATAAAAAAATATAATTGGATATCAAAATACAAGGAAATATTGAGAAAACAATTGATAAAATCTTTTTTTCTTTTTGAGAAATTTAGAAAATTAATTTGAAAAAATGGAATTAATTTAGAAATAAGAAATAATATTAAAATCATTGAGTTTTTAACACTGAAATTGATAATATTTCCAATGATAAATTTTAAGAATTCTTAATTTACTTTTCATCAAACTGACCCAAATAAATGCAGGTATTTACTCTCAACTGTAACAAAATCCAAATATTTGAACCAATATTGTAAAAATATTACAATAAATATTTTTGATATATGAGGGATCTATTTGACTTTAATGATATTAGATTAAAGAAATAAATTCAAAATCTCAAACAAGGTTTCAAATTTATTTATGGTAAAGTTAAATAATATTCAATTTTTAAGAATAAAATTTTTTCTCAAAGAATTTCCATCTTACATCAGCTTGATACAAGCTTGGAAAGTCTTGGCTCAAATGGAAATTGAATTTCATTGAAGAGATTTGCATTAAGATTTAAACTAATCAAAGGTCTCAATAATTTCTATCAAAAAATGTGTTATAAAAGCTATTAATTCTCTTAAGAAAGAATATTTTTAATTTCCTGATTATAAAAGACAACACAAAACTTCACAGGTGATGAAAAACCAGGTTTTGATGAGTGTGTTGAATTTGTTGATGAAGAACAGCTCCAAGGTATCAAACCAGGTTCAAGAGGCAGAATATATAATTACAGAAAAAAAAGGTACTCCTTAAACACATTCAAAAAACTTTAGGGTGTTGGTAAACACACATAGGCCCTTACATGTTTTTACCAATTTATGGCCAAAACACATAAGTGACCTTATTTCTCAAAAATAATTCCTCAGGATCAGTTTTGAGGATTTTTTAATTTTTCTTTTCCATATTTTTCCCTACATGGGATGTCAATATCCGCAAATTTTTTCATATTTTTTTTGGCCAATATGACAAAATGGCATTTTTTTTTAGAAAATTCATTTAAAATCTTTCCACTTATGAATTTCCTTTTTTTTTAAAAGAAGGGTTAAATCTGGAGAATAAAGAACCAGAAGCCCATAATTTTGGGAATTTTTATTGGTGGGACAAGTGAAGGTGCAAAAAGAGTTTTTTTTCAGATGTTTTTTCCTGTCTTTGTAATATGACTATTTTTGAAAAATCAATATGAAACTTCCCACTGATGAATTTCCTTCAATTTTTTTAAAATGAAGGGTTCAATATGAACAATAAAGAACCAGAAGCCCATGAATTGGGGGAATTTTTTTGGTGGGACAACAAGTGAAGGCGCAATGAGTGTTTTTTTCAAATCTTTTTTTCTTTTTTTTAATATGACTATTTTCAAGTACAACAGTGCCACCTGTTTGATAATAAAAGAGACTGAGGTGGGATTTAAGCAATAAATAGGACTGAGGAGGGGGTTAATTGGCATAAATTTTATATACAAAAAACAATCAATCTGAATCAACCTCTCAAATAGTTGGTCTTTTATGAGAGGGGGGGAGGAAGATTGGGAAAATATAACATCCTGTGTTTCTGAATTTATCAGCCCACCTCAGGGCTTATGGTTGGGCATGAAATTCCCAATTCACAGTAATGGGGGGGACTGGATAAACCTTATAAATGATCATATCCAAAAGAACAAAATGAGAACAGCTATCCAAGAAGCGGATAGAAATGGGGGGATTATCATTTGGAGGACAGGAATAAGGGAAAAGGAAAAAGATTGGAATGTGGAATGAAAGAGAACTGGTCTTTGATACTTATTTGAAATTGGATCCCCCATGTAAGGCATGGACATCCACTTGCTTTTTGGAGTCTGGACAACATCTTAATACAATTCAATTCTTTCCAAATAAGAGGATACTGAGGGAATTAAAGTGTTCATGGCTTCATAAAGGTCTTGATTTTCTTTAATTTCTTCAGCCAAGTAAGCTCTGATACCAGCTCATTGAGCTTGAGTTGTGTAAATGTAGTGAAATACTGTTCTGTAGCCACAGTTTCCATAGCCCTGGACATTGATGACCTTGAATGTGTATTTCAATGTAAGCTTAGGTAAGTCTTCTGAGCCAGGTATCTGATAAAATAAGGTCAAAAGATAAATAAATATCAAAATAAACAAGAGAAATATACATTAAAAATAATCAGAAACTCACAAAACGCTTGGAGCATCCATCACTTGTGTGATAATTGCTTTGACAATGCTCACAGGTCAAGTCAATTTCATAATATATTTTCAAACTGGTGGCAGGCTTGTGTGATTTTCCTTTTGGGGTTTTGCTCCAATTGCCAATCTTATGGACCTTCTAAGGGTGACTTCTGATTTATTTAATTCAGTTGCTGAGGGTAGTGAATCTGATGAACTGATTGATTTTGATAATGAGGCCTCAGAATCTTTGGAATTTTCAGATGAGTCCACTTCCATAATTGGAGAGGGGACATTTGACTGTGATCTTGATTTTATTGTACTGGTCACTTTTGATGTGGGTCATCCTCTTCTCTTGGATTGACTTTCAACAGTTTCAAATCTTGATGGTTCTCTTTTATTTTTTTTATTTTTTTTATTCTTGGCCCCTTGAGGTCTTCCACAGATATTCTTGCATTCTAGTGGTTCTTTATAATATTGATCATCCTCTTGACTCTTGGGAATTTGATCAAATGGGACTTTTCCAGTCAAAACATCTTGAAAGTGTTGAAGAATTGGGATGATTTCTGTCATTGGTCTTTGAAAAAGGGCTTCCCCAATATCTTCAAATATTTCCTTGGCTTCATTTTTTCTTTCTTTTTCAACACTTTGATCATCACCTTGAAAACCAGTCTGAGAAGAATATGACAAAGAAAATCAACTAATAAGGAAAAAAGTAATAACTTGAAGTTAAAAACCCCTCAAGGGCAAATTGAAATGCCACTGAGGATGGAAGTCTGATATCTCAAGCCTTTGGCACCTGAAAAATGCCTTTTGGGTCTTATTCTTGCAAGGAATCCCTTGATAATTGTTGTATTTGTTGGTGCATTTTTCATTGGGAGGAAATTTGGTTTTGAAATTTTCAAAGGCAATCTGAAGAGCATAATGAGATACCTTTCCATTGAGAGTGCAGATGTGTGGAGGAAAATTCTTGACATGGACAATCATTTCTTTGGAGATTCTGTTGATGAATTCCATAATTGTTTTCTGAATTCCATGTGGAGAGCCCACACTACCTCCAGGAGAGTACCAGTGGTCTTTTGGAGCCAAAGTTTAACCATAGCATGGGCACCTTCTACTCTGGAGGTGGAGCCCACACCCAGGTGTTAATGGTGGTTGGTCCAGGCTGGCACATAATACTCCTGTAGAGGAAGGCAGGTAATTTACAAATATTGCTAGACTTCAGGATTTTTCACTTGCTTTTGAAGCTTCTTCCAGTTGTCTTTGAGATACTTTTCAGTGAATGAATAAATAACCTGAGAAATGAATGCCAAAGTCATTTATAAAAACAATAATAAGACAAAAATTGAAATAAAGTGAAACAAAGTGAAAAATAAAAGTATATTACTTGATTCCAAAGGCACGTGAAATTTTCAAAATCAGTTCCATGACTAATTTTCTTTATGAAATGAGCAGATACATATTTATTGATGTGCAAAATGCATAACATACTTTGGAGTCTGGAAAGAGCTTCTTAAGAGAGTTTTTCAAGGCCAGATCCCTGTAAATAACAATGAATGGAGGGGGAAAAAGATTGATGTTGTTGAGGACCTTTTCTATGTATTGATTTGATGCCCAAGTATATGAGGGTTCAGTTTCATTCTTCATCAAACAAAAAGCCCCAGAGAAGGTCTTATTGGCTGAGCTGAATCCAACAATATAAAAAAGGGGCATTTTGTACTTATTGGTTTTATAAGTACAATCCATAAGAATGACATGAGGAAAGCCATGAAGGAGCTTTATTACAAGGGGATGAGCAAAAAATAAGGAGGTAATGTGTCCCTCAGAATCCCTTGCAGAGGACCCAAAAAAACTTTCTTCTTTGAGAGTGTCAATAAGAGCATCAATGGGCCTTCTGCCTTGCAGTTTGGCTTTCTTGATCTTCTTGACTTGGTCATAAATGTCTTTAAGGATTAAAGGCATGTTAGACTACCTCTGGCTGCATAATTGGGCCTGAATTTGCCTTGGCAGAAGCAGTGATTCAGAAATTTGAGAAATTTGGGATGTTTCTTGCTCATTGAATTTCCCAAAAGCAGGATGTGCCATGATATTTTCAGTGGCATCATGGCTATGTTCAAGATTTTTGACTTTAAGAGTCCAAGTGGTACTCTTGGCATATTTTCTGGCATAAAGTCTAAAAGGACAGTTAAGATTTCTTGAAGTGACTTTTTTGAAGGGGTTTTTGTTGGCATTTGGGGTCCCAGACCTGTCACAACCTATTTCAATTCGGTTGTGGGTCATATTGGACCTCAAGGCAGACACAGCATACCCCTGAGCCCTGGAAACATTATGCACATGCTTCCAAAGAAGCTCAAGGGTCTGAAATTCACCTTCAGTGGGAGGTTGAAGCATTTTTGAGTGAAAAAGATGTATAAATTTGAAAAAAGGGGGGATTTGGGGATTTGGAATGGGGTAAGAACCTTTCAAAAGGTCAAAAAGAAGTGAAAAAAGGTATGAAAATTGAAAGAAGTGGTTTAAATGTGGGATTAATGGATGAGGGAAGGTAAGACATTGGAAATTCAAAGGCTTGAAAGCAGTTTTTTGTGGTGGAAAATGCAGTATTTGGGGAAAAAAAAGAAAGAAAATTGTGAAAAGCTTTGCAAAATTTCTTTGGTAATGCTGCTTTTCAAAAAAAGAAAATTTTTGGGGGTGGGAATAATATGAATTATTTGGGGTGTTTGGTCATTTTTTTTTTGGGGGGGGGCTGGGAAAAAAAATCTGCAACAATTGGGAGTTAGAGGGGTTTTGGGGGGGAAACCCTTTTTTGGCATGTTTTGGCCCAATACATGCATGGTTGTGTTTCATTTTTAATTAAAAATGGTCCCATGGCACCCCTTACTTGTTTTTACCCATTTATGGCCAAAACACATAAGCTTTGATGTGTTTTTACCAATTTGCTTATGTGATTTTACCAATACCCTAATTTTATATTGTCAGTGAAGGATTACATTCTTAATGGCTGTATGGAGTATTTCATGTGAAGATTAAAATGTGTATAAGAAAATGGAGATACAAAAAGCCTAGGTGTTAGTTTGAAATAGGTTTGTTCAATTTGTATAGATATACTTATAGGGTTTTCTATTTAAAATGATACTTTCTTCCATAACAGGTCAGTATATGTTAGATGATTATGCATACACTATTTGGGAGACTATAATTCCTTCTTTCAAAGGACTTTTATCAAATCTAGCCAACAATGAAAAATCTAATTCTTGTTTAGAAGAATCCATAGTGAAAAATAAACATACAGTCAGGATCCTGAAGGTCAGATGAGCTTAAATAAGATCAATTCAACTAAATTTCTCTAATAAAGAACATATCAGTAATTATTTTGAATAGGTACAGTTTTTCTGTATTTTACAAATTTGTTATATTACTTGAATGAAAAATTGTAAGTTTTAGATAAAGAATTTCTTGAACACCTGGATCCTGAATCTGAGACAAATGGAAATCCAAAAAATGCGGAAGAATATATTCACCAAGTCAAACATAAATTATCAGCGAAAAAGTTTATCCATAGTGACTTATATACTAGAACATACAATTTCCCAGAGATTTTCATTGCGTTGTTTCCTTTTTATGCTCTGTTACTTTAATAAAAAATATTTTTTGATAATTTATTTAATCTAAAATTAACAGATTTACTTTATTACTTTGAATGTGTCAAAATTACTGTTACTAAAATTCCAAATTCCAAATAAATTAAATAATAATATCAATAAAATAAAATATATACCATTTTTTCTATCTAATCAATAGTTATCCGTTGAAAGTTTGAGTGATTTATCAAAGCTGAAATTTCTTCAAACCACAAAGCTTTAAAGTTTTGGAGTTAATATTTTTTTAACAACACCTTTCCCCCAAAAAATTGTTTATTATAAGCTAATTGATTTGACTTCAATCTTTTTTTATTTAATCTTTTAATGCGATCTACTTCTGATAGCTTAATAATTTCTTGTTGTTCTTTGCTTATTATTATATATAAGAGACTGAGTTCTCTTTCTTAACTTTATTATTTTAAAGTAAAATATTTTTTTCAAGTTAGAAACAAGATTATTATTATTTTTGTTTATTACTAACTTATGTAATTAATCTCTTTTTGGTACCACTAATATTTAACGAACCCTTTAACATTAACTTCTTTTAGATTTTTGAGCCATTTGACAAACTATTGTTTTAATTATTCTAAGTAAAGATTTGAATTAGCAAGTTTAACTGTTTGAAATTTTAATTTTAATTTTCTAAATATTTGGACATTGGATATTCTGATTGTTTCTTCTTCTCATTTAAGCTCAAATCATTATTCTTTGCCTATATGAAAAATCTTGAATTTAGAATTTTGATCAGTATTATTGCTTAATGTAAGATTAGTAGATGCAAAATTATCAATCATTGTGTCTAGTAAGCGAGATTCTATGAATCGTTTTGCATTTGAAAATTTTCTATCTATATTTTCAAATAAATGAAATTTCCTTTTTAAATAATAATTTACTGACCCTCCCTGATTTATATTTTTGTTTGTGAACCTTTTGATATATTCCATTTCAAAATCTTGAGTTTTTCCTTCTATAGGCTCCCTAGCATTCCTCCAACTATTTACCATTAAGATGAAACTTAACCTTTCTATGATTCATATTTATAAAGGTGGAAAATCTTTCAAATTAGTGAAGGAAAGTATCTTTTTTTGGTTATCCAAAGAAGATCTGAAATTAATAAGCAAATTAGAATGTTTAGAAATCAATCAATTAGATCATAAATTCTCAACCTCATAGTTTTCTCATTGCTCAATGTATCTCTACAGTTCTTCATAGTAAGATCTTGAGGAAGAAGGATATTTTGAGTCTTGTTCCTGCTTCCTTCTGGACTTTTAAATCTTCAGAAAGCTGTGCTTTCTTTGGGTCAAGGAAGCCTTTAGTTTCTCTTTTCTTTCTCAAGAGTGGGGAGTTGAACTAATTTTTTATATTTATATTTATTCCAGGAATTTCCATTTGAATTATATTTCATCTCATTTTGATAATTTTTTAAAAAAATTAGTATTTATATATGCTTAATATATCCTAATCACTTCCATTAAAGATCCCAAAGCTAGTTAAGTATAATGGGGAGACATATTATATGCTCTGACTAAGATAATTCATTGCTTAATTCAATCATTAGATTTTTCAAAATGAAAAGAAATGAAAGTTATTTCTTTTGATTGAGATGAGATAAGTTTAATTGGTAATAAATAATAAACTCCTTGAGAAAAAAAAAATTATAGTTGAAATTCCTTCCATCAAATTTTTAAACAAACTTAAATGTTACTCTCATAAGGAGTTTGGGACTATGAGGTTTTTATTTTGAAATGATTTTTTCCAAATTTAATTCTTTGAATTCTTTATAGAAAATGGTTTTTTTGGAAAGTTTTTAAATTTAATTTGATAATATTTCCCCCATAGTTAGAGCTGTACTTAATTAAAATGACAAAACTGACTACACCTGAAAGAATGTGTTGTGTTTGGAAATTAGCTTATACTCATCCTGTATTGAGATTACACCCTTCCTGTGAACTAGGAAGGACCCAGGATTTAGATATTTGTTAGTATTCCAACTCATTCCAAGCCAATAGAATATATCAGAATTTGAAAGATTTTTTATCCTTTTTGAATTTTAAGGAATAAATATATAGTATAATATATGAAAATTCTTTTTATTTATATTCTCAGATTTAGTAGAATATTATACATTATTTAAAGTTTACTCCACAAATCTATTTAAAATTTTGATGTTTTTATTTTTATTTTTAAGTAAGAAATAAGCCAACGCCAATCTTCAAAATTAATAAGGGCTTCATCTGGCCTTATTTATGACTCATTATTAGTCCCTAACAGTATTACTTCTCATTTCTTCCTGAAAAATGGCTCAAAAATATAAAAATCAGATTATTATAACTGCAGCCTCTTTTAGTGAGACTTAATTCCTGGATATAGTTTTGATTATATGGTATGATTTTGGAACTAAAAGGGAATAGGGAAAGGCTCTCCAATTTCTTTGAATAAATTTATTTACAAATACAATAAAAAATTCTATATTTTCCTTCTTTAATGATTATATTTTTTGAAATTGCATTATTTTTTTGTTGTTTTTATTTTCTGATTAATTTTTATAATCAATAGGATTAATGAATTTTTTATTGTTATTGATAATAACCTTGCTCCTTTTCAAAGAGAAATAATTGCTTGATTGTAATTTTTTGAAAGTTTTTGTCTTAACTAAAAAGAAATGTGGGAGTATATGTTCATTACAACCCCCCCTACAGGAAGGAATTAGAAATTTCTTGTGTAAAATTCTTTATCAGAAATAAAAGGGGCCCCTACTGTGAAATTTTCAACAATTGTAAACAATTTTCCAGTATCATCCATTACATGTCCTCTACTGCAACATAATTTACGACTCTTAAATATTTTATGGTATCAGGCCTTACAAGGCCTTCTAATTGAATATTTAATATAAAGCACAACATATATCCAAATGAAAATAAATTGTAAAAATGAAAAAATAAACTAAATAAAAAAAAGTTAGTAAATGATAAAAATAACATATCAGCACAAAAATATGAATAATAAAACTTAAAAAAGTGAAATATAATCAATAAATAAATTGTTTCAGATTAGAAGAAAGGAGATTTTTATTAATTATTTTCTTCAAAAGATATGATAAAATTCTAAATTTTAATAATGATAAAAAATTTAGTACACCTTGCATAAATTTTTTTAGCCCTCATTTGCTGGGGTAGTCCTATTCTTCTGTTTGAATTCTATGTTGAGAGTATTTTTTTAATATATTTTTTTTTGTGATTTGTGTTTCTTTTTCCTCTTTAAAGAATATATATACAGAATAATTGTTTTAGTAAGAGATAAATTTGGGAAGGACCAATAGGAAATATATTAATTCAATATCATTCTGATAACACTAATTATAAATTGATTTTTTTTTGAGAAAAGAAGTTTTTCAAGATTTGAGTATGAATCTCATAATCAAATAAATCTTAATTTAATGAATATACTATGTCTGTTCCTGTTAAGAAAAGCCATTCTAATAATATTAAGAAATGACTATTATAAAATAAAACTATAAATAATATATATTTATATAAAATGATAAATAAATATGAATTCAATAATAATATTACTGATAATTCTTATTATTAATTATAATTTTTTTATTAACAATAGAACATTGATAATAGTAAAATCATTTTATCAGAAGTAATTTTCTGTTAAAATAAGTGATTTATGAATAACTAACTATTATAATATAAAAATATATAAAAATATATAATGAATAATAATAGAAAAATACTTAATGGTTGATAGAAAAACTATCATTAATATAAGAATATTTCAAAAAGAATTTCCAAAGATTATTTATAATTGAAGCCTTTAGAAATATAAATCAGAGTGGATTTAATTTTAGAGAAACAAAAATTTAGTAATATAAATAAATTTATTAATTCATAATAAAATATTTCTATTTTAAAAACAGTAAATCAAAATATTCTTTTTGTTTAATCAAAATAATATTAATATATTGCAATTATTATTATAAATATTTATTTAATTTGTTATATTATTTTTAAGCTTTGTTGAATTCTGAGTATTTTTAATGGTATTTGGAAATCTTTTTATACCACATAAAGTCCTTCAATCTTATCAAGATTACCACTAGTGAATTAAATTAAAAAAATAATCTTAATAATTTTAATTTAGAGTTTTCACTCAAATAACACTAAATTTAATCTTATAACAAGGTTTCAATTTCTATTCTAAAAGGTTATGAATCCAAGAAAATATTTTGTGATATAATAAGTTAACTAAAAAAATTTATTATACATTATTATATCTTTTAAAAATTTAAATTTGTCATCTAAACCGATTCTATTTAGATTTATAGCTCTATTCTTCAAGATTTAGTGCTATTTCAAAATTTTGCCCAAATTTTCATAGTGAGAAAATATTTTACAGTTTAATTTCAATAAGGTTAAAATTTAATTTTATTATGTCCTTTGAACTAAACTTTAATTTTTTAGAGCTTGGAGTATTTTCATAAGTAAACAAAAAAGTTTTACTTATGAGGTAATTTAAATATTGATTTAACTACATTAGGAAATCAGATTATTTCCCCTATAAGTGAAACTTATTCAATTTCCCTTATTCAGATATTTGAACTAGGGTAATTGAATTTTGGAAGATGAACTTTAATTTATCCATGTTTTAGGAAAACTCATCAGTAAAAAAAATGGTTCACTTATGGGCAAAATTTGAGTTTTTACTCAAAGGTTTTCACTTTGGTGGGTATTTTAAGCTTAAATATTAATTAAAACTTTAATAAGCTGAAATAAAATTTAATTTGGCTTATTTATGAAGTTTTATATTCAAATAAAATTCAAAAAATCAGATAAATTTTTCTTTGGATTCAGAACCTTAATAAAGGTTGGATAAATTAAAAAACCACTCTATGTAGATCCAAAAAAGCTGGGTACCCTGGCACCTTTTTCCAAATACCTTTGTCACAAATGGTTTTGTAGAATTTTACCTTTGTATTCATTAAAAGCCATACCATGGAATTTTCAAATTAGTGTGGAGAAAGGGCCCACAATATTTCCCACCTGTATGGTGAATCCAAGGCTAATTTCAAAACTACACACCAAACCTTAATTTTAACACTTTTTTTTGGAAAGATAAGTTATAAATGGGGTAATTGTAATTTTATTAAAATTGAATCAAGTTTAATTAAAATAAAAATTCTTAAAAAATTTCAATTTCAAACGAAAATTTCATTTTGGTCTTCGTAGGTCAAAAATATCAAATTTATGGTATAATAGCCTATGATATTATGACCTTAGGTAAAATTGAATGTAGAATCAATTATTAAAAAAATTATTATCCAAAAAATTTAATTCAATATTTTTAAATTAATTTTTTTCAATTTTCAGTAAAAATAACTTCTATTGAGCAATTTTTGTGACTCCTTTTGGGAATTTAGAATATTCCTTAGGGTTCAGAGAAGTCAAAGGAAACTCAATCTATTAGAGTTATTATTTTCCAGTATTAGGAAATAATATTCTTTTAAAAATATTATAAAAGAAAAACTTGATTCAAATTTAATCTTTTTCCAATAATATCAAAATTCAAATTAATCATATTATTTTACTTTTTATGGTCTCAAAGCAATTTTTTGTTTCTTTTAAAATATTTATACTTTAAAATTTTAATTATATTTTCATTGTAGAATATTCTTTTTTAAATTTAAAATTAATTTTTAAAAAAAGAACAGGTGAATTTTATTCATTTGACATTTTTTTGAAAAAAAATCAATTTAATTAAATACTTTTAATTAATTTATCAATCATAAATCTCAAAAAAGAAAAATAAGAAAGAAATATATTTTTTTCATATCATATTTTTGAAAAAAAACTCAAAAAAAAATGATATATATATATATGTATATTTATTTATTGATAAAACATAATTCAAAAAAAGAGAAAACTCTGATTATTTAACATAACTTATTCTTATTATTTTTAGTATTTTGTTTTTGTTTTTTTATCTTGAATTTAATTTCTTTTTCAAATTTGAAAGAAAACTTATCAAAAACAAAGCTTTTTAAATCAATTTTCAAAAAAAGAAATTCAATTTTTTTGTTCTTCTTATTTTTATGTTATATAATTTTCAAAAAAAAATTATTTGAATTTTATTTATTTATTTATTTGAAGAATAGTTAATTTTTCAAAATATTTTTTTTTTAATTTAATTATTAAATTTAGGGTGTTGGTAAAAGCACGTAAGCCCTTATGTGTTTTTACCATAAACTTACGTGTTTTTACCAAATTATGGCCAAAACACGTAAGTGACCTAATTTTTTTTATAAAAATTCCTCAGGCTCAGTTTTGAGAATTTTTAACATTTTTTTTTTGCCATATTTTTTCCGACATGGGATGTGAAGGTACCCAAATTTTTTCAAATTTTTTTTTCTACCCAATTTTTCTATTTTGGGCAATTTGGTAAAATGGCCCATTTTTTTGAAAAAATTCATTAAAAATGTTCCCAATTATGAATTTAAATATTTTTTTTTAAAATGAAGGTGAGAATGTTGAGAATAATAAACCAGAAGCCCAACATTTTGGTATTTTGTTTTGCAAGAACATTTGTAGGCCCAAAAAGTCCATGTTTTGTTATGTTTTTTTGTTCATGTTTGTAATTAAATTGAAAATGCCATTTATGACATAAACTGAATTAAAAATGTAATTTATGATGGGTTGAAGTTAAAATTTGATTTTTGGCATTAACAGTGCCATTTATCACATCAAAAGTGCCATAAATGGCATTACTAATGACATAATAATGCCATAAATGGCATCAAGAATGACATACAGATGCCATTTATGGCCAGAAAATTGGCATGAATGGCATTACAGCAATTCCATAAATTGAATTTAATGGCCTTGACAATGCCATTTATGCATTTAACAATGCCATAAATGGCCTTAACATTGGCCTTAAAAATGGCATGAATGGCCTTAAAAATGGAATTAATGGCCTTAACTATAACATAAATGGCATCAAAAATGCCATTTATGGAATCAAAAATTCCACTTGTGGCATTACATAAATGGAATTAACAATGCCATTTATGGTGTTACATAAATGGCATCAAAAATGTCATTTATGGAATCAAAAATTCCATTTGTGGCATTACATAAATGGAATTAACAATGCCATTTATGGTGTTACATAAATGGCATTATGCCATTTATTGCATTGATGATGCCATTCATGGTATTAGTAATTCCATTAAAGGCATTGTTAATGTGGCATTAATGGAATCAGAAATGTTGCATTTTTAATGCCACAAATGGCATTGTTGATGCCATAAATGGCATCAATGGCATCAATAATATTTCATTGATAATGCCATAAATGGAATTTTTAATGCCAATTATGGCACTGTTAATGTCATTTATGGCACTGTTAATGCCATTTCTGGCATTGTTGGTTCCATAAATGGCATTAATGGCATCAGAAATATTGCATTGATAATGCCATTAATGACACTGTTAATGCCATAAATGTAATTTTTAATTCCACAAATGGCATTAATGGCATCATAAATGCCATAAATAGCCATATTTCATTTAAAAACCATCCCTTATGTTTTTTTACCATAAAATTACGTGTTTTTACCAATTGATGGTAAAAACATGTAAGTTTTTAGTAAAAACACATAAGCTCTTACGTGTTTTTACCAATACCCTAAATTTATTTCATATTTATATCTTTTTATAATATTAAAAGAAATATTAATTGATTAATTGTTTTTTCATTTAAATTTTTTTATTCTTAATTAATTCATTGGTTATTTTATTTTTTGATAATTTGAATTATTCATTTTTTATTTTTTTATTAATCAATTATTATTATATCTTTTAAAAAAGAATAAAATTTATTTGATTAAACTCATCAATTTGAACAATAATACATTTTTCAATTTTTTTTAATTCAATTAAGAGCACTTCATATATCCTAATTGATGAAAAAATCAATCAAAAGATTACTTAAACTAAAAAGAAAAAAAAGAAAACAATTCCTAAATAAAACAGAAAAGCCAAAAAACAGAAATAATAATAATAATAATAAAATAATTATAATAAGGAGATTTATGTTAATGAAACTTTTTGTAAATATTAAAAATAATCAATCAAGAATTAGAATTAATAAAAAATATTTATAAAAAATTAAAATTTATAAACAGAATTAATAAAAAGGAGATTAAATTTAATCAATTATTTTCAAATTATTCTTTTTATATTTCATTTTGAAATATATTATTTTTTAATTCCTAATTAAAGCTTTTTAAACTTAATGTTTTTTTAGATAAAAAATTCATTTGATATAAATGAAATTAATATTTTTTAGTTACATAAAGATTTTGAATTCAAAGTAA
Source organism: Austropuccinia psidii (assembly GCA_023105745.1). Taxonomy (NCBI): domain Eukaryota; kingdom Fungi; phylum Basidiomycota; class Pucciniomycetes; order Pucciniales; family Sphaerophragmiaceae; genus Austropuccinia; species Austropuccinia psidii. The sequence continues at coordinate 9,520,298 of JALGQZ010000012.1, read as the reverse complement.
ATATTTTTTTTTTGAAAAAAATAATATAATAAAATTCAGTCTAAATAATAATTAATTAAGCAATAAATGAAAAAAAAACATTCAATTTTTACAAAAAAAGTTTTTTGAAAAAACTAAAAAAAATGTTAATGATTACAAAAAATTCAAAAAAATTTATTATTGAATTAAATTAAATTTATATATATAATCATTATAATTATTGTTTTTAATCTTAATAATAAATCCCTATTATAAAAAAATTCCCACACTTCTAAATATTAATTTAAATATTTTACTTGTAATATTCATCTCTTCTAGTCATAAGTGTGAAAAAACCATCTCTATGAAGCTCTATGGGCTTCAAATTGGGGTGGTATTATCTCAATACATACCACAATTCTTTTGTGTGCTTGAAACCTTGTTTCAATTCTAGTTAAATCCTTAATTAAAGAGAATAATATAAAGAAGATATATACTTTCTGTAAGGTTTTTCTATTTAAATATTGATAATATTAATTAAAATCAACAGAATTATGAGTGTCTTAAGTAGAAAATATAATATAATTAAATATTCTAACCACAAATTAATATAATTATTGAAATTATTATATAAAAAAAAATAATTATTATTAACTAATTTAATAATAGAAGAATTCTTAATAATTAGAAAGAAAAAATTACTTGATTACTATTATAGTCACTGTCATTTATAATAATAAGAAATGTAAAAGATCTTAATAGGGGGTGTCAAAGTCACCAAATCCCGCCTTAAAATAACGCAGGATTGGGAACCCAAATCCCAACACTAAATCCTGGGTTTTTTATGTGTAAATCCCATGGCATTTTAACGGAGTCCCCTGATATTTTGATCGAGTCCCATGCATCTGGGATTTCAGCTTGAAACCTAACCCAAATGAGTACTCACAATTCATACCTGCACAACATATTCTTCTACACTCCATTTTGGACAATCTGACCAAACAGCTTACAGTCCATTTATACTTCTTCATCTGTAAGATGTGACTATGAAACTGATGATAATATTACTATTAATCAACAGTACTATGTCTGTTCTTATGAAATATAATAATAAAATATTATTATAAGCACAATTAAATAATTATTTATTTCACGTGTTGAGCACTACTAGTGATTTTAACAGTGAGCAAGTAATTGTCTACAAGAATCAATTACAAGAAGAATTTAATAATAAAAACTTCTTTTATTAAAATAATAAAATTATTTTAATATATAATTATCTTTTGCAAGAATAATTATAAAGATAATCCTTGAAGGAAACTATTACTAGAGAAAAACTTTAAGAATTAAAGATAAATGACTCACTAATACTCCAAAGAACTTATTGATAGATAAAAGTAGAGAAATTTGACGTAGAATTGTGGATTTGAGAGATCAAAATGATTTATAGCAGGATTACAACAATATATAGTTGGATTCTATGATTTCACGTCTTTCTGATTGATTCTGAAAGATTCAAAACACTTAAGAATAGTTTAACTAATACTTACTTGTTGGTAACAATGATATAAAATGATAATAAGATGATGATACGGAAAAAACAGCAAGAGAAGGCCTCTTTTAAGTCAACAACAGCTCACAGAGGCGTGCCATTGAGAAAACTGAAAAACCAGTGAGTGAGAAAGCATTAAACCCTTTTGAATTAGTACTTACATCATCTGTTGTCACGTAAAATTGTCATAATTGCTTAATTGATGCTTTTACGTGACTACCAACCCCAATATGGTTAAGAATAAAAGGGGTAAAATTTGTAAATCTTCTTTTATTCCAAAGTAATCATTGATTACCCAAAGTTATCAATGTTATTGACAATTTCATCACAGGTTGTATTTACTGTGAATTTTTGAAGATTCAGTGTTTCACGTAGAATAACCAAAAATGGACTGTAAGTAAAACTTTTAATTTTACTAGTAAAACTGTAATTCTTTTTGGTTGTACCATAGATGATACAGTTCTCAATTGGGCCTGAGAATTTCAGAAAGATTAATTAAAATTTGTATTTTTAATGAATTTTTGAAGTTTTTACCTCATTTCTATGTAGAATTGCAAATATCAGTGTTTGACTGGTTGCTATGACGTAAATCAATGGATACAAGTCCAAAAAGGGTTTTAATTACTCTTTTGGGGCTTATCCATGGAAAGTCATTAGTAGTTGACATGGTTACAGGAGTTTAAGTAGCTCTTTACCTCCTTGGCACGTCAAAATAGCAGGTTATTTGCTATTTTCTGGTGTTTTACAGTAGTTGTAACTTGGTAACCAAGTTCCCAAAGAGGTTTAGTTTACCAATTGGGTCAAGATCAGCCATGGAACCAAGCTTTGGAGCTATCCACGCCTCTGGGGCCTCAGAAGTTGGGTACCCTGGCTCTCTTTGATGTCTTTTGTCCCCCTTGCTTATTTTTCACGTAAAAATAGAAATTTAAGCTTAAAGTGAGATATCCACTATGGGTGTACCAAAAGTGCATGTAAGAATACCATAATATTAAGTGCTCAAAACATGTATAACACTATTCTTAGTGTATATGTAACATGGGATTTCTCACTTTCCCATTATTTTGGCGTAAAATCAAGAAAAAGAAAAGTTTTCACGGATCTTTTATGTGGTATTAATGATGTGGTGTTGAAGTATTTTCCATATTACCACCTCAAGGAGTTAATTTGAGCTTATTCACTATGTGGAGCTTCCCTAGGTGAATTTTTGTGTAGAATCCAAATCTGGCCTTAAATCCATGGATTTACTTACTCAATAAAAAGTTATTCATCTTTTCTGAAATCAAAAATGATGAATTTTGAATATATGCATGATTTATGAGTTATGTATAATTCAAAATTTCTTTTTAAGATAATTGTGGCCTATTTGGGTATGTAAAATATACCTCAAGGCTCACATCATCCATATAATAATGCCCCAATCCAAAGCAAGACAAATCAAGACAGATATGAAGATTACCTCCATCCTGCCTCATCCATCAGGTCACTTAATACGTACAGATTATTTAAAAATAATTAATTGGCTTTCAGTCAAATCCAATTTTGAGTCATGTTTTGGTACTAGCGGTTCAACATCTATTGGAAGACCTCCTTCCTCAAAGCAGAATGGGTTTCAGCTTATGGCCATTGAGGTCAACAAAAAATCATGAAATCGCCTAAACCTTAGTTCAAGCAGCATCTGAGATCAATGGCAAACATATAAAAAGAAATATATGGCAACAAAAAAATTTGAAAATTCAACTGGGGCTGGAATAACGGAAGAAGATGAGAGTAAAGGAATAAAATCAATGAGTGAAAATCTGGAAAGTATGTGTCCTTGCTAGGCGGAAATGGATGTGCTCTTTGGCCACAAGCCCAATGTCACTCCCATTGCAAGCTATGATTCACAAGAAAAAGACAGCTTAAATGGTGATGATAATGATGTTTTGCTTGATAAGGTAAGTTATTTTCTCTTCCTTTTTTTACCTTGGATAATTAAAGGTCATTTGCTTTTCAAAGGAGAATAATCGCTTGGATTAACCTCACAATCTGGATCCTTTGGTTCATAATGAAGATGACTTGGTTCAAGTGGAAAACCTTCAAGATGAATCAGTAAGTATGTTTAAGCCTGATACTTATGAAATCCATCATTGATTATTTCTCCTTTGAACAGCAAGTTAAATCCATAATGCATTCAACACAAAAGAATAATCAAGCATTGACACCCAACTTGAATGAAAAGAGTTTCTCTAGGAAAAGGCCAATGGATATGTTTGCACCGACATATGCAAATTTGCTTGAATTATGGCAAAAGGGTATGTTTAGTATTTATGGTTACTCTTATCAATACTACTGACAAAAGTCATGATCCATAGCCCGTGAAACCAGTGACAATGCTTGTTTGGAGTGGGACAGGGAGAGGTGGAATGAAGAGATAGCAAGCAACAGTTTGAAGAAGTCAAGTTGCAAAAGCAAATGGAGTTTGAGGAGAAGCAACATACGAAGAAATATGAATGTGAACAAGAAAAGTGGATTTGTGAATTGGAATTGAAGGAAAAGCAATTCCAGATGGATCTCACTATAGCAGCATTTTCATCAAGCAGGCCAATCGGGGAGCTGGAACACATTCTGGCATTAATCAATAAAAAATAACTTATTACATATATGTAATGTGATCCCTTTATATGTGGTTCGTGTTCAATAAATCTTATTTTTATGTTTAATTATTGATCTTATGTCAGAAATCTAACTCCACTTTATTACCAAATGTAAATTTCAATGTTTATGCATAATTGGGGCACCAACTTGGCATTTCACCTTCATATGACATTTATTTCCAATTTAGGACAGAATTGAAAATTTGGGCAAGTTTTGCATTGAGATTTTATATGAAGTCTGTTCAAAAATCAAATTTGAGGATGCCTTTTTTCCTTTTTTATGAAAATGTCATTCTATTGTTTTTTTTTAAATTTTTTCATCTTTTTCTATATATTTTTTTTAATTTAAAGGTTAATTTTTATTTTTTATTTTGAAGAATGTTAACTTTTAATTGGGAATTTTCCCTTGTATTTTGGATTTTTGATTTTTAATTCTTAATTTCTGATATTTTTTTTTAAAGTTGATTTTTTTCTTTAATTTGGTTCAATTTATTATTTTTTATGTTTATTTTTCACCCCTCCAATTTAAAAAAGAAACACCTTTTTTTTTTTTTAATTTCAAATCTTAATTCTCACTTTTTGTTTATTTTTACTTTTCACCCCTCCCTCTTAAAAGAAATTCACCATTTTTTTTTGATTTTTCTTTTAATTTTAATTCTTAAATCTCAATTCATTTTTTTCTATTTTTATTTTTCACCCCTCCCTCTAAAAAAAATCCACCTTTTTTAAAATTCAGGTAAGTGAATTTTTCTTCTTTTTGTTTCACCACTACTATTTTTTTCTAACCTGATTTTTGTTTGCTATAAGTATTTTTTTTTTCTTCTTTCATAATTTTTCATTTTTCTGCACCTCCCAAACTCACCCACCCATCATCATCATCATCCATTATCATCCACAAATCACCTACCCATCACCATCATCAATCATCATCCACCTTCCAAAACCCCCCACCCATCTCATAACTCCACCTCACTCACCCTGGAACCTCCCAAATAGGCTCCTCAGAGGTTTCAGGGCCTAGCCTCTTCACATCGCTCCAAATTGATTCGGAAGCCCTCCCAAATTGATTTGGAGCCTTTTTATTTATTTTCAATGCTGATGGCCCCCAGAGGCCATTAGCATGATTTTTTTTATATATATTTTTTTTAATCTTTTATTTAATTTGAAAAAGAAATTGCTGATGATGATTTATTTTTTATTTCTCTAATGATCATTTCTTTTAATTTTTTTTAATCATTTATTTAATTTGAAAAATGATTTACTGATGATGATTTATTTTTTTTTCTCTACTAATCATTTCTTTGATTTTATTTTTATTCATTTATTTAATTTGAAAAATCATTGATGATTACTGACCATGTTTTTTTCTTTTATAATGATTATCATCCATCACTTATGGTTTTTTTTCTCTTTTTTTTATTCAAATCATAATCATGTTGAACTGATGTATTTTGTTTTTTGATTATAATCATTACTGACCCATGATTTATTTTTTATTTTAATTTTTGTTTAACCTTTTGATTTATTTGTTCATATAGGGGAGGATTAATTATAAGGATGTATTTTGCAATGTCATTTAATTTCCCACCCCTTCCATCATCCTTGAAATTAAAAAAAATGCTCCTCCTCTCTCTCAATCTTCCAATCATTTTGATGATGTCATGGTCAGGACTAAACCAGACTCAGCACATCATCAGAATGATTTTAAAGATGATGAAGTTATTATTTCTCCTCTTGATGTCATGGTTAGGACTAATCCAAATATAGAACATCATGAGGATAATAATACCAAATCAAATCATAAAAGAAAGCTCACCCAAAGCCAAAGACAACACATCCATGATTCAAAAGAAATAATGTCTCACCTTTGCCATTCAAACAAAGAATTTAAGAACTTTTCAACAATTTCAATTAACCAGAATTCTGCCAATGCCTCATGGTTAAAACTTCAATCACTTAACACTCTCCCCCATCCTTATATACTCATTAATAAAACAACAAAGCCCTTTTTGCCTGTCATCATATATGAAATAACCCCATTTTATAATTCTTCTGGCCACTCTCATATGCTGCAAAACATCATAAAGACATTAATGTCCTTATGTCAAAATTGACAAGAAATTAAAACCAAGAAGCAACTCCAAGGTGGCATTATGAAAGGTATTGGGTTTTGATCTGGTTCTGATTCTGGAAAATCTGCAGGTGTGTGATATTTTTGGCTTATTACCTTAATAATTACTCACTAATTACAAAATTATTAGGTGTTTACTCCAGAAAACCAGGTTTAACTCCTCATCAAATTGAAACAGATAAAAATCAATGGATCAAGCTTCATCAATATGACAAATTTGTTTACTCAAAAATCTCCCATTTTTCAAAATTAGCAGCAGATGAAAATCAATCATTAATGGAAGCAGCCCAATTACCCAATTTCAGTCAATTCGAATGGACTTCTGCCATTCCCAAGGACAAATTCAAATCATTTACCAATGTCATTGTCACCCAAGATGGATTTTTCAATAAGCCACACAAAGATTTAAACAATCTCAATGCCTGGACTTATGGTATATTTTCTTTTGTATTGAAAAAAGATTTCCATCCACTTGCGACGGTATTCACCCCCTCTGGACATGGCTTGCACTTCCCCAAAGTGAAAATGGAGATCAATTTTTCAAAAAAACCTGGCATCATGGAAATTCTTTGGAAGACATCAACAGTGGTTCATCATACAACAAAACCACCTCCAGAAATTATCAATCATGACGACATTACTCATTTTGGATGTTCTTTTCAAATAAACCATAAATTATTTAATGTAGGTGACAAATTCTTGAAAATGACACCCACTTAAATTAATTCAAGAGTCAATGGGTACTTTGAAAGAAATATGCAGGATCGAAAAAGAACTAAAAGATATTAATTGTAAATAGTCTTATTTTATGAATAACATCTCCACTCTGTTGTATGCCATTAGATTAAGTACATAAAACATTGCTCCTGATGAAATTCTCAATTGACTATTTCTCCAAGCCAAAGTGATTGGTTTAATTTTTTCACGCATATTTACCACTTCTTCCCCAATGTCGTTGTTGGCCAGCTTTTCCGCATGTGGTGGATTATCATCTTCATATAAATCAAACCATTCATCGCCAATTTGTGCTAACATATTATGTAAAATCATACAAGACACAACCCAACTAACAAAATATTCAATTTCATGATGATCCCTCATTTGATTTCACATTTCCCTTAGAGAAAACCACCGTCCCTTCAAAATTCCAATTGCATGCTTGATTCTGACCCTTGATTTTGCTAGACAGTAATTGGAAGAATGGTTGTCTTCATTCTGTGCTACAACTCCCTTATATGCTGGAACAACCCAAGGAGAGCTTGCATATGCCGAATCTGCAAGTAAGTACTTATCCTTTTCATAAAACTCTTGAGGTGTTTGTGCTATTTTCATATGTTGATAGACATTTGAATCATGAAGTGACCCAGTACAACCAACATGTAGTGCAGTGAACTGTTTTTTGATATTGCAAACCAGTTGTATTGACATATAATACCTTATTTGTAAACAATCAGTAAGATTGAAATAAAGAATGAAGATTCAACAGCTTACCTCTTTTTTTGATCAAAATAGGCTTCACCATCATTGGGAGGACATTGTGATGATGGTATTAGACTCCCATCAATAAGCCCAATGCACCCACTGAAGCCTTCTGCTTGCATTACTTGAGACATCTCTCTTCGTTGTTCTATTGTTGGCCACACAATCACTTTGCAATTCAATTAATTAATATCTGGATGACTCTTTGAGTGTACAACACAATAGCCTCATGGCTAATTCCAAACAACATTCCAATCTTTCCCAAAGCGGCCCCATTGCCATTTGATCCTAGCCTTGATAATGCCACAGCCAATTGGATGGCAGGATTGCATTGTTTGTTTTGTGATGAGTTTTGAAAGGTTTCATCAGCTTGAATTTGTGCAACCAATTCTTCAAATGATTCATGTGTGGTCCTAAATAGCTGTCAAAACCTTTCAGATGATAATGTCTGTAAATCATTCATTGTATACATGTAATGTGATGGATATCTTCTACAAAAATTGATGTATCTTTGTGATGTTATCATATCTAATAAGATTATATCTTCCTGGATATCAGAATCACTATCAGAGTTGAGAGCATTGATGAACTGCAGTGAGTTCAAGGTCTGAAGTAAAGGTAGCCTTTGCAATGCCTTGGGCATGGTAAATAAAGAAAAGGCTGGTAGTAAATGAAATTTGAAATCAAATAACTTAATAAATGATGAGTGTATTGAGATTTTATGCAATTTAACATGCCCTTACTGAGTTGTGTGTTTGAAACATGTGCCTTTATGGGAAGCTAAAGGCGGGATTTTAGTATTTAATCATGGGATTTGGTACCAAAAAACATGGGTTTTTGTACCTCAAAATACCTCACCTCTTGAGGTGTGGGATTTCTGAAATCTCAAAAAATTAATGCAAGATTTTGGCAAAAAAAACTTGGGATTTTGAGTGTGGGATTTGGTAACTTTGACACCCCCTAATGAGACAATTATATGTAGAAAATAATAATATTTAAGAACTTATTAATGAGAAAAATATTATTTATAAAAGAATTATCACACACTGTGCAGAGATAATTCCTATAGAGAAGTTCTATAAAAAACTGATACAAACAAAAAAATATAGAATATTCAGAGAAAAACTTACTCATAATATTGAGTTAACAAAATAAATAAAACAATAACAGTCAAAGTATTAATTAAGGCTTATAAGTGAAAAAAAAAACAAAAATCAATATTTCAAAGGAATAAAACAACTTCTTTATGATAAAATAAAATTCAAGAGTTTTTAGAGGACTTTGTGGATTTTAAAAGATATTTAAAGCAACAATTTTATAAGATAAAATCAATTATTGGTTATTACACCAATATAATATGAATTCTATGATTTAAATTCTTTATTTAAAATTTATAAATAATAAAATAACCTAAATATTACTTTAATAAAAATATTTTATGTTTAATAAAGCTTTACCTGTTTAAATGTCTAATTTAATTGATTGAATGATGATGATTATGGGCAAAAACAGTAGATTAAAGGCTTTTTCTATGCCTTCAGAGAAGATATCATGATCAATAATTGATATAGAGAGATTTCATAAATCATAACTGAAGACCCATGTCAAAAAATAAGGTTCTTAGCTTAAGGTAGCTTATTTTTTATTTCAATTGAAAGCTACCAGTGTTATTCTAAACTCTGAGTACCTTTAATTCTCATTTAAGCTTCTCATCTTAACTTTCAATAAGAAAATGATTCATTAATATAGAAGCTCATCATTTTAACAACTTAAAATGAAATTTTCAAGCAAAAATCCTTCAAATAAGATTTTTTTATCAATTTTTAAAGAAATTTTAATTTTCTTTAATAATAATTAAAGACATATTTCCAAGGCTCAATTCTAAATAATATTACTTATAAAATATACTCAAAATTTAATCTATACACTGATAACATTAAATTTCAAGCTGTGCTGAAATTTAAAGTAAATACATTGAGAATTTTATTCTGTATGAATTTTTGATGTTATTTCTATTTCTCCATGTAAAAATAGAAAAAACACTAAAACTTAGCTTATGATAAGGTATCAATGCTATTAAATTTAATTTTTAGCTTATTTAAACTTGATTAAACTTTGACAGCTCTTGAAGCCTTTATTACAAGCCTGTATGTGGGAATTTATCCTTTGGAAGCTTGTAATTCCTGTTCAAAAGGGGTATAAGCCATTTTAAATTTAACTTTAATCTTAAAGTTTAAATTAGGCTTAAAATCCTTCAATACAGGAGTAAAACCTTTCTTTTTTTCTTGCATATCCCAAAGCTTGGGTACCCTGGCTCTTTGTACCAACTTTCTGTGTGAATTGTTTCCTTTCATTCATTTAAAACTGTGAGCCTTAGCGGTATTTTCATATACCCAAAAGACCACAAAATATAAATTAAGATATAAATATAAATAAAATAAATTTATTTATATTATTAGAGTAAGAATTGAAACATAAATACAAAGTCATATTTCAAAATCAAAATTTAATTACAATTTAAAAATAAAATTACAATAAAATTTAAAATTATGAAAATTCATTTTTACTTGTAAAAATCAAGTAAAAATGAATTTTTAATAAAAATTATCAAATCAAAATATTTTTGGTAAAAATTTATATAAAACATATTATAAATTTTCATCCAATAAATAAACATATAAAAAATATTTCACCATTTGATTTGTCATAAAAAATTAGGCGGGGTCACCTCTGAGTGAAATTTTTGTAACTCAAGTCTAAATAAGCTTGAATTAAGTTTTTAGTATTTTCAATAAAAAAATTGAAAATCCTCACAGCTTTAATTTAATTCACACCACATGTGGTGTCAACCATCAATTTTTGTGTTAAAATTGAGGTGTTGTGTTTAGTTTAGAAGTTATGGGGAATTGAAGTATTTTCAATTGAATTCAATTGAAATGTCAAAATGTGCACATGTATTACATAAGTGAGCTTTTATTTACATATGAGGTATCAATTATTACTGTATTGTACTGTACAATTCAATTGAGTTACATATGTAAATTACAACTATAATACATGATGAGGAATTGAAGGAAAAAATAAATTGGAAAGATTAAAATTGGGGGGGAAAAGGAACTCTAGCTCTAAGGGGGAGCCAGACCCCCAAAATCCTTGCTGAATGGCGTGGGATGTCAAAATCCACGCAAAAGTTCATTAATTCTGGCCTGGAATTGAGTCACAGGGTCTGTGACTCAATTGATGATGAGGTTTTGATACCATCCAGGGTGGTTGCAACTGCTGCCAAGAGGGTAAAACTACCCTGAAGCTAAAGCAATGTTTGTAAAAACAGTTTTTACTGGTTTCTACGCCTCTTACACACATTCTTACATTTTTTGAAGGCTCTAGACCAGGTATTGCTATATTAATGGCTGATTTAAGGGTCTAAAATGGCTAAAAATGGCTTAAACCAGCCCTTTTTTGGTCTAAACCAGGGTTCAATGATGCCATAATTGGCTTTTCTGATGTCAGACTGTTTTTCACGACTGACAAGAGTAAATTTTACTTTTGGAGTAAGAAAATTGATGGCTATAAAAGAATGTCTTCTTTGCCCCACTTTTCTCTTCATGTTAGAATCTTTTCCTTTTATAATTAGTTTAAACACTGTTAAACCAATCAATAAAAGATTCCAGCCACCAGTTTTAAATCATTTTGATCCTTTCATCCACGTTAAAAATCATTATAATCATTTTTTGTAACTCTTATAATCATTTTTACCCCTGAACCACCCCAAAAGTGAATTAAAGCATCTTTCATCACTGTAAACTTTGTCACTTTGTTTCCAAATTCACTCTGGTTAATTTTGGGCATGTTTTCTCTTTCATATTCTTTTTAAAGGCTTTTTTCTTGGATTAATTTCTTGGAGTTCTTTGCTCAATTAATTCCAATTGAAATTGCTCTTGAAGAAATTTCTTTTGTAGCCTTAAATATCTCTTGTAGAGTATTTTTGGATAAATTTTTATTGTTGGTAAAACAATAAATCTTTATAATATTATTTTTTTATACTAATGAAGTTATAAACAATTAAATTGGCATGTTTTCTCTTAAAAATAATATTTCTTACTATTTTTAATTGATCTTTACCTTATACAAATTTTGAGGACAGAAAAAGTACTTGATTTTAATCAAAGTTTCATATCCACACCTTACAAAAACCATACAATGGAAACTAACCAAGTTAAATTGAGCTCATTCAGGATTCACATCCTGTATAGAAAATACTTAGAAAATTCAGTAAATATACACAACACCTTAATTCTAACTGAATTTTTGTAAGTTTGCATAAAGCTTATTCAAATTTAAGATTAAGCTCAAAATTGACATTTTAAAGGTTTTAATAAAAATTGTAAAAATGTGTAATTGTACTGTGACATTCTTAAACCTTCCAATAACCCAGGAAATAACATTTTTTGGGTATAACACCCTATGGGCCTACCATAGGTTCTTTTTGGTGTAGAATACAAAAATGATACAATATTTATAACCCTGTTTATCAAAAGGAAATTGATACTTATTTTTGGTTATTTTTGGTTTTGAATTGATTTGGTAAGTCTTCTTATGGCTAGAACAAATGTCTCAAAAGTTATTTGTGGCCTTATGGGTATTTCATACATACCCCACAGGCTCACATTCCCTACCAACCAAAAGAAATTGTACTACAATTTTCCATTGAATAGTATAACACAATTGAATTGGGGGGGTATAATCCACTTTCTAGCCTCTCTACTGATTCTTTTTAAGTATTCAAAGCACACACTTTATCAATTTATTGAAGGACTTGTCTTCTATAATGTCTTAATTATCTGATAAACCAATGGAAATAAAGTATTCTAATTTCTGAAATCCAATAATCTTCATGTTGTGGGTTTCTGTACCTAACTCAGTATTATCTTTAATTTTTTCCCCTAGGTATTCTTTCTTTTGATAATTTCAGTAACTTTTTCTCTTCAATTTGATCAAGTGGTGGTACTTCTAAGGGTGTTTCATTCTGCAAAGGAGATAGCTCCTTATCACTTGAAGTATAATGCTTCACTAGATTAAAAGGGAAGTTTGGATGTTTATTTTCAAATTCTCCTGTTATTTATACTTGTACTGCATTTGTCCTATTAAGGGTTTTAATAATTAAGGTTCCTGAAAAGGAATCTTTTGATTTATTTGTACCTTTAATATTATTAAATTGCAAGGCTGAAACTAATATTAAGTCCCCTACTTTTTATTCTGGGGTCTTATCACTTTTGTACCATTTCTGTTTAAAATATTTAAGAGAATAAGTAATTCTTTGATTTTCATTATTACTCACCTTATCAATAAGTAATTCAAAGATTGATGCAGTTGAATTAATATCCACTAAGTATTTCTTCAAAGTATCAACTGGAATTTTTGTATTCCATCCCTTTTCCAACATTTCAGGATTTTTTCCTGTTGAAGCATGGATGGAAGTCTTTTAAGCTGATTCCAAGGCTAGTATAAGTAAAAACCAGTCATGAGTAAAGCCATGAGAATCCTTTATCTCTAGTTCATAAGCACAAGATCTTCTGATCATGTCCTCAAGGGTCTAAATAACTTTTTCAGCCAATCCATCAGTTTTTGGATGATAAGCTGTTTGAAATGATATTTCAGTTCCCAAAAGCTGATTTAAGTTTGTCTATAAGGCTGAAGTAAATTTTGGGTCTCTATCACTAATGATATTTTTTAAGAGACAAGTATTAGATATAACTCTATTCCAAATTATAAGGGGTGTATCCATAGCTGTGTCATCTTTATGACATTTTAAAAAGATTGGAGTTTTTCTTTACCTATACACAATAACAAGATATGAATTTTAACTGCTTTTAACTCCCAGGTGGTAAAGTAGTCACCCAATCCATATGACCCACTTCCCATGGGATACTTTGCTCTTGTAACTGAATAATCAAACCAAATCTTCTATCAGTAGCTTTATCAGCCTTTTAACACCTGTCACAACTATTTCAGTACTCAATGACATCTTTTCTCCATAATTAAAACCAAGAAAATTTCTTAATTGTTTCCATTTTCCTGTCTTCAGAAAGATTTCCTGAATAAATCTTTTCATGGAACTCTAGTAATATTGTGTTAACAAACATTCTACTACATAAGAACATTACACATGTGTGTTTAAACCTATGATATAGGATACCATCAAATAAATGGAATATTTAATTATCATATTATGTTTTCCATATATCATCCAAAGAATTAGCTAGAGCTGAATCTTTGTAATCTTTTTCAAGTAGATAATCAAGAATATGAAAAATATTATCTTACTTTTAGCTTTCTCTAACCTCCTCAAAGAATTCTGCTCCAAAATCTTTGATGTTGATTCCTTCAATTGTAATTTGAGTTTCTGAATTTTCAGTTTTATTGGGTAATTGTTATCTACTCCAGCCATAAGAGTTCTTATTAATATTTCCAGATTTATTTATTATTTTCATATTTCTGCTATACTCCTTTATGGAAATATTCCATCTTAAAAGGTTTCTGTTTGGAGTTTTCATTTTAAGAGGTGATTTCATAGAGCTACAGTCAGTAATTACCTCAAAAACACTACCATCAATATAATAATGAAGCTCCTCCACATCCCATACAAGTTAAAGGCACTCCATTTCTCTTTCTTCATATTCTGCCTCAGTAGGACTTATTTGTCTTTAAATGAAAAAAACTTTACTTTCATAAGGCTTGTCATTGACAATTTGAAATTGATGAAGAGCTGAACCTAAACCTTCACCATATGCAACAATATATAGCTTTAAAGGAAGTTTCCAGTCTGAAATAAATAATAATGGCACATGGGTTGTGGCACACTTGATATTTCAATTTTCCTGACTCCTTTTTTGTGTCCTTTCAAAGACAGTTTGTTGATCAAAAATCTGTACAATGATCTGGCATGGATTGAAAAATGTTTGAGGTTTTTCCTGTAATAACTAGCAAACCCTAAGAAAGACATAATTTCCTTTTCATTATGAGGCATCTTTTTCAGTAATACTGCAGCAACTTTGTTTTTATCAACACCAAGACTTAGTCCTGAAGCTACATGTCCCAGATATTTTATCTCATGAACCCCAAAATGAAATTTCTTAAGAGATATTTTTATTTTAACTTGAATAATTTCCTTAAGTATTAATTAAAGTCTCTCTAGATTCAATTTCCAGATTTTTTAATAAATAATAATCTCATGAATATATATGATTAACCATCCCTCTGATAATTAATATGGGAAAATGTTATTTATTATTCTCTGATAATGAGAGGGTGAATTTTGAATTCCAAAAGGCATCCTAAAATATTCATAAATACCACAATTATAAAATTTTCTCAATAATTTCCTAGCATGGGGCTCCAAAAACTTCTGATTTAAACCTTTAAGTAAATCCATAGCAGTGATTAATCTTTCCTTGGATAGCTGAGTCAAAGTCTCATGGATCCTAGGAATTGGATACCTGTCTGGAATGGTATAAGTATTAAATGCTCCAAAATCAACAACCCTCTTTTATTTATCATTATTCAAAGCAATTATGACAGGGGTTGTGACATCCAATTCCTAATTATGTCCAACTTTTCTGAGAACTCCCAGTCTCATTATTTAATTAATATGAGACTATAATGCTTCTTTAGCTCTAGGGCTAGCTGGGTAAGCTGGTCCTCTTAATAGTTGAGGATAATTTATTCCCACATTAAGCATAATTTCAAATTAATGGCCTTTAATAGCCGCTATTGGCTCACTATAAGAATCAAAGGCTTCTGCATATTGAAATAGAATTTCAATGAAGTCTTCCTTCATTTGTGATGTACATTCAGGAATAGTTTGTGCTTCAATTAATTTATCAGTCACAAATTTCTCCTTATTAAAATTTTTAACTTTTCAAATGAAAGTCATTTCTTTTTTTTTCTTGAATAAAAGTCAAAAAAAATCTTTTATTTTCCCCTATTGCAAAATATCTGTCTTTATTATGATTAATACCAATACTATAGCTATTAGGAACATACTTTCCAAGTATGAAGTTTTGTGAGGTACAATTATTAATAAAAAAAATCAAATTTAAGTCTAATACTTGCTACAGGATGAGGAAAGATTATTGATTTTCTTAAAAAAGGCCCAAAGGATGCATATCTTGGCTAGAACTACTGAATTGTATACCTTGAATTTGCATAAATTTCTCTTTCCAATTGTTAAAAGCTTTATCAAGATAATTTTTACCAACACAAGTGCAGAAAGTACCTCAGTAAAGCTGTATCTTGGCTTCTTTGTTGTTTATCACAATATTAGTGATCAAAGATGATCCAGATGTATAATTTTCACCTCTGGAAGGTTTGTGTTTCTGCATCTTGAACTATTGAACATGTATAAGATACATACATTCATAACTATATTTTAGAAAGTGATTACGCATCCTGTGACTTCAAAGGACACATTTGTGTTTTCTAGACTAAGCTTATGTGATAACTCTTTTTCTTCAGAAGGATCAGAATCAATTTCTTGTATAGTACCTTCATGTTTTTCCTTGGTGTCCTCATTTTTTCCAGTTCTATCTTATTATTACTTTTCTTAGTACAATTATTATCCAAATTAGATGTACTTACACATTTATTACAATTTAAAGGAGCTATTTCTTGTGTTCTATTTGGTATTTCTCTAGAAATTGGTTTCCTACTATTCTTATTGTCTATTGGTTTTTTATACCAATTTCTACCAATTTTTGTTGTGGTAGTGATGTCTTCCATGGAATTTATATAAAATTATATAGAACAAGGTTCAATAAATCTGCTTCTTATAGCATTCTCTAGTTCACCACCACATTTTCTTAATATCTTTTTATGTATCATTGTTTCAGACATATTGCTATGGAGGGAAGTTAATCTGTCCTTCTGTTTAAGAAACCAGGAAATGGGCCTGTACCTCTCAATATTAAAAATGTCTTCTTCAAAATTATTTTCTATTCTAAATCTCCAAGAGTCATTATCCCATTTGGAAATAATTTGTTCTTTATAAAAATTCCTGGAGTTTTTTAAAATGGTCTTGTCTCATTTTATAATACCATTTCTTGGCTGATTTGGTAAATAATGAGTTTAAACTGGAATTGATTTATTCATCTGGTATGTTAAATTCTTCTTTAAATATATCAAGTTTTTTCATAAATTCCATATTATTATATTCTCCTTTACTAATGAAGGTAGTAAATTACTCTAATATTGGAATTTCTTTAAAATTAAATGAAGTTTTTAACTTTTAATGAATTTAAATTGTATGATTATGAAAATCATTATTATTCAATTTCAAAACATTTCTTTTTATAATTGGTTTAGATTTTCTTGTAAACTAATTTTTGAATGAGATATTTTGAATACTTTATTGAATATCTTTTTCAAATTTAAGTCTTGCTTTATCAATTTTTCCCAATTCTTCTTGTAAAAGATCTGCATTGTGACCAGATTAATTGTTCAATTTTTATACTTGTATTCTATATTATTTTAATTTTTTAGTAATAAAATAAATAAAATTATGATCTGACTTATTAAGAAATGTAACTTTGGATTCTATCCTCTCACGAATATGTGTCAAAGACAAAATATTTTCTTTATTTACACTTCCAAATCTCATATTGGTTTTTTGTGACTCTTTCAATTGTAAAATTTCCATACCCAAAATTGTTAAGCTTTATTAAGATTTCTTTATCACAAGTTCAAAGTAAGATAAAATATTTTTAAAGTATGTTTCTTTTGAAAGGATTAATTCATTCTTTTATCCTCCTTTTTTTGAATTTGATCAAAGTTCTTTCCATATTGAACACATTTTCCATGGCTGTCCTTTCTTTATTTGGAGATCTGTAGTTCTGAGGGTAAGGCTTGTTCTATTTTGACTTGAACTTTCCCTTTTCCTTTTTCTTCCCCTTCTAATTGATTTTTAAGTCTTGCTTGTGGAGGCTTGGGGAGCTTCCACAGTTTTTTTGTCCTTCATTTGGTCCAACTCCTTCCTCCGATCCTCTGATAACATGCTTTGGTTTTTCAACCAATCTTTTATCTTTTGGACTTGCCCTTTTCAAGACATTGGATTCTATCCTTGAAAAAGCTCCTATTTCTTTTCTGATCCCAAGAACTTCTTCAGTTGAAGATATTATTTATTTTCCCTATCCACAGGTTTTAGCCTTTGGGATATGAACAAATATCCAAAAAGGTCACAAAATACCTTTACAATAATGATTCTAATAATAATAATTGAGAATATTATCTTGAAATAAGCAAAAATTCCATAAATAGGCATAAATTCTTTCTTAACTCCAAATCTAATGAATATAAATTTGTAATTGATTGTACAATTAGATTCCCTATTGTAAATTACACATATAACTTTTTTATGTCATATCTGTAAACACAATACTTATTGTGTAATGAGTAAAAATTCCATAAAAAGGCATAAATTCTTGTTGATCTCAGAAACAAATGAAACAATATGTGCAAAAAAAACTGCATCATTTGATTCCCCATGAAAAATTAAACATATAACATTTTTATTTTATATCTTTAAAGTCAATACTTAAGGAAATAACCTAAATATATGCACTTTTATAATCAATGCATATATTTATGATTTTTAACTCATATCTCTTGAAATATATATTATAGAAATTCAAACCAAATATAAATCTACCACTTAATTACTTTAAAGATACAGATATAAAATTCATTTGACAAGTTATAAACAAGGTTATAACTTGTAAGGGTTTATTGAACAAAATTGTTATAGCTGTTGACCACTTTGTTGTGAAAGTGGTCCAAACTTGAAATAAAGTGGCTGTTCAGGTTCTACTAGCTTATAAATGAATAATTATGTAATTTTTATTATTCTATTGAGTGTATAACCCATTTAAGTAAAGGTTTGAAGCTTAAAATAGTAAATTACAACAGAAAAGAGGAGTTACAAGAAAAAGAATCAAAAATAGACTTTTGATTATATAATAAAAATCTCTTGTAATTTTGATAATGACATTCCAATTTATTCTAATTCACTCTCTGGATGGCTGTAGCATCTATAATCCAAATATTATTAATGATCAAATTTGAAGCTTAAAATTGATCATTTATGATCACACACTGTAATCTTAATTTAAGTTGAACAGTAATATAAGTGATAAAAGTGATTGATACTAGTTCATTATGATTAAAACTAATAACTTCCATGAATTTTAGTCTTCTTACAAGCCTATTATGTCAGAAAACTTAGAGTTACAGTGATAACTCTAAATAATGGCATAATAATGAGATAAGATGGTTGAATTATGATTTAATCATCACTAAGCCTTAAATACTGATCATCTCCAGTGGATACAATCAGTACACATCTACTAGAATCCTTATGGACTCTAGGATGGAGGATTTTACTATATATGGAACTCTTTTTACCTCTATTTCCCCTCAGATGCAACAAAAACATTAAATTATTAAAACCAAAGGTAAAATCTTTATTATTTTTATATAAAACTGGTATATATTTAAAGAATAAAATTAATTTTCATTTCAATAATCAATTTCAACATGATTAAATTTTTTTTTAAATTTTTTTTTATTAAATTTCTCTCTAAAATCACTAATTCCACATAAAAAATAAAAATATTTGTAATTTTCTTCTATTTCTTATTGTCAATACAATTTAAATAACTTTTATTTAAATTTTTAGGAGTAAATTTATTCAAAAATAATTTATATTAAGTGTCAAAATAAGTTTATTCTTATCTACTATATAAATTTTCTCTGTATTATTACTTTAATAATTCTTTTATTAATGTAAATAGTATTTATATTAATATATAACTTTAATATTGGTAATATTATTGTTATAAATTGTTTTTTATTATTAAATAACAATTTCTTATGCCTTTAATATTTGTTTGTAAGAATAATAAAGTACCATAAATATATTAATTATTATATATTAATATATTCATTTTATTATATATATTTTTTTAATATAGGTTATATTATTATATTTATTCAATAATATAGATATTTCTATGCCACAATTATAATAATTCTTTATTATTATAATTATTTTTTTTTATCTTATTCCTTAGTATAATAAAGAAATTTATAGTACAATAAGTGAAATATTGGTAATATTTACTTGTTGTTTCATAGTCAAACCTTAAAACAAGCTTGGAAGAATCTCCCACTCCTGCTGCTTTGCTTCCATAAACCAGTTCTTGTACTGAGACTGATATATCTCTACTGCTTCTTCCTGGAATTTTCTCAGATCTTAAAACAGTAATATAATTTATTCAAGCTTATCTACTCTCCCAAAGATTTTCAAAGGTTCTTAATATCCTTTGTGAACTTTTGGAAGTTTTGGCATCCTCCAATTGTGCCTCTCCTCTTGGCTGGCATTATTGTCTTTTTCAATTTATTACTTGAATTTCCTGGTCAAGATTCATTTGATTTAATGGCTTAATTTGTTCCACTTCTATTAAGAGTAATTTCAAATTAATTAAAAGAAAATTTGACTAAGAAATGGGTAAAAAATTACCTTCTAGAACTTTAGAGGATTCTTTTGTAAGTAAACCTCTTTGTCTTGGGATGGTTTGAATTTCAAAACATCACTCCAAGATGATAGATTCAGAATAGTTTTCTCTTAAAGATGAAACTAGAATAAAGACTTAAGTCATTTTATTAAAAATAAATTAATAAATCAACTTATTTATTAAATTTATTATAAATTAATTTATGGAAAATTAAATTAAAAATAAAGGAAATTTTCTAAAGTGTAAAAAAAATTGTTTTTAAGTGAAGATTTTTTTAATTTCTTTAATAAATAATAATTATTAAACTAATAAGTTCAAAAAAATCAAAATTATATTGCTAGGGGGTGTCAAAGTTACCAAATCCCACACTCAAAATCCCAAGTTTTTTTTTGCCAAAATCCCGCATTAATTTTTTGGGATTTGGGAAATACCACACCTCAAGAGATGAGGTATTTTGAGGTACAAAAACACAGGTTTTTTGGTACCAAATGCCGTGTTTAAATACCAAAATCCCACCTTTAGCTTCCCATAAAGGCACATTTTTCAAACACACAACTCAGTAAGGGCATGTTAAATTGCATAAAAACTTCCTTCTCTTGCATAAAATCTAAATACACTCATCATTTATTAAGTTATTTGATTTCAAATTTCATTTACTACCAGCCTTTTCTTTATTTACCATGCCCAAGGCATTGCAAAGGCTACCTTTACTTCAGACCTTGAACTCACTTCAGTTCATCAATGCTCTCAACTCTGATAGTGATTCTGATATCAAGGAAAATATAATCTTATTAGATATGATAACATCACAAAGATACATCAATCCTCATAGAAGATATCCATCTCATTACATGTATACAATGAATGATTTACAGACATTATCATGTGAAAAGTTTTGACAGCTATGTAGGACCACACATGAATCATTTGAAAAATTGGTTGCACAAATTCAAGCTGATAAAACCTTTCAAAACTCATCACAAAACAAACAACGCAAACCTGCCATCCAATTGGCTGTGGCATCATCAAGGCTAGGATCAAATGGAAATGGGGCCACTTTGGGAAAGATTGGAATGTTGTTTGGAATTAGCCATGGGCTATTGTGTTGTACACTCAAAGAGTCATTCAGATATTAATGAAGTTGAAGCGCAAAGTGATTGTGTGGCCAACAATAGAACAGCGCAGAGAGATGTCTCAAGTAATGCAAGCAGAAGGCTTCCCTGGGTGCATTGGGTTTATTGATGGGAGTCTCATACCATTATCACAACGTCCTCCCAAGGATGGTGAAGCGTATTTTGATCGCAAAAAAAGGTAAGCTGTTGAATCTTTATTCTTTATTGCAATCTTACTGATGGTTTACATATAAGGTATTCTATGTCAATACAACTGGTTTGCAATATCAACAAACAGTTCACTGCTCTGCATGTTGGTTGTACTGGGTCACTTTATGATTCGAATGTCTATCAACATATGAAAATAGCACAAACACCTCAAGAGTTTTATGAAAAGGATCAGTACTTACTTGCAGATTCGGCATATGCAAGCTCTCCTTGGGTTGTTCCAGCATATAAGGGAGTTGTAGCACATAATGAAGACAACCGTTCTTTCAATTACTGTCTAGCAAAATCAAGGGTCAGAATCGAGCATGCAATTGGAATTTTGAAGGGGAGGTGGTTTTCTCTAAGGGAAATGAGAAATCAAATGAGGGATAATCATGAAATTGAATATTTTGTTAGTTGGGTTGTGTCTTGCACGATTTTACATAATATGTTAGCTCAAATTGGTGATGAGTGGTTTGATTTATATGAAGATGATAATCCACCACAAGCGGAAAATCTGGCCAACAATGACATTGGGGAAGATGGTCTAAATATGCGTGAAAAAATTAAACCAATCACTTTGGCATGGAAAAATAGTCAATTGTAAATTTCATCAGGACCAATTTTTTATAAACTTAATTTATTGGCATACAACGGAGTGGAGATGTTATTCATAAAATAAAAGTATTTACAATTAAGATTTTTTAGTTCTTTTTTGATCCTGCATATTTCTTTCAAAGTACCCATTGACTCTTGAATTAATTTTGGTGGGTGTCATTTTCAAGAATTTGTCACCTACATTAAATAATTTATGGTTTATTTGAAAAGAACATCCAAAATGAGTAATTTCGTCATGATTGATAATTTCTGGAGGTGGTTTTGTTGTATGATGAACCATTGTTGATGTCTTCCAAAGAATTTCCATGATGCCAGGTCTTTTTGAAAAATCGATCTCCATTTTCAATTCAGGGAAGTGTAAGCCATGTCCAGAGGGGGTGAATACAGTAGGAAGCGGATGGAAATTTTTTTTTGATACAAAAGGAAATATACCATAAGTCCTGGCATTGAGATCGTTTAAATCTTTGTGTGGCTTATTGAAAAATCCATCTTGGGTGACAATGAAATTGGTAAATGATTTGAATCCATCCTTGGGATTGGCAGAAGTCCATTGGAGTTGACTGAAATTGGGTAATTAGGCTGCTTCCATTAATGATTGATTTTCATTTGCTGCTAATTTTGAAAAATGGGAGATTCTTGAGTAAACAAATTCATCATATTGATGAAGCTTGATCCATTTATTGTTATCTGTTTCAATTTGATGAGGAGTTAAACTGGGTTTTCTGGAGTAAACACCTAATAATTTTGTAATTAGTCAGTAATTATTAAGGTAATATGACAAAAATATCACACACCTGCAGATTTTCCAGAATCAGAACCAGATCAAAACCCAATACCTTTCATAATGCCACCTTGGAGTTGCTTATTGGTTTTAATTTCTTGTCGATTTTGAGATAAGGACATTAATTTCATGATGATGTTTTGCAGCATTTGAGAGTGGCCAGAAGAATTATCAAATGGGGTTATTTAATATATGATGACAGGAAAAAACGGCTTGGATGTTTCATTAATGAGGATATAAGGATGGGGGAGAGTGTTAAGTGATGGAAGTTTTAACCATGAGGCATTAGCAGATTTCTTGTCAATTTAAATTGTTGAAAAGTTTTTAAATTCTTTTTTGGAATGGCCAAGGTGAGACATTATTTCTTTTGAATCATGGATGTGTTGTCTTTGGCTTTGGGTGAGCTTTCTTTTATTATTTAATTTGGTATTATTATCCTCATGATGTTCTATATTTGGTTTAGTCCTAACCATGACATCAAGAGGAGTAATATGAGCTTCATCATCTTTCAAAT
Organism: Austropuccinia psidii; assembly: GCA_023105745.1. Lineage (NCBI taxonomy): Eukaryota > Fungi > Basidiomycota > Pucciniomycetes > Pucciniales > Sphaerophragmiaceae > Austropuccinia > Austropuccinia psidii. The sequence goes on along the minus strand of JALGQZ010000012.1, from coordinate 9,496,747 downwards.
CATTCTGATGATGTGCTGAGTCTGGTTTAGTCCTAACCATGACATCATCAAAATGATTCGAAGAATGAGAGAGAGGAGATTTTTTTTTGAATTTTAAGGATGATGGAAGGGATGGGAAATGAAATGACATTGCAAAATAAATTCTTATAATTAATCCTCCCCTATATGAACAAATAAATAAAAAAGTGAAACAAAAATTAAAATAAAAAATAAATCATGGGTCAGTAATGATGATTATCCCAAAAATTCAAAAAAAGGAAAAAAAATCATCAGTAAAAAAAATATCAGTATCAGTAAATGATTGTTCAAATATAATAAATGAATTAAAAAAAATCAAAAAAAAAAAGATTATCAGTAAATGATTAAAAAAAATCAAAAAAAAAATCATTATCAGTAAACCATTTTTGAATTAAAAGAAATGATTAAAAAAAATCAAAAAAAACACATCAGTAAGAAAAAATCATGGTAAGTCAAAGGTTTTTGCAATAAAATAAATGAATAAAAAAAACAAAAAAAAAATAATCAGTATCTTTTTTTTTAAATGATACAATTGAAAAAAAAATAAAAATAAAAATCATCATTCTAATGGCCTCTAGGGGCCATTAGAATGATAATGAAGCAAAACGACGCCGAATCAATTTGGAATCGATTCAGGAGGCATTCCAAATCGATTCTGAATTGATTCGGCGCGATTTGAAGGCCTCAGGCCCTGGAACCTCCCAGGAGCCTATTTGGGAGGTTCCAGGGTTAGTGAGGTGGGGGGTTTTGGGAGGTGGATGATGAATGATGATGGTGATGGGTGGGTTGGGTGTGGATGATGATGGTGATGGGTGGGTGAGCTGTGGAGGTGCAAAAAAAAGAATAAAAAAATTTTAAAAGACAAAAATAAAATTACCTACAGAAAAATTAAAAAAAAATTAGGAAAAAAGGGTTGTGATTAAACAAAAAGAAGAGAAATTCACTTACCTGAATTTTAAAAAAAGTGGGTTTTTTTTTTAGAGGGAAGGGTGAAAAGTACAATTAGAAAAAAATTAATTGAGAATTAAAAAATAAAAAAAAATTGTTGAATTTTTTTTAAGAGGGAGGGGTGAAAAGTAAAAATAAAATAAAAATAAAGTGAAATTTAAGATTTGAAATTAAAAAAAAAGGTGTTTTTTTCAAATTGGAGGGGTGAAAAGTAAAAATAAAAAATAATATATTAAAAGAAATCAAAGAAAAAAATCAACTTTAAAAAAAAAAATTAAAAATTAAGAATTAAAAATCAAAAATCAACAAAACAAGGGACATTGTTCAATTAAAAGTTGAAACCCTTCAAACTAAAAAAAAACCATTAAATTAAAAAAAAATATAAAAAAAGATGAAAAAATTAAAAAAAAAAACCATAAAACGACATTTTCTTAAAAAAGGAAAAAAGCTGTCATTGAATTTGATTTTTGAACAGACTTCATATAAATTCTCAATGCAAAACTTGCCCAAATTTTTGAAATTGCAAGTTGGTGCCCCAATTATGCATAAACATTGAAATTTCCTTTTGGTAATAAAGTGGAGTCATATTTCATAACATAAGATCAATAATTAAACATAAACATAAGATTTATTGAACAAGCACCATATATAAATTGATCACATTACATATATGTAATAAGTTATTTTTTATTGATTAATGCCAGAATGCATTCCAGCTCCCCAATTGGCCTGCTTGATGACAATGCCGCTATAGTGAGATCCATCTGGCATTGCTTTTCCTTCAATTCCAATTCACGATTCCACTTTTCTTTTTCAAATTCATATTGCTTTGCATGTTTCTTCTCCTTGAACTCCATTTGCTTTTGCAACTTGACTTCTTCAAACCTTTGTTTTTCCACGTTGCTTGCTTTCTCTTCATTCCACCTCTCCCTGTCCCACTCCAAACGAGCATTGTCACTGGCTTCACGGGCTACAAATCATGAATTTAGTCAGTGGGATTGATAAGAGTAGCCATAAGTCCAAAACATACCCTTTTTCCGTGATTAAAGCAAATTGGAATATGTTGGTGCAAACATATCCATTGGCCTTTTCCTAGAGCCACTCTTGTCATTCAAGTTGGGTGTCAATGCTCGATTACGCTTTTGTGTTGAATGCGTTATGGATTTAATTTGCTGTTCAAAGGAGAAATAATCAACAATGAATTTCATAAGTATCAGGCTTAAACATACTTACTGATTCATCTTGAAGGTTTTCTGCTTGAACCAAGTCATCTTCATTATGAACCAAAGGAACAAGATTGAGAGGTGATTCCAATCCATTATTCTCCTTTAAAAAGCACACGAACTTTAATTATCACAGGTAAAAAAGGAAGAGACAATAACTTACCTTGTTGGGCAAAACATCATCATCATCACCATTTAAGCTGTTTTTTGCTTGTGAATCATAGCTTGCAACCGGAGTGACATTGGGCTTGTGGCCAAAGAGAACATCCATTTCAGCATAGCAAGGACACATACTTTCAAGCTTTTCACTCATTGCCTTTATTCCTTTACACTCATCTTATTCCGTTATTCCAGCCCCAGTTAAATTCTCGAATTTTTTTGCTGCCATATATTTCTTTTTATAAGTTCGCCATCGATCTCGGATGCTGCTTGAACTAAGGTTTAGTCAATTACGTGATTTTTTGTTGACCTCAATTGCCATAAGCTGAAATCCATGCTGCTTTGATGAGGGAGGTCTTCCAATAGATGTTGAACCACTAGTACCAAAACATGACTTGAAATTGGCTTTGACTGAAAGCCAATTAATTATGGTTAAATAATCTGTACATATTAAGTGACCTGATGGATGAGGCAGGCTAGAGGTGATCTTCATACCTGTCTTGATTTGTCTTGCTTTGGATCGAGGCATTATTATATGGATGAAGAAGTATAAATGGACTGTAAGCTGTTCAGTCAGATTTTCCTAAATGGAGTGTAGAAGAATATGTTGTGCAGGTATGAGTTGTGAGTACTAATTTGGGTTAGGTTGCAAGCTGAAATCCCAGACGCATGGGATTTGGTCAAAATACCAGGGGACTCAGTTAAAATGCCATGGGATTTACACATAAAAAACCTGGGATTTGGGGTCCAAATCCCATGTTATTTTAAGGCGGGATTTGGTGACTTTGACACCCCCTATTATGTACTTTATACTAGAAAAACTCAAAAAAAAATATTCAATTCTTTGATGTGAAAATACATTAGTTAGATAATAGAAATTTATTAAAAATCACTAAATAGTACATTGTTTCAAAGAATAATTTTAAAAAAATAATCCTATTATAAATATGAGAATTATTTTTAAGGGATAATCTGTAAAAAAAAATATTCAAAATTTAAGTAAATATGGAAATTTTATATCAAAATAGAGTAAAATAAGGTTTATAATATGTTTTTTATCCCAAAAATTGGTTAAAATCATGGTCAGGCCCCCCAATTAAAGCAGATTTTATTAAAGAATTGATAATATTGATCAAAATTAAGATTACTATGATTTTCCTCAGTAAAAAATACAATACAAAAAAATCAATACAATTATTAAAAATAATTATATATAAAGAAAGAAGAATTTAGTTATTATTAAATAATTTAATAATAATAATAATAAAATTATCAATAATTATAATAAATTATAATTATTTTATTATTCTTATAGTCATTGAAATTTATAATAGTTTAGAAATATCAAAAAAATCTCCTAATTAGACCATTATATAAAGAGGAAAGAAAAATAATAATATTTAAAGAAATTTATAAATAATAATAATATTCATTTTAAAAAAAGAATTATTATAAAAAGTTTTTGAAAAAATTTAATAATTTTTGTATAGAGATTCTACAAAAAAAAAACTAATACTAGATAAATATATATATATATATATATATATATATAGAATATTTAAAGAAAAAAAAACCATGAGTATAATATTTATTTAATAAAATAAATCAAACCAAAAAAAAAATTATAATATTAAATAAATTTTATAATTGAGAAAAAAAAAACATTCCAAAAAAAAAAGAAAATTAATACTTTAAATTAAAATAAAACAAAATTTTTTTTATTAAAGGATTATTTTTTTTAAAAAAAAAGAAAAAATATTTAAAAATAATAAAAAAAAAAAAATTAATAATTTTTTTTTATAAAAATATTTATTTAAATTATATTATTATTTGAAATTTTTATTTATAAAATTTATAAAATATTAAATTAATTTTAGAATTAATTTAATAATAATAATATTTTATATTTAATAAAACTTTACCTGTTTAAATGTCTAATTTAATTGATTTAATGATGATTATGGAAAAAAAACAGTGATTTAAAGTCTTATTTTATTCCTTTAGATAATCTCTCATTATAAATAATAGTTATATAAAGTAAATAATTAGATTAAAAATTAAAAATCATAATTAAAAAAAAATAATAAGTTTATTAAATTAATTTAATTAATTTTTTTTTTTTTTTTTTTTAATTTCAATACAAAATTTAATATTTTTATTTATTTAAATTCAAATAAATTTTATTTTTTTAAGAATTTAAATTTATTATTTTAATTTTTTTTTTTTTTTTTTTAATTTAAAATTAATTTATTTATATTAAATTTTTTTATTTAATTTTTTTTAAAAAATTTTAAAAATTAAAAAAAAATAAAAAAAAAATTTAAATTAAAAATAAGATTTTTAATTAATTTTTTTTTTTTTTTTTTTAATAATAATAATTAAAAGATTTATTTTAAAGTTTAAATTTTTAAAGAATATTAATTATAAAATATACTTAAAAAAAAAAAATTTGATTAATAAAAAAATATAAAATTAAAATTGTAATCTGTTTGAAAAAAAAAAAAAAAAAAATTAAATTAAATTTCATTAAAAATTTAGATTTTTTTTTTTTTTAATTTATTGCTATTTTTTTTTTAAAAAAAAATTAAAAAAGAAAAAAAAAAAAAAAAAACTAAATCTTAAATTTTTATAATTTTTTTTTTTTTTTTTAATTTTATTAAATTTTAATTTTAAAAATTTATTAAATTTAATTTTAATTAAAATTAATTGAAAAAAAAAAAACCTTTATTATTAAAAATATTAAATATTTTTTATTTACCATTTGAAAAAAAAAAAAAATTTAATTAATTTTCAAAAGATAAAATTATTATTATTTTTTAATTAAAATTTTAAATTTAAATTTTAAATAATCTCAAAAAAAAAAAAAAAAAAAAAAAAAAAAAAAAAAAAAAAATTTAATAAAGTAGGTAAAAAAACTTAATTTAATTATTTTTTTTTTTAAAAAAATTTTCAAAATTTAAATGAATGAATGATTGATTAGTAATAGTACCTTAACTCTTTTTGCCTTACCTTGTTTTTTTTTTTTTTTTTTTTTTGTGTAAAAATTTTTTTTTTTTCATTTTATTTATTTTAAAATTTTATAAGAAAAAAAAAATTTAATTAATTTTTAAAATTTAATTAAATAAATTAGAAGATTTAATTAAATCTTTTATTAAAAAAAAAAAAAAATAATTATTTAATTAATTAAAATATGAAAAAAAAATAAAATAAAATAAATTTTAATTTTAATTTAATTTTTTTTTTTTTTTTTCTTTTAAATTTTTTTAATAAAATTTATAAAAAAAAAAAAAAAAAAAAAAAATTTAAAATTAAAATTAAAATTATCAATTTAAAAAAAAAAAAAAAAAAAAAAAAAAAAAAAAAAAAAAAATTTTTTTTTTTTATTAAAAAAAATAGTTAAAAAAAAAAATGTTTAATTTTACTTTCAAATTCTTAAAAAAAAATTTTAATAAAAAAAAAATTAAATAAACATTTTTTTTTTTTTGGTTATAACACCTTATGAGTTTACCTGTAAGTTTATTTTTAATATAAAAATCCAAAAAATTGAAATAATATTTATAATTTTATTTATCAAAAATAAATTTTTAATTATTTTTTTATTTTTATTTTTTTATTTTTTTAAATTCATTTGATAAGTATGTTTATAGCTAAATCAAATTTATTAAACATTATTTGTTGGTTTATGGGTATGTAATACATACTTCATAGGCTCACAATTTTTCATAAAATACAACTTTTCAAAAGACAGAAAACAAGTTGTTTCTGAGGTATATATTTGATAATATGTATATATGAGAAAGTCCTAAATTACTCAAGATATTTTCTCATTAATAAAAAACTTATTTCAAAATTAAAGGGTTCCAATTTCAATATTATTTGTCTATGGATTCTCATAATTGAGCTTTAGAAATAATTCATATTGTCACTGTGATATTTAAACCCTATAAGAAAGGCCTCAAAGATTCACTCTTTTAATAATTTATTGCTGAGTTATCGAGCCTTGACAAACCTGACCAAACACTGATATTAAGCCAATTGAATTGAGACTTTTTAGCTTGCATATGTGACTTAAATTTTATTCAAAAGATTTATTTCTTAATTTGATTTCTTTCTTATCTTCAACCTGAATCCAATCAATCTAACATGTCATATTTCAAATGCAAACACCTGCTATCAGGTATATCCAATTTACTCACAGTGAATAAAAAGAAGAAAATTATCAGTATAAGTATAATTATTATTTATGATGTTAATTTGATTTAAAATGATGTAAAGAAGGAGGAAAAATCCAAAAAACTAACAATTATTATTATTTTACAAAAAAAAAATAAAAAAAGGAAGGAGAACAATAAATAAGATTTTTACTTAACTTAATTACTCTTCTTTTCCTTATGTTAATCTTTATTTATTATCATAAACACAAACAAACTTACTATTGATATTATATTATATATAATTAAAACACATTTAAATTAAAAGATTAAGAGTTGAAAAAAAATCAAAATTTTATAACACAATAAGAAAATTATGATTTATTGATTTCAGGTTCATTTAAGCAGTTATCTATTTAAACTAAAAATATTCTTAATTTTTTATGATTCTTTTTTTCATATTGAATATTGCTACTAATATTGAAATTTGAGGATTTTCTAAAAGATCGCATTTGAAAATTTGTTATAGTTTGAAAAACCTACTTTATTTTTGGCTTTAGAATAATATTTTTCACACTTAAACCAAATTCTACTTTTTCAATTCCAAAGTAATTTAAATCAATTAGACTTTTATTTGAGGTAGCCAAGATTACAATTCCATGCTTTTGTGGTTGAAAAGTTTTCATTCATATTTTTTTTGCTCTCATCACATTCTCAGGCTATTATTAGTAGTGTTTATGACAAATATCATGGAAGGTGAATTTACATTTCTTTTTTTTTTGAATATAATCATGAGAATAAGTGACATTGATCCATATTACTGGCAATAGAGTGGACGTCAGGATTTTTTTTTAAAAAAAAAAGTTTTGAATAGTACAGATAAATAGACTGATGGCTTAAATGTAAGACAGGATTGCTAGCTTAGTCTGTGGCTGAATGTGATTTCGATTGAAGGCACGATACTTTTGTCGCTGTCTTCTTCGTTTGCGTTTTTGGGTTTTAGTGTAAAAGTTTGTAGTAGGCTTAGCGAGATGCTGGATTTCTGATAGGCCAGGGTTGATAGCGCTTGTAGACGGAGTGCGATGAATTTGAGGAATAGATTGATTGAAAGTATCCAAGAAGGCAAGATTAGTTTCTTTTGAAGATTGGGGTGAGTTTAAGAGTTGAGAGTTGGTTGAATCCAAGTTTGAGGACGCATGGTCTTTGATTTTCTTTATTCGATAAAATGTATTTTTATGTGAAGAGTTGGCCTTTTTTTAATAGTAATGGAACGTTAAAAAGATTTTTGATAAACGGTAGAGGAATAAAATGACTACTAACTGGGATTTGGCAGGCTAGTTTGGGGATATCGCTAGCGTTGAGAGCAACACTCAAAATTTGATTCCTTCTTAATTTCCTTTGTTGCTTTGATTCGTCCTTGTAATCCCTGATTGTGATTCAGTTTGAATGATTTTAAGTGAAAAGTTTCAAGACCAACCTACCTAAATCTTTTTACTGGAATAGATTCCAGAGGATAGCAAGGTTGATGACTATCATTAATTTTATGATTGACTGATGAGTTCAAATTAAGAATTTGAGGTTGAGTATCGTTTGAGAAAAGTTTGAAAGCTAAAGATTAAGATATGACGATAATGATCCAAGGCAGATCAGCCTAAAGTATCAAGGAGGCAAGAATGAAAAAAGTTGAATTTGATTGCGTGGTCTTACCTACTGAATTAGTTTTGATAGATTTTCGAGAATGATAAGTTTGAGTGGGTATATTGTGGATGAGATTTTGATGAGAGATATCGAAACGAGATGAGATTAAATTATTAAATCGGTCCAAGTCAAGATTAATTTGAGGATCGATTGACATAATTTTTTATTTAAATTGATGATGAAGAAATTAAAAAATTGAAATAAATCCTTAATTGAGAATGATCGATAGAGCAAAATACGATTTAAAATTAAAATTTTAATAAAAAGATGAATTTTAAATGAAAATCTTCAAGAAACCTTTGTAAAAATTGGTGATGAAGAAAGCTATTAAAAATTTCATTTTTTGTAATTACTCTTTATTCAAAAATTATTAGAGGACATTTTAATCATTAAAATAAGAAATAGATAAAAATTTATGAATTATTTTTACAATGATGATTTTAAAATTATGATAAATCTAGCTTGAATTAAAATTTTCTATCTTTGGAAAGAAATCTCAATCAAAAAATCAAAAAAACCAATGAAGGGTTGGATAAATAATAATAAATAAAAATCTCATTCAAATCAAAATTTCCACAAGAAACCTTTTGGGATAATAATTTTATTTTCATAAAAATAAGAGCAAATAACAAGAGTACTAATTAAGTAAAACACATAATGAAACTCTTAAAACAAATAAAAATTAAATTAAACAATAAAATAGCTTTAATAAATCAATAGTAAAACACTAAATGGGACATATCACTAATCACAATGTCCAAAATAACCTGGCAGAGCTAAGACAAACCACTGATTCCTGAAGGATGTGTTTGTTAAGGCAGAAATCCTTTTAAAAATAAATAAGGGATGATAGTAATTCAGGAAGAGATTCACAAATCTCAAGCTCAGATATCCTGCTTATAATAAGAGTGCATGTTAGTGACTACATGGCACAACATGCTTGACAATGTTCTTAAATCCACGCAGTGTGATCATTTTCCTTAAACAGAGTTTTTTTATTTGCTCACTGACTGGGAGAGATCACATCCTTAAAGATGAATTAAATAATTTGTTGGTTGTAAAGAAGTAAATAATTATATTAAAATACAAAAATTGGATTTATTTAGCTAATACTGTGGCCAAGAACAATTAAAAATATTAACCAAACAAAAAATCCAATTTAAACCAATGCTAGCACAACATCATCAGGTTCATTCAGTGTGTATTATTCATGGAAGACTCACTGATTTGTGCTGTTTTTGCTTTGTTTGTGCATGCATTCAATAACTGGGCCTTGTTCATTAAGGGGTTTCATTACTTGATCAATTTTGCTATTCTTTTGTTTGAAATCAGTTGGATTGATTTGAGAAATCAGGCATGAAAATTAGTCTGATTTCCAGTTTGAGAACTAGCTGGAACAAGTAAAAGAAATATGCTTTTTCTCACCCTATTGGGTTCAGAAGTTGAAGAAAATGTTTGAATGAATTAAGATTGAAATCAAAAATAATCCCAGTGAAGATATTTTGAATCAAGTATGCCTATGCAGTATACTTATGTGGAACAAAATTGGGCATTAATTGGTAAAAATGATCCGGACTAACAAAAGAGGCCATCGGATTTGATGCCTCATTTTTTCTGCAAGCCAAAGCTCAAAAATATAGCCAATCAGACTCATTTTGAAGTCGTGAATCATTCAAGAATTAAACCCTAATATTTTTAACTTGATTTCCTGTTTTTGATAAGACACTGTAGACCTAGTACAGGAAGAAATTTGGATCTTCAAATAGAAAATGCCACTTGAATTTTCTATTTATCTGGCTGAGAATATTTGAGAACGTGGCTCAAACAAAAAAATCAAGTTCAAAAAACATTTAGAATCTGCGTTAGTTCTGCAGCACCTTCCGGCAGGTGTTGATTTTCTTTATGGTGAATCGCCTTTGTGACTTTGCAATGTAACTCAGTAATATTGATCCTATGTGAATTCACATTGGAACATAGCAGTTTCAACCAGTTATCCAATGACCAGAAACTTGAACACTCCCGATTTCCAATACCCAGCTTATAGTCCAGCGCTAAATGTTGCAAGAAAACCACTTGCCTTCATTTGAGCTATCTCAATTTCATTTGATCAATGAACCAACTGATTGTCCCCAGGGGTTTAGAGAAGTTTGGCTGAAGAGGGATATTTCAAATGGAGTTTGAGTTTCTCTAAATCATGAGCCAGTTAGGGGCTTATACTATGTATGAGAGTTCTTTGTTTTTTAGGATAATGAGTGGATGTGGTGAATGAATCTCAAGTTTGAGATGTTAAAACTGAATTTTGACACTAGTTTAATTTTGCCCATTGTTGGGGATGAATCATAGTACTGTACCTACCTAGCATTGATTCATCTAGCTTATCATGATAAATGAGCGTAGAGAGGATGTTATTGCAATCAAGTTCGATTGATCACTCTATTACCCAGCTATTAGTGCATTCTATTCCCAAGTTCACTAAAATTTCTATACACCTTTCAACGAGCTCTCTATGGCTGCACTGCCACGACCATGGCGTTTTACCTTTTGTGATTAACTCTAAGGTTACAAGCTACCACCTCTAAATGGTTACTTTGACCTCAAAGAAAAAGACACAGTTATCGTTTTTTCTTCAGTTTTTTCTGAAAAACATTTACATCTTGGGCAACCCATACTAATATTCGGTGATTTCATATTGAGTCTTGGAAACCAACTCTTACTTTTTGGAAACGGGTGGTATCTTTCGGTTTGAACTGGAATCGGACCTAGTCAAGGTTGTACAAGGCGTAAAAAGGAAAACAAGAACTTTAGACCAGCTGTTTTTGGCGTTTTTGAGGTGGAAAAAATCTACATTACTAAATCTTATAAGTTGAAGGCTTTAGCTCGACATTTTCTGCACTCTCCATGCTCCATCATTAGCTTTGTCGTTGGATTTAGTGTCTTTTTTATTCTTTTTACAGGCCTGGTGCTTGAGTAGCAGTGTAGTATTTATTTAATTATTTTTATTTGTATCAACCAATTCAATCTATTCAACTTGATCTTGAGCTTTCGTCTAGTAACCTTCTAAGCTGTATCAGTGAAGTTTGATCATCAAAGTCGCACTCCTTCACTCACAAAATTTTTCGCGTAGGATTTGAAAGATGCATCGGTTTGGCCAAATTAGTGTGCTTAGCCTTCTATTCTGCCTGAGAATTGGTCAGGTCAAAGGGCATCTGGCGATGGTTAGCATGGTTGGAGAAACAAATGGTCTCAAGGGTACAGCTTTTGGAGAGCTAGAGGGAACTCCAAGAAACGGAACAGCGTAAGTTTTAGAGACGATATCTGACCTCAAGTCACCAAACGATTAATATTTTACATGGTATTTTATAGGAGATTCCCTTTCCAAGCAGACAGCGGAGTCGTCAGACAGGGTGAAATTGAGAGTGGCTATGCTAGCGTTTGTGGTCGTACTTTAATGGGACCAATCGACATGACAAAAGCTTTCGAGAAAGGTTAGAGCAGTTTTCTTTTTCCATAACTCAGTAACTCACTCAGATTTGGCGTCCATACATAACCTCCTCAGCCGAAAGGGAAGGTTTACCTGACTTGGCACCTGGAGGTCGAATCGTCATAAAAGCTCATCAAATTAACGCAGACGGTAAGAAATACTGTCGCAAGTAGTAAGATTTCAGAATTTCTGACAGTAATGTTAAATTTTAGGCGGCGGACCCTATAGTTGTGCAGTCGATTTAGGAGCCACAGGAAATAATTTCCAGCCAATCGATATAGAAGTTAATATTCCTGGCGCCAATGGGCGTTCGGATGCCCGTTCGATTGATTTGCCACTGGTAGCAAAAATGCCGGATGGTGCAAAATGCACAGGTGGAGTTGATGGTTTCACCTGCTTGGTTAGATGTCTGAACGTGAGAACAAGCAACTTGTCTATGATAGGAAGATATCCCTATTTTCTAAAATAATGTATGATTCCAGGGTGCCAAAGCTGGTCCATTCGGAGGTTGTTTAGCCTTCACTCAGAAATCAGGACCTCCTGCTAACTCCAAGCCTCTTCCGAAAGATGCTGACTTGTTCAGTGAAGTCTTAGCTCAATTACGAGGTAAATATCCTTGCCTAAATTTCTATTTCTCTCTTCCTGATCCAAGAAGGAGATGTGGGCTGAACACCATCTCATCAACTGTAATCATCTAGAGGCCGCAAAGAACGAACCAGTAAAAGTTATGCCAAGTACGTTTCAGAAAGGCCATTTTTTGAAATCCATGCTCGAAAGACTAAATTTATACCCAATTCAGTTGCCAAAAAGATCATGCCCCAAAATCTCTCTCCCGAAAGACGCCGAAGATCTCTCCCCTCGGAGCGTAAGCAAAGATTGATTCCTAAAAATGAAGATATGGTTGTCTGTACTTATATTCTTCATTGGCTTCACGCAGTTTCAAAGCGACAACAAAATGCGCCACAGCTATTGGTCTGGCCAACAGGTAATCCTTTTCTTTCAAAAAAGAGCAATTGAAAAGTGTTTGATTATTTCATTTCAACTTACTCTTTATCAGCTTCACGAGTAACTCCAACTACTCAAGGCAACGGTACCCCCGCAGTGACTACTTTTGGAACAAACCTCAACGTTGCCAATGGTTTCAATGGACCCGGAGTTTCAGATAACAACGGTGGAAACGGTCATGGCCCCAACCAACCTCCACAGGCAGCAGGTTGGTGAAGCTTTCTGCTTGCGCTTATGTTTCATTTTGGTCTTAACTGATTTTTCTCCTCATTTCTCTACATAGCTCCTAAAACTAAACGTAGGTCCATTTGCCATTGTTTTTCTGTTGAACTGGCTAATTTTATGGCGCTACTTTTTTAATTTTTTCGCAACTATTTCTTTACAGTAAGACGAACGTTAAATTGTGAGTTTAACTAAGCTGTGAAACAAACTGATGTCTTCGACTAATTGTATTTTTCGCCTCTCTTTGCCTTAGTTAAACGACAAACAGTCGCTCCACGTGAGTAACCGTTGCATTTTGGAGGGAGCCTCTAGTAGTGTTTCCTGATGAATTTTGAATTTTCAGCATCGAGTTATGTGGCTACTATCAAGCCTACCACTGAGGGTATTCTTTTCGAGGGTGCTACAGGACCACTTGGTCAAGCAGATGTACCTCAAAATGTCCGAAAAGATGCATGAGGGCGCTCATGTTGTTGAAGGTATGACCTTTATTTGCTGAAAAGTAAATGTTACCCACAATAGAGGATGGATCTTTGCATTAGTATTTGCGGCATGCAACCTACTTGTAGCATTGAAATTTTTTGTTATTAAATCTAATGGAGATTTTTTATAATCTGTATGATGGAATTCGAGAACTTTTGAACATAAATTAACCTAAGGGTTTTGAAACCAGGAAACTCGTCAAGCCATTACGAGCTCATTTTTCTCTTGAGTCTCTATAAAATTCTACAAAGCTCAGGATTTTTGAGTTAAACTAGCTTTTATCATGGACTTAATCGCCAAAATTCCTCGTATATTTTGAATTTCAATTTAAATATCTTCACGCCAAACTCAGTTCTGAACAAAAAAAGAAGATAATAACGATATTATTTTTTGATGTTTTTGAGTCTCAATTATGACATCTTGACTCTTTTTTGAGTTTTTACCAACAAATTTTTGAAAATTTTCCAAAATAATTTATAAAATAAAAAAACTTGGTTATATATCATTATGAACAAAGAGATCTTGTATTGATTAAAGTCCCAATTAATTACGTTTTTTTATGGAATTATAATAAGTTTAGTATAAGATTAATTATAAATATAATTTTCATTTACAAAACTGAGTTAAAGAATGATAATTTAACTTTTGAAGGACTTAAAATCTTTTAATGATATAACAGTTTATCTAAAGATTCTTTTCCTAATGATCAATTTTTTTTTGAGATAGAAAAACGTTTCCTAAAATTTTTGATCTTAAAGAGTTTGAATCTTTCTTAAATTTGAATAAATGAATAATTTTATGATATTTAAATATTTTCTTCTATTTAAAAATAATATTATATTCATATTAATAATTTTGAGTGAATTATAAAAAATATGTGAAACTCTTTATATAATTTTATATAAATATTAATTAATAGATTTTATTTATAAAATATAATACCTTTATTTTTTTTTTTTATTTTTTTTTTTTATTTTATTTTTTTATTTTTTTTATTTATTTTTTTTTTTTATTTTTTTTTTTTATTTATTTTTTTTTTTTTTTATTTATTTTTTTTTTTTTTTTATTTATTTTTTTTTTTTTTTTATTTATTTTTTTTTTTTTTTAAAATTAACAAAGAAATTTTTAATAAAATAAATTCATTTTTTATTCAAAATTTAAATAATAATATTTAAGAATAAATAAAAAAAAAAAAAATTCCTTTCAAAAAAAAAGTAATGAATTCATATAATTTATCAAATTTTAAAATAAAGATAAAATTAAGTGAATAATAATAAAAAAGTTTTTTTTTTTTTTTTTTAAAAGTTTTTTTTATATAATTATAATAATAATTTTAATTTAATATATTTTTTTTTTTTTAAAAAAAATAAATAAATAACTCTTGAATTTATTATTTTAATTATATATAATTTTTTTTTCTTTTTTTTAATATTTTCTCATTATAAGAAAATAAATATTAAAAATATTAAGTTAAATGATTTCAGAAATAAATAAATAAAATACATTAACTTTAACAGATGATATAGTTTTTTTTTTTTTAGAAATAGAATAAGATTAAAACAAATTGATAAGTGAAAATAAATTATTTAATTAATAAATAAAAAGAAGTTCTCTCAAACAGAATAATAAGAAACCATTTTTTGAAAAGAATTTATTTTCCTTGGATAAAAAGATAATTCAAGAAAAATTAAAATTGAATAATTCAAATTAATTATTAAAATGGAATAATATAAGGCATACATAAATAAGATTGAAATGAAACAGAAGATGAAAAAAAAAATATTCAAAATATTTCACAAAATAAAATTATAAATATTAATTTAATAATAAAAATTTGAAATTATAATTTTAAATTAAATAAAAATTTTATAAAAAGGTATAAATTCTTGATTATATAACAAAGAAAAGGAAATAAAAATTTGAATTAAGCTAAAAAATTGGATTTTAAATCCAAAACTACATATATGAAATTTTTATGTAATACCTTCAAAAGCAATACTTACTGAGATAACATAGATATATGCACTTTTATGATCAGTGCACATATTCATGGTTTTTAGCTCATAAATTTCAAATTAAAAATGATAAATAGTTGATTTAAAAGGGAAATTACAACAAAATAACTTTAATAATAATAAAGATATAAACTTTCTTTGGAAATTTATAAAAAAGTTTAAAACTTATAAGGGGATATTGGGAAAAATAGCAATAGCTATTGACAACTTTAAATTACAAATGGTCTAAAATTAAAAGAAATTAAATATTAAAATTTTAAGAAAGATTTAATTTTAATCATAATATTTAATATAAAACCCTATTAAATCATGGTTTGAAGTTCAAAATATTAAATTTAAACAAAAAAAAGATGAGTTACAAGAAAAATCATCAAAAATAGATTTTTGATTATTTAATAAAATAATATTGGAAGCTTAGTGAGCAAATACTAAGCTATTAGAATTAAATCTTGGAATTTATGTAGCATTAATAACTTAAAGGTTATTAAGGATCAAAGTTTAGGCTTAAGAATGATCATTTAATGATTATTAATAATCTTATTTTAAGCTTAAAAATTAAATGAGAAATAAAAAATGTTTTATATTAGTATTTTATAATTAAAATTACTATAATCTACAAAAATAAATTATTTTATAAGATTATTATTTAATAAAATTAGAGTTAAAATGCTAACTTTTAAAAAAAAAGGCATAATAATGAGATAAAAAGGTTTAATAATGATTTAATCATTGAAAAAAAATAAATAAATTAATAATCAAATTAAAGTGGATAATATCAGTAAAGATCTAATAGAATTTATTTAGTCACTAGAAGGAGGGATCTTTACTATAAAATTAACTCTTCTTCCTCTTTTAACCCTAAGAGAAAGAAAAAAAAACACTAAAAAATTAAAATAAAAGGTAATTTATTTATTATTTATTTATAGAACTATTATATTATTGAAGATAAATGATTTAATTTTTATTAATCAAAAGATTTTAGATTATTAATTTAATATTCTATTGGTTTTGTTTTTTAAATTCTCTTATAATATTTTTAAATTAACTTAAAAATATCAAAGTTTGTGATTTCTTATATTTTTTTTATTGTAAATATAATTTAAAATAATTTTTAGTTATATTCTTAGGAATAAATTTATTTAAAATTATAATATTAAGTGTTAAAATTAGGTTATTTTTATATTATTATAATAATTTTCTCATTATTATCATTTTTAGTACTTCTTTTATTAATATATAACTTTAATATTAGTAATATTATTGTTTTTAAATTATCTTTTTATTATTAAATTGAAAAATATATAATTAATTTATTATTATGTTTTTTTCAGTAACAATAATTAATTGACATAAATATATCAAATATTAAAGATTAATATATTTAGCTTATTATATTATCTTAGTAAATGAAATAATATAAGTAATTGTATGCCATAATCATGATATATTTTTATTGTTACAATTAACTCAAATATTATGATTCATTAAGCTAGAACATTCAGAGTAAAATAAGTAAAATATTAGTAATTTTTACTTATTTTTTCATATTCAAACCTTAAATTTGGGGGGTATGGCCATGATATTTAATTAAAAGAACTTTAAAAAAGAAAGAATTAAAATTGAGTTTATAAAATAATAAATTATATTTATAATCATAAGATTATATAATAATTTTATATTTATTGATTTTTAAAATCTATTGAGGAATTTAAAAAGTAATTTTATTTTCTTACATGTAGTTTTTCACAACATTAGACTTGTAAGGTCTTCTTTTTAGTGAATCTAGTGATTAAAGATGATAGTTATAAGCTCAAAATAAATTTATATTATAATTCAATTTCAAAATAAGAATCAACTTAATTCTTATTTCTTAAAAATAAAAATATAAAAAATCATAAAAAATAAAAAACAAAATAAAAGAATCATTTTTATTCCTTTTGATTCATTTCTTTTATTAATTTTTATTATTTATAAAAAGATATAAAAGAAATTTTTACATTTAAATTGCCATATCCTCTCAAAAATAACAATTCGTATAAAAGAATTATATTTATTTGTCTTTTTTAGTGTTTGAAGACAACCCAATAGAAAAAAATCAGACCACTGTTGAGAGATTTGTGGAAGAAACTCTCCAAAGCTCTCCAACACCTGTTGTTAATAAAAAGAAAAAGGCCAAGAAATTAGGCTTTCCAGGACCCACTGTTCAAGACTCTGAAGGTGAGTAACTCTCTTAAGATTTCCATAAAAAGATTTTTTAGTGCTCTGAAATCTTTTTTTATTTCTTATCCCTTAATTATAGCTACTAGAAGAGGATCCCAATACTCCATCCAATCAGGTGGATCTGGACTCAGAAGTAGAATTGATCCATCAAAAGGGAAAAGAAAGGGAAAAAACCCCAGTGGAACAGAATCCACACAAGGAAGTGCCATATCCCATAGGCAAGTCCCAGAAATGCCCATAATATCTGAGCCAGAGTTGGAACTAATAATGAGTAACTCTAAAAGGTACAAATAACATTCAGAGGGCTCAAATAGACATATACATGAGCCAGTACAAGAAGTAATACATGGTATACAAGGAAAAGGATTGGGAAATGTTGCCACAAATCCACCAAGGAGTGGTGAATGCCTAGAATATCCTGAAAAAATTGCTCAAAGAGGAGGAAATAGTGAGATACTACGATGCATGAAATCAACTATCATCCAAACCTCAAATCAAAAAGATAAAGGAGTACCATGCCAAAAAGAGGGAGGCAAGAAAGGAAGAAGCCCCAGTAGCTTCTACCAGAAAGCCACAAGCCAACCAACCTCCCAAAGAGGGGAAGAAGAACAAGAAAAGGAACTTGGGGAAAACATATTCCCCAAGTTACAGGATTAAAAGAATCCAAAAAGATGCCATGGACAATTCTTTCAACATGGCCAGAACCTTGATGAAATTAAAGGAAAAATACAAGCAAAGAATGAGACAACCACATTTCACAAAGGGATAACTTTGTTTTCTGATGTTTTAAATACTTTAAAAGAAACTAAAAATAGTATATCACCTCTAAAAAACATTAAATGTAGTATATTATCATCAAAAGAAATAAAAAGTACTATATTATCTTTAACACAAATTGTTGTAAAAAATAAAAAAGTAATAGAAAATATTAAATTTATAGTTAAAAATAATAAAACCAAAATTTTAATTTACAATAATCAAAATTTAATACAAGGATAACAAGATTTATATAAATAAAACAAAATATTTAAGAAAAGACTTTGAAAATAAATTAAGACTAAATTATTCATAATTTAATTGAAGAATTAAAAAAAATTGTTGATTTTCATTGAAAAATTTGAAGAAAATATTTCATAAAATCAAATAAATCTTCTGAACCATGTAATAAATAGTGATTACAAAATAAGGAAGCTTAAAGATGATATCAAAAGTGAAATATAACTTATTAAAGAGAAAATGGATAAAATAAATGAGGTTCACTTAAATGTGCCAATGTTATCAACCCCATTTTCTCACGTAAGAAGTCCTGTCAAACAAAAAAGAGGAAACAACAAATCCATTCATATAAGAATTGAGCCATGAAGACAAAAATCAAGTCTTAATGAAGGAATAACCTCAATCAAAAGAATGACCAACATTCACAGGTGAAGGTGAATATGAGCATATGTAATTCATTAAGACAACTGAAATGTTTCAAGAAGATCATTTCATACCAGATGAATTAATCAATTCAATATTACATTCATTATTTGAAAATTCTGAAAAAAGATGGTGTTATGACATAAGCCAAACAAATGACAAAAATATGTCTTGATGGAAAAATGATGCTTTGAGTTGAAAAGTAGAAAATTCATTTGAAAATTACTTCATTGACCAAGAAAAGGATAAAACTTTGATTTGGTTCTCAAAATAAGCTGAAAGATTAAATGCATAACATCCAGAGATGTCACAAAAAATGGTGCATATGAAGATACTTAAAAATTTGGAGGAGAGCTGGAACATTCCCTGAAAAGAATATTCATAGATCCATGTTCCACTGAGGAGTACTTTAATGCACTGAAAGACATAGCTACAAGGACCAAAATTGGCAGAACATGGTAAAGATTGGATATTAAAAGTCCAAATAAGCCCTTTATCAAGACAGAAAAACTAAAATGACCTTTCAAACCCAATAAATCCAAAACTAATGAAAAAAAGGAAATGCCATAAATGTGGTGGTATTGGACACTTGACCAATAATTGCCTCAAAAAGGAAAAAATAAATGAAATTGTCAAAAAAGAAAACCGCAATGACAAAAAAGAGGAATCTGAATCTGAAAGAGATACTGAAGAATCAGAAACCTCTTTAAGTGATGAAATAAATATAATTAAAGCACAAATTAATAATATTGATTTAATATATGAAGTACTGGATTTAAATTCAAATTTAACAGAAATTGGAAAATTTGATACATGCTTTACAAATACACACAATTCCAAACTGCATACAATCAAACCTGCAAAAGGAATGGGTCATACTTCTGGAAAATCAAGTATAAGAATTTTTATGTCAAAAAATCTAGAGGAAAGAGTAAATCTGGATACAGGAAAACCCTGCACATGTGTTGGAAACATTTATCTACAAACACTTGTACCAGATTGGGAAAATCAATTCATAAAAAAAAGGAGTCAAACTTATTAGTGCAAGTGAAAGCATGAAGCTGCTTGGAACCATTGACTTAAAATTAATTTTCCAAAACCCATGTCAATGTATAAGAGTTTAAGTGGAGTTTGTAGTAATGGAGAATTGTACTAGTAACCATTTCATACTTGGAAGTTATTACTTATAAATTCATTTCATAGATATCTCTAACAAAAAAAATTCACCATATTAGATAATAAAAGACAACAATTTGGCTTATTGATTAATAGAAAACTAATTATTGTTACAAAACATGAGGTAAAAACCCCAGAGCAACACTTATTCATAAGTGAAGAACTAAAAGAGGCAGAATTCAATAATTAAGTAACCAAAAAAATGACAGAAAAACTGATTTACCTCTTATATAAATACACAAGTTCATTTGAAACTGAAAAAGAACCACTAGGTGCCATCATTGGACATGGGTTTGATATTATTCTAAATGTAGATAAACCTTATCCACCCCTGTCAAGAAGACCAGATTATAAACAAAGTAGGCCATAATGAACAAGTAGAAGTAACTAAACCAGTAATTAGAACCTGGAAAAATGGTAAATCAAGGATGGTAGGGGACTTTAGGGCTTTAAATACCTATACTATCCCTGACAGATATCTAATAACTAGGATCCATTAGACACTAACACAAATGTCACAGGCCAAGTTCATTACAGCCATGGATACACTTAAAAGTTTTCAACAAAATGTATTAACCAAAAAATCCAGAGAACTACTGAGGATAATAGTCTACTGGGGAATATATTAATACTTAAGAATGCCATTTGGTATAAAAAATGCCCCTTATCATTACCAAAGAATGATGAGAAATATATTCCCTGAAGAGTTATCAGAGGGATGGAAGATTATCTATATTGATGACATTATAATTTTCTCAGAAACTTGGAAAAATAACCTGACAAGACTTGAAAGAGTATTACAGAAGATAGCTCAAGTAAATATGAAAATATCATTAAAGAAATGTCATTTTGCATACAGTGAACTAAAAGCACTAGGACATATAGTGTCTGGACTAAGTTTTGGCATAGATGAAAATAAAGTAGCAGGAGAACTACTCAAGACAATGCTACAAACTGAGAAAGAAATGAAATCATCCTTAGGATTTGCTGGATATTACAGGAAACATATTAAAGAATTTTAAAAAATTGAAAAATGTCTGTATAAACTCTGTGATCAACAAAAAGTCTATGAAATTCCTGAAGAAAGAGTTAAGGTAGATTAAGAACTGAAAAAATCCCTCACAAATTCCCCTTTCTCTTAATACCAGTTTGGAAGCTACCTTTCAAGCTATAAATAGATGCTTTTGGAGATGGATTAGGTGCTGCACTACACCAGACACAAATCATCAATGATAAGCCTATTGAGGGACCAATTTGATTCATTTCAAGACAGATTAAGCCAACAGAGGAAAGGTATGGAGAAAGAAAAATGGAATTCCTTTTCTTAGTATGGTCTTTAGAAGATTTACACTATTATTTAGATGGAACAGTCTTTGATTTGATTACAGACTGTAATTCTGTAAAATCTTTATTAAACATGAAGATACCAAATAGACATATGCTGATATGGCAGATTGCTATCCAAGAATATAGAGAAAATATGACTATAGTCCAAAATTATGGAAATATTTATAAGAATTCTGATGGTATTAGCAGATGGGATTTAGAAATCACACCTGAAAACCCAGCATGGGTACCACAGGAAGAGAATCATATAGAAGTAATATGTGTTACAGACATTGGCACAAGATTCTTTCATAAAGTAAAAGAAAGCTATAAGATGGAGAAGAGTTGTAATATCTTATTCCAACTCTTAATTAAAGATTTCAAAGACCCATCATTATCTTCCAAACTAGATGAATTATGGAAAAAAGCATATGATGAAGGACAATTCCACTTCCTTGATGGAATTCTTTAGCATAGGACCAAACACACATGTGTTATGACCTTGAAAGATAGAGTATTAATAAAAACTATACTACATGAATGTCATTATAGTGTTGTATTTGGAAATCTGTTAGAAGATAGGACACTAGAAAGAGTAAAAACCTGCTCTTGGTGGCCAAATTGGAGAAACAATGTTGCATAATACTTCCAAACTTGTGACAAGTGCCAAAAAACAAATAGAGACACAGGTAAATTTTTTTTTATGATGATAAAAGTTCAGGAACCAAAATCCCCCATGGGAAATAGTTAATATGGATTGGGTAACAGCCCTATCCCCAGGAGGAGACAGAAGCTTCAATTCATGCCTTGTCTTAGATGATAGGTACATAAAGACCCCAATTTTCTTACCATTTCACAAAGATGACACAGATATGGACACAGCCAGAATTATATAGAATAAATTTATAATCCATAAAGGCTTATTACAAAATATCATAAGTAATAAAGATCCAAAATTCACTTCAGACTTATGGACAAACCTCCATAACTTGTTTGGCACAAAGCTATCATTCTAAACAGCATATAACCCTCAAAATGATGGACTAGCAGAGAGAATGATACAAAATCTAGAAGATATGATAACAAGATTCTGAGCTCATGGCTTAGAACTAAAATACTCTGATGGTTTTACCCATTATTGGTGTACTCCAATAACAGCTCTAGAACTGGCATATAAGAAATCAATCACTTCTTCAACTGGTAAAACACCTGCAATGTTGGAAAAAGGTTTTACTTAAACACTACCTTATGAGACCTTTAAAAGGACTTGGTTGATATAAATCCAACAGCAAGAAGTTTTAAAATGATGCCTGAAAAAGCAAGACATGATGCAAATAGATGTATGTAAGATTCTCTCAAATATGCAAAAGAAAGATGGGAAAAGATTCAAAAGCCACCTGATTTTGGAATAGGAGACTTAATATTAGTATCAACTTTAAGCTTTAGCAATATTAAAGGACCAAGGAAACTAAAATATTTCTTTTCAGGAAATTTTATGATCAGAGCCCTGAATGACCCTAATGCTTTACAACTAGAGTTAACAGGTGAATTGATGAAAAAACCCAGCTTTACCTATAATTCTGATGAAACCTTACATTTAGAGTGATAAGGAATTGTTTCTCCTAATAAATAAGCCACAACTTGAAATTACCCCTCTATAATAAGGATAAGAGAAGAAAATTGTGAAAGCCCTTAAAGAAAGGAGGACAAGAAGAAAGCAAGAAAGGGAATACCTTGTGAGGTACAGAAACCAAGCTCAAGAAGATGAATGGATACTTGAGAAAGATATACCTAAGCTGATAACCTATTAAGGAGGTTCAGACATTAAAGAAGACCCAAAGAAAAAGAAAATTAAGCATTATTGAGCTTCAAGACTAAAAAGGTCTATTGAAGAGGTAGGACAGTGGATGATACCCTAATGAACTACATCAGATTGTGGTACAATAGTTTTTTGTGGTAGGGAATGTGAGCCTTTGAGATGTTACTACATATCAAAAAAAGTTCACAAAACAACATTATGAATATTATCTTAATAATAAGAATTGACATTATAATCTTAAAATAAGTAAAAATGCCATAAAAAGGCATAAATCCTTGAGTATCTCAGAAACAAATGTATAGGAATTTGAAATACAATATACCATTAGATTCCCCATCAAGAAATATATTTATGAAATATTTATGTCATATCTGTAAAATCAATACTTACTGAGTCAACATGGATATATGCACTTTTATGATCAGTGCATATATGCATGGTTTTTAGCTCATAAATTTTGAATTACAAAGGATAGAAAGTTGATTTGAAAAGAAATTTACCAACAATAACTTTAAGAATAGAGATATAAACTTTATTTGGAAAGATATAAGGAAGGTTAAAATGTATAAGGGGATATTGGGAAAAATAGCAATAGCTGTTGACCACTTTAAATTAAAAGTGGTCCAGACTTAAAAGAAAGTTAGATATGTAGATTATGATAGATCATAAGTGAAGAGTGAATTAATTTGCATCATTATATTCAAGTTAAGACCCTATTAAATCATGGTTTGAAGTCCAAAACAGAAATTTTCAACATAAAAGATGAGTTACAAGAAAAATCATCAAAAATAAAGTTTTGATGATGTAACTAAATACTCTTGGAAGATTAGTACAGACATTCCAAGATATCAGAATTAACTTCCTAAATTGCTTTAGCATAAATAGCTTAAGAGGTATTAAGGATCAAAGCTTAGGCTTAAAAATGATCCTTTATGATCATTAACCCTAATCTTATTTTAAGCTTAACAGTTAAATAAGAGATAAAAATGTTGGATATTAGTATTTTATGATTAAAAAATACTTTAATACACAAAAATAAACCATTTTTCAAGCTTATAATGTCATCAAATTCAAGCTACATTGATAGCTCTAATAAATGCCATATTAATGATGTAATAAGCACAAAACCTTGAAAGAATGATAAATTACAGTCTATACCATCAACGCAAGTCTACTAAAAGGAAGGATATTTGCTTCAAAAGGAAATCTTATTCCTCTGTTTCCCCCTCAGATGCATCAAAAACACTAAAACATTAACATGAAAGGTAATTTTTTTATTCTTTGTATATGAAAATATTATATTATTAAAGAAAAAGGACACATGTTGTAGCAATCACTAGCTTTGAAATGATTAATCCAATATTTCTTCTGTTAAATTATCTTAAATATCTCTAAATCCATGTAAAAATAGCAATTTTTTTAATTTCTTCTATTTTTATTGTAAATAAAATTTGAATAAGCTGTATTTATATTCTTAGGGGTATATTAATTTTAAATTATCATATTAAGTGTTTAAAGTAGATTATTTTCTCTTATTATAATATTTTCTCTCCATTATTAATCTTAATAATTTTTTTATTTATATAAATAGTATTTATATTAATATATAGCTTTAATATTAGTAATATTATTGTTATCAATTGTTTTTATTATTTGTTGGTAACAGTAATAAATTGACATAAATATATTAATTATTATATATTAATAGATTAATTCTATCATATTATTATTATAATATAATTCATATTATTTTACTTAATAAAATGATATAGATCATTTTACGCCAAAATTGTGATAAATTTTCATCATTATAATCATCTTTAATCTTATTATTCATTAAATTAGGACATTCAGAGTAAAATAAGTAAAATATTAGTAATTTTTACTTATTGTTTCATAGTCAAACCTCAAAAGCTCCATATGGATGATCCTATACAGAGGACAGAAGATAGTCTTGATAGTTTTCACTTCCCCAAAAAAACCCTTTCAGCAGGAATTTCATGATTGTTTTTAAAGAAAAATTTAATTATCTTTTTTTACAATGAGTCAAAAATTAAAAGGAATTAAAATACCATTGAAATTAAAGTAAAATAAAAAATATTTGAATTATAGTTAATAAAAATGAATCAATTCAAAATCAATAACTTATTTAATGGGTATTTATTTTATTGAAAGAATAGATGAGATAACAAGTTAAACTAGTCTGAAATTAAGATTAAAGAAAACTGAAAAAATCGGAGTGATTAATAATTTTAATAATGGTTTTCTTATGATAATATTTTAAAGAAGAGCTGTGATAAGTTTTTGAGATATATGAAGCTAGATGGAGTTATGTAATATGAAGAGATAATTAATATCTATGAAGAGAGTTTCAAAAGAATAATTTCAAATACTGAAAAAAAATGAAATAGTATATTTAATGTTTTAATCAATAGTTTTCCTTTTCAGTAACTTATAAATAAAAAGAAGGTTATAATTAAGTGTTTTAGTTGAATTTTTACTCTTGATTTGAGCTTATCTGTTGTGGTTGACTAAGATCAGACCAAATATCCAAATATTTCTAAAAATTTAAAACAGATTTGTGATAATAATATCAGCCATGAAATATTTTACAAAAATATGATAAACGTTTTGTTGAAAATGGAACTGAAATCAATAAAATACAATAATCCCAAAAATATCAATTATTTTGAAGTAATTAATTCAACAAAATGACACAGCAATTCCTTCTCTATTGATAAATTGAAGCCTTCTCCCAAAAAAATTCACAGGTGCTTTAATTGAAGGGGAATGTGTAATTTGGAGATATCACTCCCAGCTGGGATGCTAAAAAGTAAATATTTTTAATAAAATAAATGAGAGGAATACATTTTTGAATAATAAATAATGGAAAATGTATGATATACAAATGACTCATCTAAACAATTGAAAGGGGGGAATATTAAAAGGAAGATTTAGCCACAAGGTAATGATAATAACTTTTGACATAACAAAGATAGGAGTAATTACTCAATATTCTATGACTACTAAGACCAAATATAATATGGGAGGAATTTGGGAATGACTGGCTTTTAGTATCCAAAATATGGCTGAAACAAATAATTAAAATAGGGCTTTGGTAAACCCATGTAAGCCCTTACATGTTTTTGCCATACACTGGTAAAAGTACATAAGGGGGGCCCTGAACTCATTTTCAATTGAAATGAGACCAAAAAATCCTGTATTGGGAAAAAACCCAAAATATGGAATTTTTGAGTCCATTTATTGATTTTTTGATCAAATATATGTAATTTTCATTCCACTGATTCAATAAATCAAATTCTTAATGGAATTTTTAATTTACTTAAAAAATAGACAAAAAAGCATGAGAAAAAACTTTTTTCTCCTAAAATTTCCCCAACAAAAGAAATTTACAAAAAGACAGGCTTCTGATTTTTGATTCTCAAGATTAACCCTTTGATTTTTGAAGAAATTTTATGGGAATTGATAAGTGGGAATAATTTTGTTTAATTTTCCAAAACATTTTCCCATTTTGGCAAATTTGGGGATCTTGAAATCCCATGTTGGAAAAAATATGGCAAAAAAATTGAAAAATTTCTTACAACAAAGAATGAGAATTGTTTTTTAAAATTTGGGTCACTTCCATGTTTTGGCCACGAATTGGTAAAAACCTGTAAGTATATGGTAAACACACATAAGGGCTTATGTGTATTTTCTAAAAGAGTATTCTCTTTTACTAGCACCCTTGAAATATCAATAAATTATATTATGGGGGGGGAAAGATAAATATCTCCAAAGAACTGAAGACTGTGAGTGTGAGTGTATTGGACACCCTTGAGTAGCTTTACAGTTTTTTCTTAGGGTAGGATTATGATAAATTCAATATGAAAATGAATGAGTATATTTATATTGGATATTCAAGGAAGCTCTTTTGTATTTCATGGTTGGAAAAACGAAGTTTCTTTGTAATATAGACTTTTTGTAAAGAAGGAATTAGTTTTGGAAGATATGTGCTATACAGTTATGCTTGGAACCTTATGATCTCATTTGAAATATATACTCATTTATTTACGAAAAAGTAATACTCTTGAAGTAATTTTCCACTTAATGATACTATCAAATTTATTTGTAACTGGATAATACATTTTGATAGGACCTTATTAAAAAATATGATTTCAGTGGGTATTAAATGATTAACCCTTGGAAAATGAATTTTATAAGAGTTCCCCATTTTTTAAAAGGTGATCTCTGAGAACTTTATTCAAATAGGAATAAAAATTTTGAAAAGATATTTCCAAAAACTCAAAACACATCCTAAAGAAGCTCAATGTCTTAGGACAAATAAAAAACACCCTCAAAACTTTCCATAGACAAAATAATGTCCTGTAGAAATAAGAAGTTAGAAATATCCAATAAATTACCAAAATGGTGTAAAAATTTGATCTTCAAAAATGAAAAGGTGAGAGGTCTCGAAAAATAATAAGAAGTTTATATTTGAAGCTCCCATTAGCTCTTGTTTAATTAAATTTTGATTTTGAAAATCTGAAAAACATATTTTTAATAAAAATAATAAATAAACTCCTTCAAATTCCTGAAAGTTGGAAATTGTTCTCATTTTTCAAAAGAAGCTTGAGAATAAAGACATAAAATGAAGCTGAAAGGGACACAAATTATATCTATAAGAGCCCATTCAAATTATTGAGATCATGGTAAGAGGGGCATTCATGGGAAATCAAATTGAGCTCAAAATATATTCCTGATTTTTGGGATTTGGTGTTTTTTTGGTATTTTTTTGGTATTTTTTTGGTATTTTTTTGGTATTTTTTTGGTATTTTTTTGGTATTTTTTTGGTATTTTTTTGGTATTTTCTTGGTATTTTTTTGGTATTTTTTTGGTATTTTTTTGGTATTTTTTTGGTATTTTTTTGGTATTTTTTTGGTATTTTTTTTGATATTTTTTTGGGGGATCTTGGCCATTTCTGATCCACTTTGCACTTTTTTGAATAAAGCTTCAGAATTCCAAGAAGCTGAAAACAATATTTCCAGAGTTCAGGATGTAAAGATACAAAATCTTTCTATTCTTGAGCAATTTAGTGTTATAAAAATCCACAAAAGGGCCATGGGAGAAGATTGAATATGAAGGAAAGATTATTTTACTGTTATATAAATGAGCTAAAATACTTAAACAAGAGATTTTGAACTATGATTTTACCTCAAAGAAAGAAAGAGAAGTAAATAAAGAAGTTAAAAAAGAATGAGTGAGTGAAAAGAAAATGAAGAGAAGGAACTTTGAATTAAATTTAAATAACACCATATTCATGAAGCGAGGGAGAAAAGGAAAGAAAATATGGTAGATAATTCCTCACTAACCAATACAAGGAGGTTAGAAAGGTTTTGAGGAGTGAAAAATGCAAAATGAGAGTTTGAAAATTTGGTTTTGATTTGTGTTTCCCAGAGGAAATATTTTAGAATGTAAAAGTTGTTTTTTTTTGGGTAATGAAGGATCTTTGCTCTCATAAAGTGGCTATTGTTACACTTCGAAAAGGCTAGTAACCCACAGAAGTGCATCAAAGGAGAAAACCTCAATTTGGTAATTGAAACTTACAAAATCACAATATGTGAGATCAAAAGGAATAAGAATTGGGTAAAAATAAAGGAATAAAAGTATTATTGATCAGTTAGAGGATATAATATTGAGATTAAGTCATGGTCCTGAAAAATGGTCGCTTTGTTTCAATGTTTTATGAGGCTGATGAAGGTGAAAACCTTTATAAAGGAAACTACCAGAGGTTCCCTCAGGAAAAAGACATTGAGATATTTTCATGGAGCCTTCAAGATGTTTCTCATTGCAAAAAATTTTAACTGCTAACCAATAAAATCTTCATAGAACTAACTATGAGGAAGAAAATAGAAAAAGAGAAAATGAAGCACTTGAGCAATACTGGTTCCCTATCCATTGACCAAGTTCTTCTTGGTAAACTAATTTGTGAACTATGAAGCTGTAATTTATAACTCAACAATAAATTCCTGGGAATTTCTGTTGTTAATCCTGCAATTAACCTTCAGAACATCTTACAAGAAGAGGTTCTGCATTTCAAAAGGGAAAAGCAGTTTGATTATGAATTAAAGGGGCTTGAGACAGTAATATGAACTTCGAAACTTCAAACTCAAGGACTCTAATTTAATTTTCACTTTAGCAGTTGAATTTCCAACCCTGGATGTTCAATTTTAAAATAGATGAATTAAAATTCAATTGGCCTTTCCAAATGAATCTTGATCCTCAACAAAGATGGTAGAGAGAAATTGTTGAAAGTGAGAAATATGGGTAAGGTAATTTTATCTATTATGATTTTACTATTTATTGAACAAAGAGGCCTCACAGAAGGTTTCAATAATCCTGAAATTTTTCAAGTGTTTGGTTGAAGTGAAATTGGAATATGGGCCAAAGGGGTTCTAATTGGAGCTCAAGGTGAAGAATTAAATCTTCTTCCATTGATAATTCTTCTTTGGGATTTTAAATACGAGCTTAGTAATTCACTTTTTTGACGTCGTTTAACGCAAAACAAGCCCAATTTGAATGAAAAAATGTAAAATTACCTACGTTCAAGATAATATAAAAAATGGAACTGAAGATTAAATGAGAAATATTTCCTGAGAGAAATATTTTGAATTATTTTGCATTTTTACTCAAGAATTTCAGAGGCCTGAATCAAGCTACAAGAACAATTGGAATGTAAAATGGAAAGCAGCTTGTTTTGTTTTAATGAAACAAATGAAAATAGTGACTAGCTCTGGATTTTCTCCCCCATCCCTTGTCTGTAGGGTTGATAAATAAAGTACCTAAAGCTTGAAGAGAGAAAGTAAATATCCAGAATTTCCCTGTGCAACTATTTTTGCCTATTTGAATCTGTTAACTCTAGGGATCTTTTTGACTCAAAATAGCTCAGGAGCTTTAAATAAATAAGCACTGTTGAGTATACGATTACGAAGCGACAATGATAAAATAAATTCTTATTATTTTTATTTTTATTTATTTTTTAATTTCATATTTTAAATGACAACAAGCTACTGCCTCTTTAAATACTAAAGAGTACAGCATTGGTACAGAATAAATATACAATAAGGCAAGTAATAAACGTAGTAGTATTCTTTTGTTCAATACAAAAGTACAAATAATAAAAGTAGAAATAAATTGTAAAAGGAAAAAGGAGAAAGCACCGTTTCAACGGTGAAATGCTCTAACAAGCACAATTCAATGAAAGAATGATGAAAAAATGAATGTCAGCCTGTGACTCAAAACCAGAGCACAAGCATGACAGCCAAAATACCATAAACCAATGGTATAGCCAAAATACCACCGAAACATGGAGCTGAGCCAAATTAGCTCAAAAGGTATCAAAAGAAAGAGGAAATTCACCTCTTTCTGAAAATATAAGTCCCATCACCATAGGACAAGAAGTAACAAAGTTATTCCTGCTCAAAGTTATTGCTGAGCATAAACCTTAATTTTCACCTCTCATCTAAAATCTAGAAGGAGAGGCTTAACCCCACCAAATGGGTATTCAAAATGAAGCTCTAAGCCAGGGCTATCGAATGGTGCTAGCCAAACTGAGCTAGCACCAGTATTACTTGAGTTATGGTCAAATTCAGACCAAATAAGGGTGAACAAAACATTCACCTCTCATCTAACTTTTACAGTTTTAGTGTGAGATACCTGAAGTGGGGTCTTTTTGGAAAGAGCAAAATCAGAGCTATCTGATGGTGCCATCCATTTCCTCATAGCTCAACTACAACAGAAGTTATTGGCCAAACAAGCTTAATACAGCTTTTGCCCAGACCATGCCAATGTACAAAAATACTTGTACATGGGATAACTTTGTCATATTTAATGATAACCATGTCAAGTTGGGTACCATTGTGTAGAGCCCATACAGAGATATTCAATGAACCAACTTTGAGCTTGATATCTCAAAAACTGACAGAGTTATGACCATTTTAAGGTCAAAATCCCACCTGCTGTCAGATACAGCCTTACCATGGGATAATATCCCATAACCATGAATATGAGGTGTCAAATAGACGAAGAAGCATGTTTTTACTTCAATACCTCATATTTCAGTCAATACTGGGATCCCATACAGCTTCTGTACAGCATTCTACACGTCATACACGTCAGACTCAGGCTGTGAGGTCCCCAGATGAAAATTTTCACCCTGTATTGGTGAAAACCTCCCAGATGTGGTTTCAAAACCACATCTGAGCCCAATACAGGGTATACAGGCTGTTTGCAAACCACAAGCCTGTCATGGAGAGTGAAAAATCTTCACTTCCTCTACGTGGAAAGGTCTAGCAGCCTTTCCACCTCAATTTCAGGATAAAAGGAGGGCTTTTCACAGCCAAAAGCCTTTCCTGATCCTGCTCTTGAATAACCTACGTAGTAAACTGTCAAAAACAGTTTTACTCTTGGTTAATAATCAGGTATACTCTTAAATCAAAAAGTATTGCAGTCTTTATTATTGTAACCCAACAGGTAAAGCTGCACCCAGGGCTTTCAACAGCGCTCACCACCACTATATCTCTATAGTAAAGCCCTTAATATCTTAGTTTAATCCTTTATCATCAACTTTATTATCTTTTAAAGCATTTTTACCGTGTCAAAAACATAGTTTGAGTTGTAAATAGCCTACATTACCACTCTTTCATAGTTTCATCCTGACATTTTGGGGGCCTGGCCGTGTTTTAAATCTTTTTTGGACCTTATAAGTAAGTCTTTTCTCTCTTTATGACTTGTTAACCAGTGTTTTATCTTTTTTAGGCGTAATTTCTCTATTTAAATATATATTTTATATATATACTCATATTATAAGAGTATTTTTCACGTGGCTAATACCCACTGAATATAACTATTTTTGGCGTGTTTTGTATATAAAAACACATAAGCCATCAATAAGTCCTGTATTCTTGACTGAATAAGGACACCTCTGACTGAAAAACCATCAGTTGAGGCGTGGATTAAGTGTATTGTTTACTCAATAACACTTATACAAAACCACTTGTACAGAATACACGTGAAAACCACAAGTGTATCTGTGGGATACTGGCACACAAACAGTGTGACAGGGTACCAAAAGCTGTAATTCTGACGTGGAATTGTTGATTCAATTACACTGTCATTATACAGGGCACATTGTAGTAGCATACAAGCCCAGAGGCCAATCTTAGACGTGCAAAACCAGCATTTTTAAGAAGTCTTAACTGACATAAGTCCTCCCTTTTCTGCCTTGATTTCAGTGGAAGAAAATTACATCCCACTTGAGACCCAGTCACAGGCCAACACACCAGTGACACCCTCAGAACCAGAGGGCAGCAAGGGCAAAGGAAAGAGGCACAGTGAAGGTCTCATCACAGCCAAGAAGTGGACACCAATAGCCACTCAGAGAAGTAGAAAACCATGAAACTCTGCATCCATACAAGGTAAACCAACCTTAACCACTTGTACAGGAAAGATTACAATTATTAACCCAGTTGTAACTTCCAAAGGCAAACTGCCCAAGTCAGCAGACAGTAAATTTGTACAAGGCACAGTCAAAGGTAAATACCCTAAGAACATAAAGTTTTTGACTGCTTGCAAACACTGATATGTCCCCTGTATACCTCAGAGACCTTGGCTTCCAAAGGAACCAGCCAGAGGATAGAGGAGGATTGTCCAGAACCAGAAGACCTGAAAGAGGACACCCTGGACACAGTGGTGGATGGCAAAACAATGAGGGAGATAATATCAACCTTGCCATTCACACTCCAATTCAACAGAAACCTCAAACCAGAGGACTGGAAGGATATGGATCAAGTTCTTCAGATCCACCAACTCCTCAAAGATTTATTTCAATGGAGCATGGACAACAAGAGGTTCAACCTAGCAACTCACTGGGCAGAACTGGGATCAAGTTGCCAGAAGATATGTCTCAAAGAGATAGACTTCAAAGACCTTATGGTAATCACCAAAGGTTGGAATCCTATCAGGCAGCACAGACTCCTGGAGGCAAGGGCACAGAGGATAAGGGAGAATCAAGCCACTATCCTAGCTATAGAAGAACAGTTGACCCAGACAGGGCCTACTCAGATTCCTTCAGGTTCACAAGGAGCAGGCCAAATCAACTCTCCAGTGGCTTCACACCATTCAGACACCAGCAGATCAGTGGCCAAGAGTCACCATTCTTCACAATTCCAGGAAGTTTCCAGGAGAAGACAAGGAAACAAGGGCAAGAACAAAACCTCCTTCAACCAGAGGAGGAAAGAGTCAGACCCCATGCTCCAGAAGCTGTTGGATTTGGTAAAGGAAGTACACAAGAACCAGAAGTAGTTGTAAACCAATCTAGAATCAGTAGTCCTAGTAATAGAAACATTACCCCCACTCAGACTGAAAATAACATTGTCACCTCTGAGAGTAACATCAACAGTGATACACTGTGGTTACAAGTGTCCCAATATGCTGAACAATCTGCAAAGAAATTTGCAGAAATTAAAGCTAGCCAAGAGAGGATGAGGCAAACTCAAGCCTCCTTGGAACAAATAGTTAAGAATCTTCAAGAAGGATATGCTCAACTGAGCAAAGCCTCTGAAGAATCCAACAAAAGACTGAACCAAGTCTTTGAAGAACAACACCACAGCACAAGGGACAGGGAGTGTCTGGATCAAGACATTAACAAATTGTTTAATGCCTACCATAGCTTAAAGCCCCAACCACAAGGCCAAGCTATGGAGAATCCATATCAACCAGATGACATCAAACCAGATGCCATGATGTTGAATAAGGCAAGATCTCCATCACAATACCAGGATGGAGATGGCATGTCTTATTCAGAGAAGGAAGCCTTGAAACAGCTTCCTGAGGCCTCAAACTGGCCCAAATTCTCTGGGTCAGGAGAATATGATAATATGGAACTCTTAGATTATATTGATGGACTCTTCATTGATTTACCCAGCATACCAGATTACTGGATTACTGCTAGACTGAATACTGCATTTAAAGGTCATGCAAGTATATGGTACACAGAAATGAAAGAAATCCATGGCAGAAGAAACTGGCCATGGTGGAAGAGTCAAATAATCCAAAAGTACAGTAATGGAACTTGGATATGGCAAAAGACCATGTCATTTGAAAATGACAAATACTCTGTGGACAAAGATCCATATGAGTGGTGTCTCAGACAGTCTAAAAGACTTAAATCCATTGATCCTCAGATGAACATCCAGATGAGGAATCACAAACTTCTGACACAACTGCCAGGAGAATTAGAGCATGCAGTGAAATGCAGATGCAACCAAAATTGCACTCTAGATGACATAGCCAATACCTTACAAGACATAAGGAAAAGGACTAATATAGGGAAATTCACCCCATATAGAAGCAGTAGTTTCAAGGAGAAACAACCTTTCAGGGTGGAGTTTAAAGACAAACCCAGAGAAAGAGTGGCAGAAGTGACAAATAAGAAGAATTCTTGTCACAATTGTGGTTCAACAGACCACTAGTCCAACAACTGTCCAAAAGCAAAGAAAAAAGTCTATGCTATAGAAAAAGTCCCTGAAGAAGACCCTCCAACAGAGGATTCTGAATCAGACTCTATGGGAGATGCCATCAGAGAACCATCTGATGATGATAAAGACCCAAGAGAGGAATTTCTAGTGGAATACCAAGAGGAAACCCCATTGGAAATCCAGGATATACAGTTGGAAGCAGGCATGCCACAGGACACTGCCAACAAGAACTTGTGAAAACACACACAAGATGCACAAACATTCCTGGTTACAACAACCAAAGGAATGGCATATATACATGGAACAGCCACAAAAATGACTGTATGTATTGACAATGCTCAGCACCCACTGATCAGTGACAGTGGAGCACATTGCTCCATAGTGGCCAGAAATTATCTGGATAACCACTTCCCAAACTGGGAAAAGCAGCTCTTGCCCACTAAGGCAAAGAACTTCAAAAGTGCATCAGGGAAGATGACTTCCATTGGGACAATTATCAAAGAGATAATTATACCCCACAGGAAGGGTAATATCAGACTCAACCCAGAGTTTGTAGTGCTTGAAGATGCCCACATCCAAGGGTTTTTACTGGGGACAGATTACCAGAGGATGTATGGAATAGATATTTACAACAGTAAAAACAGGCACATTACCATTGGTACCAACAAGGAAAATAAATTTTCACTTGATATATATCACATATCTTCACAGGATCCACTAGAAGAACTCTTGAAGGAATTCAAGGAGGGACAGTTTAGCACTACCCTCACCAGTAAACAAAAACTAAGTTTACTGAAGATGCTGAGGAAGAACAGACCAGCATTTGCCATTGGTGAAGAACCAATAGGCAAGATTAAAGGCCATGATATAGAACTATATCTGGATGTGGAAAGACCTTATCCACCCATGCTGAGGAGACCTCCTTATCCAGCAAGTTTGGAAACCAGGAAAGAAATTGAAAAACACATCAATGAACTCCTGGACATGGATGTTATCAGGAAGATTGGACATAATGAAATAGTGGAAATCACCACTCCTGTCCTGATCACCTGGCATGATGGCAAGTCTAGATTGTGTGGAGACTTCAGAGCCCTGAATAACTACACAAAAGCAGACAGGTACCCTATACCAAGGATACCTCATGCCTTGGATAAGCTGGCCAAAGCCAAATACATAACCAAGATGGATTGTATGAAAGGTTTCCACCAAAATGGAGTTAAACCAAACTCCATGAAGTTGCTCAGAATAATATGCCATATGGTCATATATGAGTACACCAGAATGCCATTTGGCATCAAGAATGCACCAGCCCACTTCCAAAGGATGATGGACACCATATTTCAAGAAGAAATAATGGAAGGCTGGATGGTAGTATATATTGATGATATCATTATATACTCAGAGACATGGGAAGACCATGTACAATACATAGACAGAGTGCTAAGTAAATGTACACCCATCAATCTGAAAATTTCACTTAAAAAGTGTAATTTTGGCCAACAAGAGCTACTAGCTCTAGGACACAAAGTCTCAGGCCTTAGTCTGGCAATTGACCAGAACAAAGTAGCAGCAGTACTGCAAAAGCCAGTACCAAAGAACATCAAAGAGATGCAATCCTTCCTTGGATTTGCTAGCTACTATAGAAACCACATCAAAAACTTTGCCCACATAACTAGTAGTTTATACAAGTTATGCTAAAAGGATGTAGTTTTTGAAATAACCAAGGAAAGGAGGGATGCATATGAGAGGATCAAATATGAACTCACAAATGCACCTGTGCTCATCTTGCCTGACTTTGAACTACCATTCAAGTTATATATAGATGCAGCATGCAGCCAAGGCTTGGGAGCAGCCCTTCACCAAAGACAAATTGTGGATGGTGAACCAAGAGAAGGTGTAATATGTTACATCTCCAGGAAACTGAAAGATTCAGAAGCCAGGTATGGGGCCACCCAGACAGAATGTCTATGTCTAGTCTGGGCTCTAGAAAAACTCCATTATTATTTGGAGGGTGCAGTCTTTGAAGTCTACACAGACTGCACAGCCTTGGAGTCTTTACTAAACATGAAGACCACTAATAGACACATGCTGAGATTGCAAATAGCCATCCAGGAGTATAGAGGGAACATGACCATCATATACAAGGAAGGTAAAAGCCATACCAATGCAGATGGCCTTAGCAGATGGCCACTGGACAATGTCAAAAGCAACCCAGCTTATGACCCTGAAGTTGCTGCAAAAATTCCTATCCATTTTATGGAAATAAATAGGAAGAAGAACTTCAGATTCTCTGAATGGGCACCAGGGAGTGGTACCCTTGACAGTGGGAACACTGATTCAGAAGGGACAGAAACCCCCATACTGGGAATAAGTTCCTCAGAACTGCACAATGAATTTTTCAATGCAGTACTGAAATCTTATGCTGAACACAAACAGTGTAGCATACTACTCCAACTCCTTCAACAAAAATACAGGAGCCCAGAACTGGAAACCCAGCTGGAGGAACCCTGGTTGAGGGCCTATAAGGACAATAAATTCTTCCTTATAGATGGCCTGATTTATCACAGAGAAAAGCACACCAGTGCACTCACAGTGATAGGCAGAGACCACATCTCTTTAATCCTGCAGGAATGCCATGACTGCCCCTATATGGGACACATGAGTGAGGACAGGACTAAAGAGCGGGTAGCAAGCACAGCTTGGTGGCCCAAGTGGGAGCAAGAGTTGAGTGAATACATCAACACTTGTGAAAGATGCCAAAAGGCAAATAGAAAGCATGGGAAGAAATATGGGTTGCTTCAACACATAGAAGAACCCAAACACCCATGGGAAACCATCAACATGAACTGGGTCACAGGACTTGTCCCAGGAGGCAAAGAAAACTACAATGCCTGCTTAATCATAGTTGATAGGTTCAGCAAGAGCATGAGATGTCTACCATGCCATAAAGAGGACACAGCCATGGACACTGCTCTGTTATTTTGGAATAACATCATATCCACCTGTGGAGTCCCTAAGATCATAATTAGTGACAGGGACCCAAAATTCACATCTGAAATTTGGACCAATTTATATGACATGCTTGGCACCAAGCTTGCTTTTTCCACAGCTTACCATCCACAAACAGATGGCCTAGCTGAGAGGATGATCCAAACAATGGAGGACATCCTCAGGAGGCTCTGTGCCTATGGCATGGAATACAAGGACCATGAGGGATACACCCATGATTGGGTCACCCTCTTACCAGCAGTCAAACTGGCTTATAATACAAGCCAGCACTCTACCACAGGAAAAACACCTGCACTGGTAGAGAAAGGGTGGAATCCCCTGTTACCTGTGGATCACTTGAAGAAAAATCTTCTGACCATCCACCCCACAGCCAAAGACTTCCATGATATGTGGAAGAAAGCCTGTGATACTGCTGCCAAATGCATAGCTGAGGCCAAAGAGTATAACAAGCAAAGGTGGGACAAATCACATATGGAACCTGACTTCAAGGAAGGGGACCAGGTGTTAGTATCTACACTGAACTTTAACAATCTCAAAGGACCCAAGAAAATGAGAGACTAATTTGTAGGGCCCTTCACTATCATTAAGTTGATAGGGAAGAATGCAGTAGAGGTCAAGCTCACTGAGGAGTTTTCTAGGAAACACCCAGTCTTTCCAGTAAGCCTGGTCAAACCATACTTCCAAACAGAGGAGGATAAATTCCCCTCCAGGAAGAAAAACATCACTCCACCAGAAATAGTGGAAGCAGAAGACTCTCCTGGACCTGTGAGTAAAATCATCAGGGCCAGAAAAATCAGACTCAATGGGAAGGATCAGAGACAATATCTAGTCAGATTCAAGAACCAGACAGCTGACAAAGACAAATGGTTGGCAGAGGATGCCATACCAGATGGAAACCTTCATTTAAGGAGATTCAGAGCCTCTAGGAGGACTGAACAGTCTCATCCATGATGAGCCTTTTTTAGAGGGAGGGTATGTCAGCCTGTGACTCAAAACCAGAGCACAAGCATGACAGCCAAAATACCATAAACCATGGGATAGCCAAAATACCACCAAAACATGGAGCTGAGCCAAATTAGCTCAAAAGGTATCAAAAGAAAGAGGAAACTCACCTCTTTCTTAAAATATAAGTCCCATCACCATAGGAAAAGAAATAACAAAGTTATTCCTGCTCAAAGTTATGGCTGAGCATAAACCTTAATTTTCACCTCTCATCTAAAATCTAGAAGGAGAGGCTTAACCCCATCAAATGGGTATTAAAAATGAAGCTCTAAGCCAGGGCTATCTAATGGTTCTAGCCAAACTGAGCTAGCACCAGTATTACTTGAGTTATGGTCAAATTCAGACCAAATAAGGGTGAACAAAACATTCACCTCTCATCTAACTTTTACAGTTTTAGTGTGAGATACCTAAAGTGGGGTCTTTTTGGAAAGAGCACAATCAGAGATATCTGATGGTGCCATCCATTTCCTCATAGCTCAACTACAACAGAAGCTATTGGCCAAACAAGCTTAATACAGCTTTTGCCCAGACCACGCCAATGTACAAAAATACTTGTACATGGGATAACTTTGTCATATTTAATGATAACCATGTCAAGTTGGGTACCATTGTGTAGAGCTCAAACAGAGCTATTCAATGAACCAACTCTGAGCTTGATATCTCAAAACCTGACAGAGTTATGACCATTTTAAGGTCTAAATCCCACCTGCTGTCAGATACAGCCTTACCATGGGATAATATCCCATAACCATGAATATGAGGTGTCAAATAGACAAAGAAGCATGTTTTTACTTCAATACCTCATATGTCAGTAAATACTGGGGTCCCATACAGTTTCTGTACAGCATTCTACGCGTCATACACGTCAGAATCAGGCTGTGAGGTCCCCAGATGAAAATTTTCACCCTGTATTGGTGAAAACCGCCCAGATGTGGTTTCAAAACCACATCTGAGCCCAATACAGGGTATACAGGCTGTTTGCAAACCACAAGCCTGTCATGGAGAGTGAAAAATCTTCACTTCCTCTACGTGGAAAGGTCTAGCAGCCTTTCCACCTCAATTTCAGGATAAAAGGAGGGCTTTTCACAGCCAAAAGCCTTTCCTCATCCTGCTCTTGAATAACCTACGTAGTAAACTGTCAAAAACAGTTTTACTCTTGGTTAATAATCAGGTATACTCTTAAATTAAAAAGTATTGTAGTCTTTATTATTGTAACCCAACAGGTAAAGCTGCACCCAGGGCTTTCAACAGCGCTCACCACCACTATATCTCTATAGTAAAGCCCTTAATATCTTAGTTTAATCCTTTATCATCAACTTTATTATCTTTTAAAGCATTTTTACTGTGTCACAAACATAGTTTGAGTTGTAAATAGCCTACATTACCACTCTTTCATAGTTTCATCCTGACAATGAAGGTGTATTTATTAAACCAAAAATATGTCACTTTAGGGTGAAAGAGTAATAATAAGTAGATATTAGAATAAATAATTTTGATGGAGAAACCCATTTTTTAATGATAACTCCATCTACTCAAGAGCTATAAACCTCAAAATAGAAAGAACTCTATGGAGGAAACAATTGGTATCCTTTTCATCGTATTTGGCTATAAAACGATGCAAATTTCTCACTGATAGGTGGTAAATCTGGGAGAATTTTGGAAATATGGTAAATCTCTTCCAAAATATATTAATATTCAGAAAATGGGACTGGAATATTTTAATATCTACAGGGAAAATGACAAGAAAACAAGCTAAGATATCCAAGTGGGATAGAATCTTTATTCAGTAGAACAAGTGTTTTATTAAGCTTAAATAGAGGTGGAAAAAATAATAATAAAAGAATAATATCAGAAAAGATCACGCAAGCTATGGAGAAATACTCTTGGGGTATTCATATTTCAAAAAAAATCCCTTAAAGAGTTTTTTTTTGAATGTACTTTACAATAGATAGCTTAATACTCCTTCTCCTTCCTCTACCTCTCTTTCTTGGTAAAATGTTTTACCTTTTTCACAGAAAGAGGTGAAGTGGGATCTATTGCAATTTTGAGATTAATCTGAAAGATTAATTTATTACACACTTGAGATTTAGTAGTATGAATATTGATATTTGACTTGATCACTGAAGGTGATTATGACTATTTTCTTTCTACTTCTCATTTTACCTGGTGCATAATTAAAAATCTAAATCCATGAGATCTTGAAGAGAATTAAATTGGGTAATTATTAGATGAAAATTGTTCCGGAGATCTAGCATTGATTACTTTTAAGAACTGAAAAAGGAAATTACTTTCTCCCTGGCCACTGAATCATGAGGTGGATCTTCCAAAATAAGAAGTATATCATGAAAAAGATCCTTATTTCTCTATCTTAAATGAATAAAGATGGGCTTCTGGTTTTTGTATTCTATGGAGGAATAAAAGAGCTATTATCTTGGATTTCATTGATAGTCCTGTAGCTAAGTATTATATATTTCAATAAAAATGCTCAATATTGAATATATTTGGAAAAATTTCTTTCCAGAACTTCAAGTATCAAATTTATGTGAATAAAAGAGATTTTAGTATTATTTCAATATTCTTGAGTCATTATTAAAGATATTCTGGAAATTTTTAATGATAAATCTGAGCCTGGGATTCTAGGTAAAATCAACTCAGTCAGAAAAATATATGCTAGAATACGTAGAGACATCAATAAAACACACCATTTTCCGCCAAAAGGAATCCGTCTGTTAGAAGATTGACAACTAATCTGGGTCATTGGAGACAAATAATACTGAAATCTTTGGGCTATTTCTGAGTCTTTATAAGCTTCAGAAGCCCACACAGGGGTTACCTGTACTTTCAAAATTAAGCAATATTCCCAATAGCATGTTATTAATCCTCTTAATCTTCAAAATAGCCAAAATTATCAGGGGTGCTCCAGATTTCCTGTTGGAGTACCTGGAAACTATAATAAAAGTGGGAACTCTTATAAATTTATTTATTTTCCTTGAAATGGGATGAAATGGGATTTCATTTTTGTTCATGAGAAATATTAGAACTATCCTGAGGAGTAATATTTAGGATCTAATTAAATCTTAAATGTTTGAAAAGGCTGAGGATAAAAAGGAATCATCAGGTCTTGAAAACTAG
Organism: Austropuccinia psidii; assembly: GCA_023105745.1. Lineage (NCBI taxonomy): Eukaryota > Fungi > Basidiomycota > Pucciniomycetes > Pucciniales > Sphaerophragmiaceae > Austropuccinia > Austropuccinia psidii. The sequence goes on along the minus strand of JALGQZ010000012.1, from coordinate 9,454,710 downwards.
GCATTTAAGTCTACGTGAGGGTAATGTGTTTTTCGACGAATTAACTAAACTAAGTCAATTATCTTCATAAAGAATTCTATTATAGCTTTGGGTAGCTAGTTAGTCAAAAAGCTCTGAATAAAAGCAAAAGCTAAGTCAAAATCTTGAGTAATGGAAACAAAAGAATCAGAGCTCGAACAGTGGAAATAAAATCTAAGTAAGATTTGAGGGAGAGTTTCAAATAAAATAGGAAAGTTTAAAGATGAATAAATTATAAATTTATCAATTAAAAAAAATTGGAATCAGAAACTTGAACGTAAGAATTCATTCTCTAGAGCTTGATACAAGATATAAGATGCATGAATTTCTGTTTCAGAAATAATTAAACAATTTACTTTTTATCTCCAAGGATATAAACCAAAATAAAACGGTAGGTAATAATTGAAAGAGTCAGCCACAAGTGAGGTATAATCACTTTTGACAACAAAGCGGGAAGAGGAATGCGTAAAAAAGATATAATCACTAAGATCCTCTCTTATAGGGAAGGACTTCCAAGAGGACTGAATTTGAGAAAATTAAGCACCAAAAGGAGGCCTTTCAAATCTTAATTTCATTATTTTCATTCCAAGCCTTATAGCTCTAATTTATCCCATTTAATCTGAAATAACTCCTTAATTCAAATATATTCAATTGTGCGCTCATTTCCTCAGCTATTTGCTATCATGTAACAAATACAAAATATAGCCCTATATATAGAATCAATAAGGGAGTGCAAATTAGCTTTGTATTATTTCATTAAATCCAATAAATAAAATTAAAACTTCATACTAATGGTCTCATGGTAGAGTAACGGGAGGCTTTAATAAGCTTTGCATTTGTTTAGTATATAATTCTTTAAGAAGAGCCTCTATCACAAAATAAAAATACACAATTAGAATTTCTTTTGTTGAATACAAGATTGAAAAATAACAATTTTGAAGTCAAACCCTTCAAAGGAAAATAAATACAGAAAAATATCTACAAAAAAACTTGAAAATATTCCCTCACTGAAGAGAAAGAGGAATTTAGAATGGTTTAACTTGTGCCTCCAATCCCAAAAATATGCGAATTTCAAGAGGTGATTAACTGAATTTTGATTTGTTTTTTTTATTTCGTTTCAAAAAAAACTAACAAGATAAATAATAGATTTTTGGCCTTGAGTAATATTTTTTGATAACGAAGCGCATTAAAATTTCCATAAAAGATCTTTGCTATATCATTTAAATTTCTCCTAAAATCCACATTTTTTATGTCTTTATTTTGATTAAAACTTACCATTATTATGTTTATTTCTATTAATCTTTAAGTTTGAGTTGAACTCTTGAAATATGCTAAATCTCCTCGAAATTAAACCTCTCCACAATCTTGAAGGCGTGAGCTAAGGAATATGGGTTTGGTATACTATTTTGTGAATTTAGGTAGCAAGCCATCCCCATATTAATATCTTCCTTTTGGAAGAAAGTTCCTCAATTTATACGCTCTAATGATATATTTTCAAGTCTTTATTTTCCAACATCCATTAGACTTCGCATCTTTTACTTTGATTTCAATTATCTATTATTTTAATACTCAGATAAAAATCTAAACTGAATTTTTGATAATAATCAAAAATAATAAAATCAATTTCAATTAGTTTCAATAATTTGATTCCTTAAATTAAGAATCAAATATCTAATCTTATCTTCTTTTAGGTAATAAAAAGAACTTACATAAATATGATTTTTACGAGTATCTTGATATTTTTTTCTTTATGTCTTAAAAAAGTTCATCTTGAAAGGATTCTCTTTCTTTTGAGATTGATAAGTTCTTTTTGAAAATATAACCTGAAAAATCTAGCTTTGGCCTATATTGAATTTCAAATATTATTGAGTTGGAGAGTGATTATATTTTTGAATAAAATGAGATATGCATTACTATGTTTTATTATTAGTATTAGAAGCCAAATGAAAAATAAGTTTTCATTAATTTTTAATCCAAGGCAAAAGAAATCCGGAATAAATTATTTTTTTATTATTTTTCCATTTTAAATATTTTAAGGGTGTTGGTAAACACACGTAAGCCCTTACGTGTTTTTAATAAAAAATTACGTGTTTTTACCAATTTATGGTAAAAACATGTAATTATATGTTAAAAAGACATAAGGGGTGGTTTTTAAATGAAATATGCCTATTTATGGAATTTTTAAGGCCATTAATGGCATTATAAATGAAATAAAGGGCATTATTAATTCCATCAATGGAATTGTTAATGCCATTTATGTTATTTTGAAGGCCATTAATGCCATTTATGGCATTGTTAAGGCCACAAATGACATTAACAATGCCATTTATGGAAATTTTAAGGCTATAAATGACATTAACAATGCCATGAATGGCATTTTTAAGGTCATTAATGCCATTTATGGAATTATTAATGTCATTTATAGACTTACCAATTCCATAAATGGCATTTATAGCCTTAAAAATTCCATAAATGGCATTGTTATTGTCATTTTTGGCCTTAACATTTTTAGTAAAAACACGTAAGGGCTTACGTGTTTTTACTAAAAGCTTACGTGTGTTTACCAACATAAAAACACGTAAGCCCTTATGTGTTTTTACTAAAAATGTTAAGGCCAAAAATGACAATAACAATGCCATTTATGGAATTTTTAAGGCTATAAATGCCATTAAAAATGCCATTTATGGAATTGGTAAGGCTATAAATGACATTAATAATTCCATAAATGGCATTAATGACCTTAAAAATGCCATTAATGGCATTGTTAATGTCATTTATAGCCTTAAAATTTCCATAAATGGCATTGTTAATGTCATTTGTGGCCTTAACAATGCCATAAATGGCATTAACGGCCTTCAAAATACCATAAATGGCATTAACAATTCCATTGATGGAATTAATAATGCCATTAATGGCCTTAAAAATGCCATAAATAGGCATATTTCATTTAAAAACCACCCCTTATGTCTTTTTAACATATAATTACATGTTTTTACCATACATTGGTAAAAACACGTAAGTTTTTAGTAAAAACATGTAAGGGCTTACGTGTTTTTACTAAAAGCTTACGTGTGTTTCCCAACACCCTATTTTAACAATTAAATATAGTTAATTCTCATTTTGAATGATAAAAAATAATATCATAAATTCTTCTCAAACCTAAGCACTCTGTGAAACAACAATGATTATTCAAATAAATAAGTGTTTATAGCTTTTATTATAATTGAAACAGAACTATCAAGCAGCGAGAATATTTTCTTGACTTTGAAGATATAAGATTCCTCCAGTATTTAGATAGGGAGTATCAACAAAGATCACATTTTTATCTCTTTAATATTCAAAAATATTATTATAATTAAAAAACTCAAATAAAGATATTTATGTAAGATTCATTATTTTCTTCTGCTGAAATGCACAGTTATAATATTTTACCACAATATTCTTTGCTCTTTCTTCTTCCATATACAAATATGATTATTTGAATTATAAATTTAGCCACTTCATTAAAAGTTTTTTCAATACATATTTTAGTTTCTAATACATGTGATTTGAGGAAGAATAAAATTATTCTTGAGCTGATATTTTTAATCAAAGTCACCATACTTTCTTTGGAATAATAATATTTTCTTCATTTGCCTTATTTCAAGATCATAAATCCTTTTCAAGGACAATTATTTATATACAGTCTGTTTAAAAGAACCAATGTTCTTTCAAAGAAATAATTTTTGGTATCTATGCAAAGGAGCTTGAAAAGACACAAGATGAATGGTTTCAAAAATGGGAGCCTTTTCATAGATTTGTGATAGCTTATTTTTCAATTTGGAAATATATTTACTTAGACTGAATAGGTGAATGGATAAAGAATAAAGTTTTTTGAGTGAGATGTTGGAACAATTTATCAAGTATATTTGAAGAAGGATGGAATTTATCTTCAAAGGAAATTATCATTTTAAATAATAATTTTTTCCATTTACAAAACTCATGCAGAAGTTTCTATAAATTGAATACCTCTAGTAACTATCAAAGGGTGTTGGTAAACCCATCTAAGCAATTTTGGTAAAAACATGTAAGCCCTTACATGTTTTTACTAAAAACTTATGTTTTTTTGCCATAAATTGGTAAAACCCCATAGCTTTTTTGGTCAAAACAAATGAGGGGTGTTTTTTAAATGAAATTTACCCATTTATGGCATTGTTAATACCATAAATGGCATAAATATCATGAAAGGAATCAATGCCATAAAATTCCATTAATGGCACTAATAATGCCATAAAATTCCATAAATGGCACTAATAATGCCATAAATGGAACTTTTAACTTCCACCGATTCCATAAATTACCTTTATAGTTACATTGATGTCATAAATGGAATGTTCAACTAACTTAAAAACATGAACAAAAAACATAAAAAAAGGACTTTTTGGGCCTAAAATTGTCACAGCAAAAAAAAAAACCAAAATTTTTGACTTCTGTTTTCTTATTCCCAAGATTCTTTCCTTCATTTTTGAAAAAAATTATGAAAATTTATAAGTGGGAACATTTTTAATTTTTTTTTTAAAAAACAGGCCATTTTGACAAATTGGTCAAAATAGAGAAATTGGGAAAAAAGAAATTTTGAAAAAATTTGGGGATCTTTCAATCCAATGTCAGAAAAAAAATTAAGAAAATGCTCAAAACTATGCCTGAGGAATTTCTTTTCAAAAATTAGGCCACTTATGTGTTTTTACTAAAAGCTTATCTGTGTTTACCAACACCCTTATCAAAATACTTAAAGGCAGATCTTGGAAATATTGCACGTATTAAAAAAAGGAATTATAGGTTGTAATTTGATTTAAAATCTTTTACATTCTCCCAATTCCATAACGTTCTATTTGAAAATAAGCCAAAGTAGAATAGATAGATAAAGTATGCGTTTGGAAAAGTATTTGAATATTTCTCACATTCATTTTTGGATAGAACATTCCATTTCGAAGGAGTTCTCCATGGGTGAGAAGAACAAATACTACTCAAAACTCTTATTAGATGGAGCGAAGCGTTCATAAAAGTAACTGAGAGGGAGAATATTGAGGTCTCCTTGATGGAGATATAATTCGAGCGGATTGTGTGAATCAAGATAGATTTTTTATGTATATTTGATACAGGTCTTTTTTCTGATTTGAAAATTTATGTGCTTAAGCCATAGATCTGTATTATGGGTAATACCCTAGGGTTTTTGATCCGAAAAAATCAAGGGGGTTACTTTTAGAATCGAAAATGACCTTATAATCTTTTAATATGAAGATTAACTAGGAATTTGTCTAAACCGTAGGGTCTATTAAAGAAACTCTACAACCCCACAGAAATTTCATCCTAAATTACTCATTGGCCTTTTTCAAAGTTTCCTGACTAATACTCTATCCTTTCATTTCTTTTAGAGGGATTTTTTGTCTTTTTCAATAGCAACTCGTTCGAATATTATATTTGAAAGAGTAAAATTAAATAGGTCAACTCTAAAAAAATCAATTTTACTTCATTGAGTTACTCAAAAAAAACATCAAAATTCATAACCTGTGACTTATATTTTTTTGATTAATTTTCGAGTGGGATTATAAATTTTAAATCTGATAATATTATAAATAAAAAGAGTTAAAAATTAATGTATTTCACATTAAAAAAATTTTGTTGAAAAACCTGTAAGTGGGTTTTTATTAAAAATTGAGCATCTGAGTTCTGCTATTTCCAGAAAGAATGATTCACTTTTAAGAATAAAATATATGGTATTTTTAGAGAATTTAAACCTTGAATAGCTATTTTACTTTCAAAATACTATTCTTATTAGTTTTAATGTTTCTACTATTGAATTTTCCATTCGTATCCATCAAGAGTATACTACCCTTGCTATTTCTTTATTGTACACCATAACTTTAATATTTAATATCTGAATGGAAAAGTGCTCTTCCTAATTGAAGGAAATGAAACTATTGAATGGAGATTGGAATAAAAATTCTTTCATCCTTGCTGTTGTCTTGTATTCATATACTCAAAATATCATCAGTACCAATTTCTTAGCAATTGGAATCATTTTGTTTAAAAGTATCGAATTCATTTTTATATTATAAAATTATATTATCTGATAGAGCCAAGAGGAAGAGCCTTAGGGATGTATATCATCACCTCATAATTTCATCATTTTTTCTCAAAAATAACAGGAAAGAATACACTACGGGTCATCAAAACTTTCAGGGAAGGAAATCCTACTGGTAATCACATATTTCAGCGGGAAGAATCCTACTGGCTGTTGTGAAATTCATGGTAGAAGCTCCCAGTTTTAATCTCATAGAAGTAATCAATTCAAATTAATTGATATTCCATTAAATAATTTGATTTTTCATCTTTTATCAAGGTCAGAAAACTATTTCACACGCGTATTCATGATGGAAGAATAACTAGATAATAATTTTGCACTAGATTTCCTTCGAGGAACAGACCATAGATCAAAGTTAATATAAGAAATTCTTAATATACAAGTGTATAGCTCCATAATTTGCTATTTGAATTAAGCGAGTCTTAAATCTTTCTCTGGTATACTGATCAAAATCAGAAAATAAATGGACTAATTCTTTTGAATATTCTAAAGGGAAGATACATGTTGAATGACATATAAAGCAAACATTTGGAATTCACCGACTTAAGGCCAGGAGAATTCTTTGAGACTCCTTATTTCATTCAGAAATTCAAGCCTGTCACAGGGGCTCTTTGAAGTGAAGAGGGCCTGGCACTCAGTAAACTGGGACTCACTTATGGAGGGCTCAAAGATAAGATAAAAGGGAATACACTTAAGAGTGTTAAAGATGAATTACTAAAAGAATAAATATAAGAAAGCAGCAACAAAAGATAAGAGTAAAGAATAGAAGAGCCAACCACAAACAAGTCCAAGTCCACTGTTTCAACCTGTCAGAATGGAAAGAGAAGGGTTAATAAGGATATGGCCACCCAACTCATACTGTACAGGCAAAGAGAGAAATGCAAAGACTAACTTAAGATTTAATAATTATAATACCCAAAAAATAAGGATAAGAATAATTATAAAATAATAAATAAACTAAATTAATTAACTGGGGAAAAGTCCCCAGGGGGGAGAAAGAGGGACTGGTATATGTGAGAATCACCAGCCCTGATCCAGAGAAGAATTTTCATGAGAATAATTGATTGTTGAATTGAGTCTGGCCAATACAGGTCCTGTACAGCTGTACAGGACCTGTACAAGAGATGTGGTGTATTTGAGTGATCATACAGCTTCATACTGGTGTATTGAAACTGTATTGGGTGAATCCATCCTGTACAAGTATTGACAGGCTGTATTGATGTACCAAACTGTATGCATGTTTCAGAATGAAGATTGCTGAAACTGACTGCTGATGCAGATACTGGATTTGCTGGTTTGAGGTGTTTGAGTGGGTGTATGAATGAATACCCTTACCCCTGATGGATGGTTGTTACAGTATCCCCCTCTTGAAACTGGTGGGCTCCTGAACACCATAATACCCTGCCACTGTTGAGTGGCATCTCAATATCCCCACATTTTTTCAAAAATTTTTCTTTTTAATTTTCTTTCCTCTTGACCATTATCCTGAAAATCCTTCATTACTTCTTCCCTGCCAAAGTCAATTGATTCCCCCCTTTCTTTTCAAGTTTGAGTGAGTATTCCTTCCAGAGTATGCAATTCTTTTCTTTTGATTCAATCAGCCATGTCTTGGGGTGTGGCCTTGGGATATATCCCAGAATAAAGGCCATTGAGCACTTGTGCTCAAAAATTGGTGCCCAATGAGTATATGACTTGTACTCATTGGCCCAGACTTAATCCATTCAATGAACCTCCAAGGGGTCTTGTCCCCATGATCCAAGGAATTGGCCTCAGGCAGCCCTCCCAGTGGGTTTTGGACTGTGGCCTCCATCTTGAGTGATCTTGATGTATCTTGCTTTTTATGGCCCTTTTGGCCTTGCTGGGTGTTTTGGTGATTAGGGCAATTTTTTGATTTTTCTGGGTTTTTTGGCCATAATAGGCCTTTTTGATGTTTTGGGGTCCTACGGTCCGCGGGCCGTACGCCGCGGTCCGTGGGGGCTATTGGAGGCCCCCAGGACCAAAATGGAGCCCCTGGGCCCAAACTTGCTGGGGACCCAGGGTGACCAAGGGGTCCAGGAATGGCCCTTACCCATTTTTTACCCTACATGGCCTGGACCCATTGATGGGGTCCAGGACCATCAAGATCCTGGCCTCCCCAAAGTTGCAGGGGAGGCCCTGGGTGATGAGTTCAGCCCCAAAGGGGTATGAACCTTCACCTTAGAGGCTTTGAGGTGGGGCATAATTGAGTTATGGCCCCAGTTCCTTGAGTCAAATTTCTTTTTCTTGATGTGGAGTGGATTGATTCTGACGTCTTGAATCTTCTGCTTGCACTTTCTTCAGTTATGAGTTCCAAACTGACTGAACTCACTGAATCTTCCCCTTCTGCACCGCCACCGTCTGTTCTTCATGGTTCTGGCGTCTTCAGTCAATTGTCTTCTCCCTCCATGGCGTCTTCTGGCCATTTTGACCCCTCCCAAATATATGATGGGTTCAGAGCAGTCGAAGTTCTTGATCCTGCCTGTACTGAGTGTTTGGCCAGGGGTAAGGATTGCTTTCAACATTACAATCCTCGATCGTCAAAATGCCATTTCTGCTTTATTGGGAAGAAGCCATGCCGCCGTACCGGATCAACTTTGTCCCGGGTCAAGAGACACTTGTGGAGTAGGAAGGATGGGCCTTATGGGCAGGAATTCCCCATTCTTGAGGAGCCTACCCCTGATGCCACTTCTGGATTTTCTCAATGTGAGTGCTTTGCATATTTTGATTGAATTGGTGCTGATATCTTGATGTAGTGACTGGTTCCAGGCAGAGGGATGTGGCCAGATGGACTAATGTTGGAGGGTCCATTCCAATTGGTGGTAGGCCCATCCACTACAGCTCAGAAATTCCAATTTCAAGGACCAATGCTGATGGAGTGGTGAAATTAGTGAAGAAGCTAAGAAGAATTGTTGATTCCCCATCAGATCCAGATGCTGAAGGAAGTGATGAGTTGGATGGTGAAGAAGTTCAAGTTATTCCCCATTCAAGTGGCCATCCATCCAGCAATTCCTCCTCTCAACCTCTTGCCAACACCAGATTCCAAAGTCAAGTCATTCCCAGTACTCCAAGAACCTTTCAACCAATGCTTGCCTCTATTCCTACAACCCTTCCTCCTCCTTCACCAACTACTTCCCATACCACCAGGCCTGCCTTGATTCCAGCAGTAAGACCATCACCAGTTCAACAGCCTAGAAACTCACCCATAACCACCTCCCGTCAACTCCAACCTGTGGCCAGCTCCAGCAGAAGAAGAGATGGATTGTCTCCTTTGCCGTTTCCTGCCGCTCAAGTTTTTCAAAGAAGGGAACGTTGGCCTATCCGGGTTACCAGAGAAGATCCCAATGCGGCTAGTGAAAATCAAGATGCTGTGGCCAGATTATTCAGGAGGGTTGATAGAAATAGCAGAGAAGTGATTATGTATGCCAATGACAGGACTATTCCAGGTACTGCTTCTGAAGAGATGGCTGCAAAATTTGCCTGGTATGAAGATGAGTTGATAAATGACTTCCAGAGAACTTTTGATGACTTGGGTAGAGATAACTAGTTTCCTTTTCCTTGTTTGTGTTTGGTTTGACTTCTATCCCCACTCTTATAACTACTAAAAAATAAAAAATAAAAAAGATAATGGAACCTCCCAATACATGATTTGGGGAGGGGATGCTGCTGCTTTAAAGAAATAAAAGAAAGAAAATTATACAAGTAAAGAAAGAAAGAAAAATAAAAGAATAAGAGAAATGAGAGTAAAGAAAGAAATAAAGAAAAATTCCTGCTGGCTGGTCCTTCTTGTGGTGAGTTGCTTGATTCTGGCCAAGAAGTGTCTGAAAAATGAAAACCAAGCATTTGATGCTCACAGAGTGGCCAAGGTGATGTTTTACAAGAAGTAGAACCCTCAGGGATGCATACCAGGAGATGGAACTTACTTTCATAACTTCCACTCCCCACCAAGCACCATAAGACTGAAATAAATTGCCATAAATGCCTTCTGAAATGAATTGCCATAAATGACTTGAAGTAATGAATGTCTTGAATTATGATGATTGGCATAAAATGAAATGATAATAAAGAAAGAAAATGAAACATAAGGAAAGAGAACATTGGGCCATATCTTGATAAGGTCCCAATCAGAGGGTATTGATGTTGTATGCTTCCTGAACCTGTCCAAAGAATTGACAAGTGCTCACAAAGTGGCCAAGGTGATGCTTACAACAACATATGGGTAGAATACCCCCTTAAAGGTGCATGCCAGGAGAGGAACTTACTTTCATAACTTCTTCTCCCCACCAAGCACCATAAATCAAACTCTTGAGGTATTTGGACCAGGCTTGTCTGGATACAATGAGTGAAAATCCTTGACAAGGTCTGGTGAGTTGGCAAGGTTGGGAGATGGTTCCCAAGTGGTTCTTTCTGGGTCTTCACTGAATCCTTTCCACTCTAAAAGATACCATAATTTACCTCTTTTGAGTTTTGAGTCCAGAACCTGAGCCACTTCCCATTCTTCTTGCTCTTCCACTAAAACTGGTGGTGGCGGCAATTGATGACGATTTGGGATAGTTGAATGCTTGACTGGTTCTAATAAGGACACATGGAATACAGGGTGAACTGTCTTCCATTGCTGAGGCAACTTGAGGTGATATGCATGGCTGCCAATCTTCTTAAGAACTTCAAAGGGTCCCAACCATCTTTCTGATAATTTCTTGGTGGGTCTTGTTGTCTTGATGTTCTTGGAAGCTAGCCATACTTTGTCCCCAGGTTGGAAATCAGGTGGAATTGCCCTATTTCTATCTGCATACTTCTTGAATCTCCTTATTGCTGACTCTAATTCTTCTTTGACAACTTGCTGTACTGATTGGAGTTTTGTTGATAACTTTCCAGCAGGTGAGTCTTGAGAAATATGGATTGAGTCAAAGCTGGGATTTCTTCCATAAATGGTGAAAAAAGGTGATTGCTTGGTTGATGAATGTTCTGCATTATTATAGGCAAATTCAGCCAGAGGGAGCCAGGTGTACCAGTCATCTTGATGATAGCTGACATACATCCGAAGGTACTGTTCTAGTATCTGATTTACCCTCTCTGTCTGTCCATCTGTTTCAGGGTGAAATGCAGTTGACAGGTCTCTTGATATCTTGAGCTGCTGACATAACTGGGTCCAGAATGATGAAACAAATAAGGATCCTCTATCACTGACGATACTGACTGGGAGTCCATGCTTGGAAAATACATGGCTAATGAATATTTGAGCTAAATCCAGAGCAGTGATTGTGCCATAAGTTGGAATGAAGATTGCCATTTTTGAGAATCTGTCCACAACTACTAAAATTGAATCAAAGTTGTTGGACAGTGGCAACTGAGTGATAAAGTCCATTGATAATGAATTCCAAGGACCAGATGGAATTGAAAGAGGCTTGAGTAATCCAAACTTCTTGTGATGGATGTTCTTGTTTCTTGAACATTGCTGACATGAGGACACATAGTCCTTGATGAATTGATTCATGCCAGCCCAATAAAAATCCCTCTTGATGAGCTTGAGGGTCTTCTCCTGGCCAGGATGGCCAGCCAATGGTGAGTCATGACACTTTTGAAGAATATTGAGTTGAAGTTCTTCATTGCTTGGGATTACCACTCTATCTTTGAATAATAATAACTTGGCTTGAGGTTCAAGAGAATAATCTGGAACTGATTCACCTCTTGCTAGTTGCTTGAGTATTTCTTTATAGTCTTTGTCTTGCCATACTTCTTTTTGAATCTTGTCCACTAAATCTGAGAAAATTTCCACTTTGATTGAGAAGAATCTTGACTCTTGAATTCCATCTTGCTTAAGTATTTGATGAAAATTGTGAGGATTCTTGCTGATGAAGTCCACCCCCCTCTCTGGGTACACGTCGTCCTGACGTGACAAGGCATCCGGCAAAGTGGCCAGCCTGCCTGGGCGGTAAGTGATAGTGAAATGAAATTCTGAGAGAAATTCAGCCCAACGGGCCTGACGACGAGTAAGAACTTTGGAAGACATGAAAAACTGCAAGGAAGAGTGGTCTGTCAAGACCTCAAAAGGATTGGAAAGAGAAAGAAGAAATGCCCTCCAGCGCTTGAGAGCCCAAACTATGCCAAGGAGTTCCTTGTCATGAATTTCATAGTTGAGTTCAGCTGGTAAGAGCTTGCGACTATCAAATGCAATGGGATGCTTTCCAGAGTCATTCACCTGACTCAGTACGGCGCCCAATGCATAATCAGAAGCATCAGTCTCTACTATAGTAGGTAGAGAAGGATTAAAATGAGATAAGATAGGAGCAGAGGTGAAAGCTTCTTTGAGTGCTTGAAACTGACTAAGAGCTTCCTCATTGAAGATAAAGGGAGAATCTTTTTTAAGGAGGGAAGTGAGAGAAGTGATTTTTTTAGAATAATTTTTAATGAAACGTTGATAAAAATTGGCAAAGCCAAGAAAAGATTGAAGAGCCTTGATGTTTCTGGGCTGAGGCCAATTGAGGATTTGCTGAACTTTTGAAGAATCCATCTTGAGGCCATCACTTGAAACAACGTAGCCCAAGTATTCCACACTTGAGGCATGGAATACACACTTGGAGGCTTTGGCAAACAGATTATTGTCCCTCAGTCTTTGGAGGACAGAGGCCACATGTTTGACATGTTCCTCCTCAGAACTGGAAAAGACCATAATATCATCTAGATAAACCACAACAAACACATCCAAAAAATCTGCAAAGATATCATTTACCAGATTTTGGAAAGAAGCAGGAGCATTGGTCAAACCAAATGGCATGACCAAATACTCATAACTGCCATATTTGGTTCTAAAGGCAGTTAAGTGCTCATCCCCCTCTTTGATTCTCAGAAGGTTATATGCACCATGCAAATCTATCTTGGAGAAGATAGTGGAACCGTTGAATACGGTAAGAAGCTGGTTCATAGGAGGAACATGGTATCTGTTCTTCCTAGTGACAGCATTGAGTTTGCGGTAGTCCACACACAAACAAAGACCTCCATCCTTTTTCTTGACAAAAAGGACAGGTGCTCCTGTTGAAGAGGAGCTTGGTCTAATGAAACCTTTCTCTACATTCTCTGAAATGTAGGCCCGCAGTGTTTCTGACTCTTGATTCGATAATGAGTAGATAACACCAATTGGAGGTAGAAGACCCTCCAATTCGATATGGTGATCACAGGCGCGGTGTGGAGGAAGTTTCTCTGCTTTCACCTTGGAGAATACATCCAAATATTGGTGATAAGCAGGAGGAACAACCTTCAGCACAGTTTCAATTTCTTCTGGCTCTTCCTCCTCATCCCACTGCTCCTCCAGGGATGCATGAAAGGATAAGGGAGGAAGGTCCATATCCCCTTGGAAGAGATGAAGTGAAGATATGGCAACATCTTCTCCAACATCCTTTATCTCTTTGAAGACTTCATCTCTTGATGGAAGTAATGACTGAGAGGGAATTATGGAAGGGATATGGACAGAAGAAGGGATGGAAGGTGTCTTAAGTTCACCAGCCAGAGCAACACTGTTGACAGCAGTGGCTAAGTCATTACTAGTAGAAGGAGTAATACCACTAGAATCCTTATGATTAGAATCATAGGTGATCAATCCATTTTTCCAATCAATAATGGGATTGAAATGGTAAAGGAAATCATAGCCCAATATCAGGTCTTCTCCTTTGGGTGAATCTATGATAAAGAAATCCCATTCAAAGCTTGGGAAGGAAGGCAAGTCAACTACCCACTTGATATAATGGGTGATGAACAAGGCAGGGGATTCATTAGAATCCAAAATGAAAAGAGGAATCTTTTCAGGGAGCTCTGACAGAGTCAATGAGTACTTGAGAACAAAATTCTTTGCAATAAAAGAGTTTGTAGCACCAGAATCAATGAGAATACTATAAAAAATATCAGAGACAGAAGAGAAAATAAGAAATTTTAAAGATTTCTTGACACTAGTATTCAGAGTGCACAATTGTGCTCTTGAAGGAAATAAGTGAGAACCATTGAACACATCATGATCCCCACTCAGGCTTTTCCCTGCTTGCTAGGGAAGCCTTTTGATGATGACCCAGGCTTGTTCTGAGGTCTCTTGAAGCATTTTTCAATTGGGTGCTTGCCACCACAATAAGTACACAACCCTGCTTGAATCCTCCTCTCCTTTTCAGAACCGATTAATTTATTGTCCTTATTGAGGAGAGCAGCATGGGGTTTGTCCTTTGAAGATTGAAATTGCTTGCCCTTCTTATTCTTCTTCTGATGAGGCCTCTTTTGAAATGAGTTTTGAGGAGGTCTAGACTGATTGGATCCACTGACTGGAGGCTTCTTTTCTTGATTGCCACCCTTTTCCTTTTGCCTCTCATGATATCTTGTGTCTAATTCTAGAGTGACATCCATAAGTTCTTGAAGAGTATCAAAAGTTCCAGGGTGAGAAGCCAACTGATCCAATAATCTTGATGCCAATCCTCTTCTGTATACATGGATATAAGCTCTTTCCCCCCAATCTCCAATTCTTGACATTAAGCTTCTGAAATCTGCTATGTACAAGGAAACATGACCACTTTCCTTCATCCTCAAATTGTCCAACTCTTGTTCAGCTTTCCTGACTTCATTGGGGTCACCAAACAGAGTGAATAATTGAGATTCAAACAATGGCCAATTATTGAGGAGGTAGGAAGGGTCTTCATTGGAAATATTTGAGAGGTAGGGTTCAATCCATTTGCCAGCTCTACCAGTAAGAAAAGAAGTTGAGTACAAAACCTTCTTCCTGTCAGAGAAGAAGTTTGCTGGATCATTATGGAAGATTAGTTGACAGGATTGGATAAATCCTCTCAACTTATGAGCTTGAGTACCATCAAAAGAATCAGGTGCCTTCATGGATGGAGTTTTGAAAGCAGGGGCTTTGGAATTGTCCCTGGGGGCAACTGCTTGAGTGAGTTGTCCCATGAATTGAGTCATCTGCTCCATCATCTTGAGGAGACTTGGATCAGTTTGAGAGACAAGAGGTTGACTAGAAAGGGCTAGATTAGAACCCTGAGGTACCTCTGGAGCATTTGCCAAGGCATCTGCCACTTCAGTTTCCCCAGAATCTTCCTCTTCCACAGACTCTTCCCCCTCTTCATCTTCAACTTCCCCTAATCTTGCTCTTGCACCTTCAGACATGCCAGGGTAGCCACCCAAAAGTCCAGAAAAGGATCTTGATCTTCTAGATTTCATTCCACCTCTTCTTGAGGGTGCTGCTCCTTCCATTGGTGGTCCTCTGTCCAAATTTGCACTCAGTTGATGAACTGATGGTGTGCGGTCAAGAGGAGCCCTTGCTGTAGGAGTGAGAACAGCTGGAATTTTCTGGGATCTAGTATTCTTTGCTGGGGGGCTATGCTGAACTGGCATTATGAAAAGAATTAAAATAAATTGATGGTATTAAGAAGAATAATCAGGCTTGGCCAAATCAATCACAATAAAATCTTGATGAATCTTGAGGAATCAATTCAAATCTTGAGGAATCAAATTCAATCAACAGTCAAATAAATTCAATCAATCAACAATCAATTCAATCAAATATCAATAATCTTGAGGAAATCAATAATCAATCAATAATCAATCAATAAGTGTCTTCAATATGAAATCAAGTATTGAGGAATCAATCAATCAGTTCAAATTTTCAGAAATCAATTCAATATCTTGATGAATCAAATCAAATCAATAATCAAAATCAATTCTTGAGGATCAATCAATATCTTGAGAGTTCAAAGTCAATAATTCCAATAAATCCTGAATCAATAACCCAAACGAATCCCAATGAATAATCCAATCAATAATCCCTAGATAAAACCTGAATAAGAACACAGAAGAAATTTGATTGATAAAAGTAAAATGAAGTGATGAAATGGTCAGCAGTGATTAAGAAAGGAAAAGAATCAATTTTCATAAGAATGAAAAGAGTGAGATGAAAATTGATGAGAGAGAAAATTCATAAAAATCATAAAAATCATAAAATCATGAAAAGGTCATAATTGATGAATGAGAGGAAATGAATATAAATGAATGAAAAGAAAGAATCAAATATGAGTTAATTAATTTAATGTCACAGGGGCTCTTCGAAGTGAAGAGGGCCTGGCACTCAGTAAACTGGGACTCACTTATGGAGGGCTCAAAGATAAGATAAAAGGGAATACACTTAAGAGTGTTAAAGATGAATTACTAAAAGAATAAATATAAGAAAGCAGAAACAAAAGATAAGAGTAAAGAATAGAAGAGCCAACCACAAAAAAGTCCAAGTCCACTGTTTCAACCTGTCAGAATGGAAAGAGAAGGGTTAATAAGGATATGGCCACCCAACTCATACTGTACAGGCGAAGAGAGAAATGCAAAGACTAACTTAAGATTTAATAATTATAATACCCAAAAAATAAGGATAAGAATAATTATAAAATAATAAATAAACTAAATTAATTAACTGGGGAAAAGTCCCCAGGGGGGAGAAAGAGGGACTGGTATATGTGAGAATCACCAGCCCTGATCCAGAGAAGAATTTTCATGAGAATAATTGATTGTTGAATTGAGTCTGGCCAATACAGGTCCTGTACAGCTGTACAGGACCTGTACAAGAGATGTGGTGTATTTGAGTGATCATACAGCTTCATACTGGTGTATTGAAACTGTATTGGGTGAATCCATCCTGTACAAGTATTGACAGGCTGTATTGATGTACCAAACTGTATGCATGTTTCAGAATGAAGATTGCTGAAACTGACTGCTGATGCAGATACTGGATTTGCTGGTTTGAGGTGTTTGAGTGGGTGTATGAATGAATACCCTTACCCCTGATGGATGGTTGTTACAAAGCCACTCTAAGAAAAATGAATCTTTTAGGATTTAAGCTGGAAGAGTCAACACTTATAATCATTGTTTGAAGAAAGTTTCCACCTAAAATTTATTCCTTTTTAAAGTTGGTGTCACATGGATTTCAAAATACAGGAATTCATTTCTAAAACTTGAACAAGATCACATTCAATTCAAACTAAATAAACACATCCATGAAGCTATAGCTTCCATTTACAGAAAAGAAATAGTACGTATTTAAATAACTGAAAGAAGAATCTCAACACAGAGGAGTAATGTTTTAAGAAGCATCCTGAAAAGAATAAATCAAAATTAATTCCTCATACTGCCTCTGATGAGCCATAAATAGCTTTCTAGTATTAATTGTCTCAAAGGTGAGGGGGAATATTGAAGTATTTCACATATAGATCTTGTTTTACCTTCAGAAATCTATTCTTATTCTTTCCACTTTTCTTCAATATATTTTTTTTTTTGTATTAATCAAAATTATATCAATTTATTAATTTTTCTTTGTGAACAAGCACTTTACTCTAAAATATTTCAATATAAAGTTGTTTTCCCTGAGTGAAAGATATGGGAATATAGAATTAAAATTAAAATAATTTTTTTTTCATACTTTTTGTTTTTTATCTCAATAATATACTAAAAAGGAATGAGATTTATCATTCAGAAATTGTTTCAAATTTAAGCGATATTGTATTTAAGCTCAGAAAACAATTAGAGAAAAAATTCCATATTACTTCTTTTAGTTTGAATTTTCTAAATTGGGTTATTTTTCAAAGGAATAAAAAGTTTCTTCAAATTAAACCAAACAGAAAAGGTTTTTTCTTCAGAAATTGAAAAAATGAAAAATTATTAAATCATCTTATATGGTTTATTGATTAAAAATCTAGAAATTTTATTTTCCATTGAAATTGCTTTCTTTATTTAGTTTTTTCAATCAGTTGAAGCCTCAAAGGCCGTAAATAAGAAGTTTTAAGAAATAAGGAAGAAAATTTCTCTACAATTTCAAAGGAAATTGAAAATTATAATAAAATATCATTTCTATCAATTTGAAAACAACATCAAGCTATGAGAAAGTAATATTTGACATATTTTACTTTGTACTTTTGATTTTTTGGTATTCAGGATCATCACCAAAGAGAAAGATAATTGAAAAATTAGAATTTTTTTTTCTCTTTGACTAATAGCTCTTATGAGTAAAATGTAGATCAAAAAACTCTTCAAAAGAGAAAAATTACGTTTTTCATTGTTCAGAAGTTTAAAAACTTATTGAAAATGAAGGAAGCATTTTATCTATTTTTCTCATAAAGGGCTCAAAGAACTAATGTGAAAGAAAGATTAAGAAAAGAATAATAATAAAAAATTAATAACTCTTTTTTCTTTAAAAGAAAATTGAGAACTGAGCCAGTTTTCAAATAATTACATTTCTTATTAAAAATGAATCAGTTATTGTTACTTTCTTGAGATATACAAAGCGTAAGTATTTATGCTGAAGATGATAATTACTCACTTATTATAGCTGTAATATAAAAAAATATATTCATATCTCAAAACTATATATAGGGTGTTGGTAAGCCCATGTAAGCTTTTAGTAAAAAAATGTAAGCCCTGACATGCTTTTACTAAAAATGTTAAGGCCACAAATGACATTTACAATGAAATTTATGGAATGATTAAGGAAATTCATTCCATTGTTAAAAATGGCAT
Organism: Austropuccinia psidii; assembly: GCA_023105745.1. Taxonomy (NCBI): domain Eukaryota; kingdom Fungi; phylum Basidiomycota; class Pucciniomycetes; order Pucciniales; family Sphaerophragmiaceae; genus Austropuccinia; species Austropuccinia psidii. Next base: position 9,436,016 of record JALGQZ010000012.1, on the reverse strand, counting down.
TAACAATGCCATTAATGGCATTGTAATGTCATTTATAGCCTTAAACATCGCATAAATGTCATTGTTAATGTCATTTGTGGCCTTAAAAATGTCATAAATGGCCTCAAAAATGGCATTAATTGCCTTAAAAATACCATAAATTCCATTAACAATGCCAATTATAGCATTAATAATTCCCTTTATTGCATTGATAATGCTATTTATGAAATTAATACTTCCTTCTATTGAATTGATAATGCCATCAATAACCTTCAAAATGCCATTAATGCCATTAATAATGCCCTTTATTGTATTTATAATGCCATTAATGGCCTTCAAAATGCCATAAATAGCCACATTTCATTTAAAAACCACCCCTTATGTTTTTTTACCATACAATTATGTGTTTTTACCAATTGATGGCAAAAACATGTAAGGGCTTATGTGTTTTTACTAAAAGCTTATGTGGGTTTACCAACACCCTATATATAATAGTCTCAAAATGATAGTATTACCAATAACTATTATTGATAAAATATTTTATGGCATCTTACCAATAACACAATGATAGGCTAAACAACAATACTATAATAATGATGATAATAATAATAATAATAATAATAATAATAGAGAAACCTAAAAGTCTATGAAACCCTTTATAAATAAGAAATTTACCAAAATTGGGAATCTATAAGCTCAAAGTTTACAGACATAAATAGGAGTGGATAACAGAGAAATGAGAAAAATAATATCAGATAAGTAAATTTATTATTGATAATAGAATTATATTTTCAATACACTATTTTGAAAGAACCTTTTTAGTTTATTTTGAAATGAGAGAAACTATGATGGCAACAATTAAAAATATTTTTCAGCTTGATTATATTGTATTAGATTATACTTTGAGCTTGTTTAGAGGGTCTTTGTACGGTCTTCCTATAAAGATTTTGATAATATGGACATTCATAAAAAATAACATGAATTTCCTTAGTAGAAATATAATAAAATTAATTATTGAAAACAATCATGTATATAAAATTAATATTAACAAATAACTTAAGAGTCATAATTATTTGACCATTAGTCACTTAAAATTATAGTGATGATAAATATAAAGGCTCTGAATGAGACAGTTATATGTAAAAAAATGAGAATATTTCTCCACTTATAAATACTATGAACCTTATTTACAAAAAAACTGTTTAGAGATAAATTATTTTTTAGAAATTATATAGAAAAAACAATTCTAAGATGAAAAATATACAAATTCAGAGAAAAACTTACTTATACTACTTATTCAATACAATATGTCAAACAAAATCTATAGTATCAAGAAATCCTCATAAGCTAAAAAAATGCCTAAAAATTAATATTTGAAAGGATAAAAAAATGATTTACAGATTTTTGGAGAACATTTGTAGATGTCAGGGTGAGTCTATGTAGCAGCTATAAAATAGTAAATAAAATCAGGTACTATGACTGTGACATGGTAAAAATAGATAAAAATAGATTAAAAGGTCCTACTTTTATTTGATAACAGTGGTGATGAGTCTACTGAGAGCCTTGAAGTTAATATAAATTGACTATGAAGATTAACAAAATAATCAATCTTTAATTATATCATGCTTATTATAAGATTATTATTTGTTAAAAGCAGCTTTAATATGTAAGAATACTAATGGATGATAATGAGGTACTTTACCAGTTAGAAAAGGCCCGTTTTCATATTTTTTAGGGACTGTTAGGGGCTGTTAAGCTTTTTTAATGTCTGGGGAGTGAACACTTTCACTCTAAAGGCTGGATTGTGGCTCTGAACACCAATTATGACATCAGAATAGTCAGAATTTTGTCTCTGGGGCCACAAATGATCATTATGTATCAATAGAAGGTAAAGAATAACTCCAAAGGCCACATCAGCATTGTTATAATACATACAGAGTTTTTGGATGATTAATATTAGTAATTCTGGGCATCTTCCAGCTTTAAAATACCATTATTCAAAGAATTAAGCCAGTAATGATTAATACAGGTTCGGTAAAGACCAGTATTGACCAAAAATGTCTAATACAAATATCTCAGGAAATAATTGAAATATAAAGAGTCCAAGAGCTTTGTGAGCTCTTTAATTTTATCTTCCTCAAAAATAGCAAAAGCTATAAGGCTTTTAAGTCTTTTGAAGTCTTTTTGTACACCAGTATGTGGCTTTAAAAGCTTTTAAGACAGATATCTATGGTCATCCAGAAGATATAAAAATTCTGATAATAAAATATTTTCAGGGATTTACCACTTCTTCAATTTGTGAATCTTCACAGTAAAGCTGGATGAGTATATGACAAATATACATTCTGGGATTCAGTGAATTGAATTTTCAAAGAGTTTTTTTGGACTGATTCTGGTATTTCATCCTCATCCTCCAAAAAAAGATTGTTCAATAGGCTCTGATTCACTGTCTGAATCCTCTCTTAGTCCATTTCCAGAATTTCAGAGTAAGATTTGTACTCTATGTGCTCTTCTACCGACTCTTCCTCTATTGCAAATTTTTTCTTTTTACCTTGGGAAAATTATTTGCATAGTGGTAAGGTGATCTACAATTATGAGATATGTTTTTTTTCTTTGGTTCTTCTGAGCCATTGGTAGCTTTGATGTCTTTTTCCATTAGTAAATTTGGTTTTCCACTGCTATAATGTGAACTACTTCCAATTGACATTTTTTTTCTGAGATCTTGCATGAAATTTGCTATGTAATTAATGCTGCTTATTTTGCTGCATCTGAAATTTACTGCATGCTCTAAGTTCCCTGGAAAAATTGTCAGAAGCTTTTGATTTCTCATATCTACTTGCATGTTTGGATTAATAGATTTGAATCTTTTGGTGTGTTTAAGACACAATTAATAAGGGTCTTTCTCTGTGGAGTATCTAACACTCTCAAAATAAGTGTTTTTTGACAAATCCAAGTACCATTACTGTAATTTTGTATTGTTTTGTTTATCTGCCATGGCCAGGCTTTTCTTCCATGTATCTCTTTCATTTCAGTTTACCATATGTTTGCATGGAATCTGAATGCAGTGTTGTATATTGTGGTGATGCAGTAGTCTGGTATCTTTGGTAAATCAACAAAAATTCTATCAGTATAATGAATGAGGTCCATTTGATCATATTCTCCAACAACTAAGAATTTGGGCCAATTTACCATTTCTGGTAATTGTTTCAGTGCTTGCCTCTCTTGGTAGCTGAGGCTTTCACCATCTTCGTAAGTTTATTCAGATATTAAACTTAAATCCTGGAATGCAGGTGCTTGGTTGTCTGATCTTTCCTCCTCTTTTACTTTTTAGGAGTTGTTAATGATGGGTTCATCACCTTGGTTTGTTTGAGGGAAGAAATATTTTCCTTGTCCCTCTTTTTAATAGAATAATAAACCTATTTTAAAAGGTTTTCCTGCTTCTTATAAACATTTTCCAAGTCCCTTGTCATAGTCTGTTGCTTCTATAGTATTGAGCTCAGCTGTCTATTGCGATTTTTTAAATTCTGCACAAATTCTGGCTAAATTTGTGTTCAAGTCTTTGATTAATGTATATTGGAATGAATTTTATTGCTTCAGGGTTTTGTTTTCTGTACTAACTTCCTGTACATGATAATATGTCCATTTTGGACGATATGAAACTACTACTACCTCTGGAATCATTAGTTTCAAAAATCTTGAGGGGGTATTTTATCGTCAATAGGCATAAGCTGAGGATCAATTGATTCTGAGCTGGAATAACCATTGGTAGGTAAAGTACATTTTTTGGTTTTGGGTATCTCTTGGACTAATTCTATTAAAACATCCAATTCTGTCTTCTCCTTTCTGAAAAAAGTCCTTTTTTCCGTTTGGGTTCCATTACCTATGCTATAAGCTACCAGGGATTACTGGAGAGTCATAGAAGAATTGTCCTTTGGCTTTCAAGTCCTGTAACTGCTGTAATTTTTTGGGGAATATAGAATTTCTTGCTCCATTCCTTGGTGTTCCTGAAACAGATTGGCCTCTTCCATATGCCAAGAGCTCTCTATGGCCTTTATTTATGTCTGATTTTGTCTAATTCAGGTTTCTCTCTCTTCTAAAAGTATGGAATATCTTTTTAGATTCAAGCTTTTCATCTCTTTTATAGGATTTTGGAAAGTAATTTTATTGAGTAAGATTTTGTGACTTATTATTCCAATTTCTTCCCATTATGCTTCCTTTTTGAACATTTTGTTCTCCAAACTCCATTTGAAAAAGTCCTTCAGTATTAGATGAATATGAGTGACCTTTCCTGCATCTGTCCAATTTTTTTGTTTGACTTAGTTTCATTTGGTTTGGAATGGGACCTTGGGAATAAGCTCCCTAATGTTAATTCCCTTTCTGAAAATTTGATCTAGCTGATGGCTGTCTTCTTCCTCTTCTGTTTCTTGCTTTCTTGATTTCTGTCTGATTCCTTGGGTATCCAAGATCTCTCAAAAATGGAGGTTCTATGTGAAGAAATAACAAATGACAGTAAATACTGTACTTTTAAAGACTTATTTAACTTTTGAAAGCCCTTGGACAGATTTTTGCTTTATACCTTTTGGAAATCTGCCTATGGAGTTCATAAATGAGTTAATGACTGTTATTTTTTTGTAAAGCTTTTCGGTTGATGTTCTCTTGTGGTCGTGGCTCTTTTTACAGCTTCTGGTGTTCACTCTTTTGCGTTTAATTTCCACTTGACTTTTCCTATTTTGCTTTTCTTTGGTTTGTGGAAGTGCCTCCTTTTCTGTGCAGCTGACACAGATGGATTTGTCTAATTTTTTCTCAAGTGAAATATTTTCTTTCAAATTAAAAGACAATATAGAGCTTTAAGATTCAATTTTAATAAACAAGATCTCCAATATTCTACTGTTGTTTCTCCTGGATTTGGTTCAATGTTTTGAAATATTACATTTATTTCTGTTTAGAAGAAATAATTTTTTTGAAGATTTTTTTAATTATTATCAAAGGTGAAGTATTCGATATTAAAATTCTATTTTACTTTATTAAGCTTAAATATTACTTTAAAACTATGTTATTCACTTATTGAAATGGAAATCATAAACTTTTAATAGTTCAATTTCCAGTTTTACTTTGTTTTTGGAAGAAGGAAGAATCCAATCTCTTAATTTTGAAACATTCTTATTATATAAGAAAAATTTTTGGTTTTTGTTTATTTATTTGGGTACTTATCAAAAAAAGAAAATTTGAATCAGTTTTTTCCCAATTTGAGTCAAAAACAGACTTTCTTCAATAATATTTGATATAAATATTGAAAGATTTAAAATGATAATAATGTTATTATTGAGATGTTTATTGTTTCCTCCTCAAGAAATATTATTATTTAAATTGATCTTTACATTATTTGGTAAGAAATAATATTTTTTAATTAAAATATGCTATTTGTATATGAAAATGACTTTGAATAATTAATAATAATTACTGACTATTATTAATTTTTGTTAAATATTGCAATTTTAAATACTTAAAGAGTATATGTACTCAAATAAACAAATTAATATATTATACTTTTATAATGAAAATTATAGTAATTAGAATGAAAATGGAAAAAATCAAAATTTTACATACTTTGATAGTAAACATCCTCCAACAATAGTGAAAATAGTCTAAAAAGCACCAAAATCTGCCCAGGACCTCAAAATGTCAGGGTGAGTATATATGGAAGCTAAAGATAGTAAATGAAAACTGGTACTATGACTGCAACATGGTAAAAATAGATTAAAAGGTCCTACTGTTATTTGACAACAGTAATGATGAGTATACTGAGAGCCTTGGTTTCACTGAGTTAATATCAATCAAATATGAAACTGAATGAAATAGTTAATCTTTAATTATATCACAATTATTCTAAGATTACTACTTGTTGATAACGGTTTTACTGTGTAAGAACACCAATGGATGATTATGAGGTCCTTTGCCAGTGAGAAAATACTTGATTTTATCCCTTTTGGGGACTGTGAGGGGCTGGTAAGATCTTCAAAAATTTTCAGAGTGAAATTTTTCACTCTAGAGGGTATATTGTGGTTCTGTACCACAATTCTGACATCAGAATAGTCAGAATTGTGGTTTCAGGGCCACAAATTATCATTCCAGATCAATACACGGTTCAAAAACCTTTCAAAGGCCAGGTAAGAATTGTGATGAAGAATCCAAAGTTCTTGGTAGACTAATATTGGTCATTCTGGGAATATTTAAGCTTTAAAGTACTATTTGTTTGGGTATTAGGCCAGAACTTGTTGGTACAGAAAAGTATTGGCCAAAAACCCTGCAATCCAGATATCACATGAAAGTATTTAGATCTAAAGAATCCAAGAGAACGTAGTTGAAGAGCTTAATGAGATCTTCAATTTGGTATTCTTCATCTCTTCCTTTCTCAAAAATAAAAACTCTATAAGGTTTTTAACTTTTATGATCTCTTTTTGTACATCATTCTGTGGCTTGAAAAACCTCTAAGAAGGATATCTCTTGAGATTTAGAAGATATAAGAACTGTATGGTTTTATTTTTTCATTTTTGTATACCTCACACTACAACTGTATGAATATATGGAAAAGATAAAGGGGGTTCTATTTCTATTTTCAGAACTCCTACATTTGGTGCACTGAATGTTTTAACCAATATCCCTTAGTCAATTTTGGAGATACAAGTATCCAATATATTTCAAACTAATACTCCCATTTATATCCTCAATTTGGTTATGATTTTGTACAGCTTAGTACAAGTCCTCATAGACATTTGAGGGTCTCTTTGCTTTGAAAAAAGGGTTATAGTGCTACTGACAAATAAATTATACAATTTAATATCTTTCATTGAGAGCTTTAAGAAAATTACCATTTTTATTGGGGTTTCATTAAATATGCATAAGCTAGATGAGAGTTGAAAATAAGGTTTTTTTACTTATTTTTTCTTATCTTTTAGTGGTCTTAACATTTTCATCTCTTATCCCATTTGAATAATATTGGTATATTAATGATTGGGTATTTTCCCTCTTCATTCTTATACCTTTATGTAATTTGCTTTACAAATAATCTATATACCATTACTTATGTTATTTGGATTTCATGCTGATTCTCTGTTTTGGGTCACAGGATTAAAATGTATTTTAGAGAAATCTTAAGAAAAAACCTTTATATAAGAAGATAAATTATGAGTTATTATTCCAAGAGAATATGAATTATAAGATTTTGCTTCTTTATTAAAGATTCATAAGGATTAAAATAGCCAAAGAATTGTCTTTCATGATATAAGATCTTTTATTTAAGAAAATATTACTGAATTGAAATGTCTTAAGAGTTGATTGACGATGATGTAGAAAACCAGTGATAAAAGGCTTCCTTTATTTCTTCAGAAGAAGCTCCAATTACAAATAATATGTCAATAGGTCTCTATAAGATAGAAATTGAAAACCCACTCTTCAAGATAAACCACTTACCTTAAGGACACTTACTTGATGTTATTATTTCAAAGGTTACAGTACTATTATTAACTTGAATAAGCTTTAGCCCTCACTTATGTATATTAATCATAGCTTTAATATTTATAAATCGATCTCTTTATTAATTTTCTTCACTTTAAGAAAAAAACATAAAGTTTCATGCAAAGATATTAAAATTTAGATTTTGAACTAATTTTCTGAAATTTCCTTTTAAATATTCACTCAGAGCTAAAGAGAGTAATTCCTGTGTTAAATAGAAAGGCATTTCATTCACAGAACTACGTTTATGTTTGATTTATAAAAATATTGTAAGGTGTAGATATGAAACTTTGATTAAAAAATAAGTAGTTTTCCTGTCCTCAAATCTGTTTAAGGTAAAAATTGATTAAAAATAGTATGAAATAAGATTTTTAAGAGAGAAAATGCCAATTTTATTGCTTTTGAATCAATCAGTATAAAAAAATATTATAAAGATTTATTGTTTTACCAACAATAAAAATTTATCCAAAAATACTCTACAAGACATATTTAAGGCTACAAAAGAAATTTCTTCAAGAGCAATTTCAATTGAAATTAATTGAGCAAAGAGCTGCAGAAAACTAATTTAAGAACAGAGTATTCAAAACGATTATTAAAGAGAAAACATGCTCAAAAGTTACCAGAGTGAATTTGGAAACAAAGTGACAAAGTTAACAGCGATGAAAGATGCTTTAATTCACTTATGGGGTGTTTCAGGGGTAAAAATGATTATAATGATTTTTTAACGTGGTGAAAAGGTTTAAAATGACTTAAAGAGGGTGGTTGGAATCTCCTATCAATTGGTTTAACAATGTTTAAACTAATTATAAAAGTAAAAGATTGTAACATGAAGAGAAAAGTGAGGCAAAGAAGATATTCTTTTATAGCCAGCGATTCTCTTACTCCAAAAGTGAGATTTGCTCTTGTCAGTCGTGGAAAACATGCTGACAACAGAAAAGCCAATTATGGCATTGTTGAACCCTGGTTTAGACCAAAAAAGGGCTGGTTTTAGCTAGTTTAGACCCTTAAATCAGCCATTGCTATAGTAATATTTGGTTTCAAGACTTCAAAGAATGTCAGAATGTGTGTAGGAGACCTCAAACCAGTTGAAAATGTTCTTACTAAGAGTGTTTTGACTTGAGGGTAGTTTTACCCTCTTGGAAACACTTAAAACTGCCCTAGTTGGTATCAAAGCCTCATAATCAATTGAGTCACAGACCCTGTGACTCAATTCAAGGCCAAAGGCAATGCACCTTTGCAGGTATTTTGAAATCTCATTCCTGTCAGCAAGAAATTTGGGGGTCTGGCTCCCCCTTGGCGCCAAGATTCCTTTTCCCCCAGAATCAATCTTTCCAATTTATTATGCCTTTAATTCCACATCATGAATTCTACTTATAATTTACATATGCAATTAAATTAAGTTTTTACAGTACACAGCTGTAATAATTGACACCTCATATGTAAATTAAAGCTCACTTATGCAACACATGTGCACATTTTGACATTTCAAATGAAAATACTTCAATTCCTCATAGCTTTTAAACTACACAAAACACCTCAATTTTAACACAAAAATTGATGGTTAACACCACATGTGATGTGAATTATATTAAGCCTTTGAGGATTTTCAACTTTTGTACAGAAAATACTAAAAACTTAATTTGAGCTTATTTAGAGCTCAGTTACAGAAACTTTATGCAGAGGTGACCCCACCTTATTTTTTATGAGGAATCCAATGGTGAAATAGTTTTTATATGTTTATTTGTAGGATAAAAAGTTATGATAATTTTTATTTAACTTTTTTCCAAAAATATTTTAATTTTGGTCTTCTTGTTGAAAATTCATTTTTACTCAATTTTTTCAAGTAAAAATGTGTTTTCACAAATTTAAATTTCAATGTAATTTTATTTTGAAATTGTAATCAAATTTTAATTCTTGTATATAAAAAAATATATTTATCTTTTAATTCTTGTTTTGATAATATATATAAATTCATTTTATTTATAATTGTATATTGTTTTATTAATTGTGGTCTTTTGGGTATCTATAAATACCTCTAAGGCTCACATTCCCTCCCCCTAAAAAAGCAATATTACTTTTTAATATTGTTATTTATAGTGTTTCTGAAGCTTCTGAGAAGTTTAGCAGCTTCAGGTATGTCCTTTTCTGCTAAAAATTCATCTTCACAAGCTGGGTCACTGTACCTAACAAGGTATTCCCTTACTTTCTTGGTTGTTAAATGTCTTTCTTTGAGCACTTTGATGATCTTATTAGTAACAGAAGATTCAATAGGAGGTATATGCTGGGGAACTTCATTTCTCAAAGGAAACTTTTCAGAATCACTAGATTTATATTTCTTTCCCAAGCTTACTGGAAATGTAGGATGCTTATTGCTAAGTTCCTCAGATAATTCTCCTTCAACTGCATTCTCCCCATGGAGGGCTTTAATAACAAAAGTTCTGGAAAAGGAATCTTTGAGATTTTTACATCCCTTGATGTTATTGAAGTTAGTGGTGGATAAAAGTACTAAATATCCCACTTTGAAATCTGGAGTGGCATGTGATTTGTCCCATTTGTCTTTGGCGTATGCAAATGAGTCCTCCATGCACCTTATTGCATGATTTCTAGCTTGGTCTGGAATTCCTTTGGATCTACCAGCTGTGGGATGAATTTCAACCAAATCCTTCCTTAATGAATCTTGGGGTAATTTTGGATTCCATCCCTTCTCTAGAATAGCAGGAGTTTGATTGGTACTGGAATGAATGGATGTTTTTTATTCCAATTCCAGTGCTGGTAAGAGAGTAAAGCAATAATGGGTGAACCCATCACAATCTTTGAATGAAAGGCCATATGCACAAATTCTTCTTACCGTATCTTCCAAGGTTTGGATCATTCTTTCAGCCAGTCCATCAGTTTGTTGGTGGTAGGCTGTAGAGAAGGAAAAATTTGTTCCAAATAATTGGTGAAGATTTGTCCATAGTGCTGAGTTGAATTTGGGATCTCTGTCACTAATGATATTTGTGAATATGCCAGTAAATAATATTACTCTATTCCATATTAGAAGAGCTGTATCCCTTGCTGTATCATCCTTGTGACATGTTAGAAAGATTGGAGTCTTACTAAATCTGTCAACAATCACTAGGAATGCATTATAACTTCCATCACCACCTGGTGGTAGGCCAGTTACCCAATCCATATGGACAATTTCCCAAGGTTTTCTGGGTTCTTGGATTTTGATCATATTTCCAAGTCTTTTGCCAGTGGATTTATTAGCCTTTTGACATCTGTCACCGGTTTTGCAATACTCTGCCACATTGGCCACCATATACAGGTCTTTATCTTTTCTCTTGTCCTGTCCTCAGATGGATGTCCTGAGAAGGGGTTGTCATGGCATTCTTTCAGTACTAGATTTATTAAGGCTCTGTCCACAAGTGTCATTACACATGTATGCTTAGTTCTGTGGTAAATTATACTATCCAGTAAGTGGAATCTCCCTTCATCATATGATTGCTTCCATATTTTATCTAAGGCATGTATCAAAGAGTGGTCTTTACAGCCTTTAGTAAGCAATTGGCATAGGATGCTACAATTCTTATCTTGAGTATAGCTGTTTCTTCCTCAAAGAATTTTGTGTTCAGATCTGTAACACTGATTCAGTCTATTGTGATCTGTGGGGAAGCTTCTTCTGGCACAAAAGCAGGATTATCAATATTATTTGGTAATGGCCATTTGCTCAGTCCATCTGCATTTTTATGAATACTTCCATCTTTGTGGACAATAGTCATATTACCTCTATGCTTCTGTATGGCTATTTGCCATCTGAGCATATTCCTGTTGGACATTTTGATGTTTAAAAGTGATTTAACAGTGGTAAAATCTGTTATTACTTCAAAAACAAATCCTTCTAGGAAGTAATTGAGTTTCTCTAAGGCCCATACAAGGAATAAACACTCCATCCAATTTGCCCCATATCTAGCTTCAGCTGGTTTGATCTGACTGGATATGAAACATATGGGTCCTTCTACAGGTCTATCATTGATAATCTGGATTTGATGAAGTGCAGCACCTAGTCCATATCCTGATGAATAAATATGAATCTTAAAGGGCAGCTTGAAGTTTGGCATCAGTAAGAGTGGAGCAGTGGCCAAGGCTTGTCTTCAAGATTCAAAGGCTTTGACTCTGTCAACAATCCTTTCAAATACTGTGTCCTTGTCACATAATTTATAAAGCGGTCCTGCTATGGACTCAAAATCTTTAATATGCTGCCTGTAATATCCTGAAAACCCCAAAAATCACTGAATTTATTTTTTGTTCTGAGGTGTAGGTTTCAGTAGCGCTGCTGAAACTTTGTTTTTGTAAATTCCAAGGGATAAACCAGAAACTACATGTCCCAGTGCTTTGAGTTCTTTAAATCTAAAATGACATTTCTTTAAAGAAATTTTCATGTTTACAGATCAAATTTTGTTCAAAACTCTGGATAATCTGGTTATATGTTCTTCCCAGGTCTTGGAACAGACAATAATATCATCAATGTAAATGATTAACCATCCTTCTGAAAGTTATTAAGGGAAGATTTCATTCATCATTCTTTCAAAGTGTGAAGGTGCATTCTTGATACCAAAAGGCATCCTTAAATATTCATACACTCCACAATGAACAAGAAACCTCAAGTATTTTCTTGCACTTGGTGTCACCACATTTTGATAAAATCCTTTAAGGGCATCCATGGTTCCTATATACACTGCTTGAGATATTTGGGTAAGGGAATTTTGAATTTTTGGTAATGAGTATCTGTCTGGAACAGTGTAAGTTTTCAGAGCTCTAAAGTCCCCAACCATTCTAGATTTTCCATTATGCCATGCCACTATGACTGGTTGTTTAATATGGATTTCTAGAGCTTCTCTTGATTCAGGACTTTCTGGATATGCAGGTCTTCTCAAGATTGGTGGGTAGGGTCTTTTAACTTTAGGAATAATGTCAACCTCATGACCAAAGATTTCTCCCAGGGGCTCTTTATCTGATGAAAAGGCTTCTTTGTGGTCATATAAAAGGGCAGAAACTTCACTTTCATGTTTATTTGTGAGATGAAGACTGATTTCAGCTTCATTTATCTTTTCAGACTTGAACTTTTCTAGCTCTAAGTTGACTGTTGATACTTTGTTTACTGTAATTTGTCTTTTAAATGGTAAAAAGGCAAATTTTTGAAATTTATTGTCCCCAATAGTAAAGTATCTGTCCTTGTTGTTCTGTAAGTATATTCCATACATGATCAAATTGTCATTTCCCAATATAAAATGGGTACTAGAGCAATTTTCCATAACAACAAATTCAACAGTTATTGTTAGATTTCCATTTATGTGTGGAAATATGAAATTAGTCTCAAATATTCCCAATGCTTTCATTGGACTGCTTGCACTATTCAGCTTTATTCCATCAATTGGAAATACTTGATCTTCTGAATTTGGTACACAAGTATTAAGAAAAGATTTGGCAACACAAGAGCGGAAGGCTCCTGGGTTAAGTAAAAGATTAGTGGGTTTTTTTGTAAATTAACACTTCTGTTTTACAGGAGTTACCAGCTGTATAACCTTTTCCTCTGTTTGGTTTGGTTTTAATTAGTTGTGCATCTTGAATTCTTGATAAATCAAGTTGACCATTGCTTAATTGTGGCAGGTGGGAATAAGATTCTATGATATCAAAAGTGGCATTGATATTTTCTATATCTTTTGGAGATTCATAAAATCCTGATGATTTATCATCTGAACTATCTTCATTTAGCTCATCCTTTTCAATATCAGGTTCCTTTTCAATGTAAATTTCATTTTTACCCCCTTCTTGGGACATGTATTAGTTAAATGAGCAGTGCTTTGGCAAAAATGGACCTTTCTCATTACATCTGCAGATTTATACTTAATATTATTAGAATTTTCTTTGGGATTCTTGTCCACGGAATCTTTCCAAGGTGTATTAAACCTTGTTTTGAGATTCACCCTATTAGAACTAATTCTGGTTCTGGTGGTTACTTCTGCCAATATATTAATGATATCTTCTGCTGAAGATTGTTCAGTAGTCCTGATTTTGATAGAATGCTCTAAGTCACCTCCACATTGTCTCAGAAGTTTTTCTGTGAATCATAAATTCTGACATGTCAGGATATAATTCTGTTAATCTATATTTTTTTTTGGCAAAACCATGGTAAAGCTTTGTCTTTGTCAGCATTAAATTTAGAAGATTCAAAGGCTGTTTAAACTTTAAATTTCCAAGCATCATTGGCCCATTTGTTGATAATTTGGGTTTTCAACCAAGTCCAAATTTGGTGTCCATGTTCCTGGCTCAATTTTATATACCATCTATGAGCCTTAGAGGTATTTTCATATACCCAAAAGAACACAAATAACAGAATAAGATACAAATATAAATAAAATAAATCATTTATATTATCAAAATAAAAATAAAAATATAAATACAAAAATAAAAATTTAATTATAATTTAAAATAAAAATTACCTAAATTTTAAAAATTGTGAAAATGCATTTTTACTTGAAAAAATTAAGTAAAAATGAATTAAATTAAAATATTTTTGGTAAAAAGTTACAAAAAATATATTATAAATTTTCATCCAATAAATAAACTTAAGAAAATTACTTCACCATTGGATTCCTTATAAAAAATAAGGTCAGGTCACCTCTGGGTAAAGTTTTTGTAACTCAACTCTAAATAAGCTTAAATTAAGTTTCTAGTATCTTCTGTACAAAAGTTTATAATCCTCAAAACCTTAATTTAATTCACACCACATGTGGTGTTAACCATTGTTTTTTGTGTTAAAATTGAGGTGTTGTGTGTAGTTTAGAAGTTATGAGGAATTGAAGTATTTTCAATTGAAATGTCAAAATGTGCCCATGTATTACATAAGTGAACTGTAATTTACATATGAGGTATCAATTATTACAGTAGTGTACTGTAAAACTCAATTGAATTGTATGTGTAAATTACAAGTGTATTGCATGATGAGGAATTAAAGAAAAAATAAATTGGAAAGATTTATTCTGGGGGGAAAGGGTACTCCAGCTCCAAGCGGGAGCCAGGCCCCCAAAGTCCTTTCCGACAGGAGTGGGATGTCAAAATCCACGCAAAAGCTCATCACTTTTGCCCTGGAATTGAGTCACAGGGTCTGTGACTCAATTGATGATGAGGTTTTGATACTAACCAGGGAAGTCTTAACTGTTGCCAAGAGGGTAAAACTACCCTTAAGCTAAAACAATCTTAGTAAAAACACTTTTAACCGGTTTCTATGTCTCTTACACAAATTCTGATGTGTTTTGAAGGCTCTATACCAGGTATTACTATAGTAATGGCTGATATAAGGGTCTCAAATGGCCCAAAATAGCAAAAGGGGCTAAATCCAGCGTCTTTTTGGACTAAACCAGGTTTCAATGATGCCATAATTGGATTTTGTGTTGTCAGAGTGCTTTACACAACTGAAGAGGGTAAATTTTCCTTTTGGAGTAAGAAAATTGATGGCTATAAAAGAATGTCTTCTTTGCCACACTTTTCTTGTCATGTTAGAATCTTTTACTTTTTTTAATTAGTTTAAACACTGGTAAACCAATCAATAAAAGATTCCAAACACCTTTCTTAAGTCATTTTAAACCTTCTAAACATGTGAAAAAATCATCATAATCATTTTTACCCTTGAACCACCCCATAAGTGAATTAATACATCTTTCATCACTGTTAGCTTTGTCACTTTGTTTCCAAATTCACTCTGATCACCATTGGGTGTGTTTGATCTTTAGATATCTTTTTAAAGAATTTGTTATTTAATTCATTGCTTGCAGTTCTTTGCTCAATTAGTTCCAATTGAAATTTTTCTTGCAAAAATTTCTTTTTTAGCCTTAAATATCTCTTGTAGAGTATTTTTGGATAGATATTTATTGTTGGTAAAGCAATAAATCTTTATAATATTATTGTTTTATACTTATAAAGTTAAAAACAACAAAATTGGCATGTTTTCTCTTAAAAATACTATTTCATACTATTTTTTAATTATATTTTACATTATACAAATTTTGAGGACAGGAAAAGTACTTGATTTTTAATCAAAGTTTCATATCCACACCTTACATTTGGGGGCCCTGATATGATATTTTACCTGTGACATAATTTTTTACTCTTTTTAAATCTTTTTTCTTATATTGAAAAATTTAAAAACACATAAAAAATACTTATAATTCAAAAAAAAAATCCATAAAAATATTTTTTTTTCATATTATAAGTGAGGCTTTATTTTTCATTTCTCTCTTGAAAAAATCTTTTTTACTTAATCAATTGGCTTTTTCATTAATTTTAGTGTCTGAAAACGTGGTAAGACAAGAAAATATTGAAACGGCCTCAATAGTAACAAGAATTATTCCTGCAAGTACTGTGAATTCTGACCATAATAGAACAGTTATTATAGCTCATAATAATCAACCTTAACCAATTTCTTCTGAATTAATTAACTTTGATATAAGTAATACCCTTCAGAAGGCAAAGAATTTGGCCAATCGGAAGTTTTTTGATGTAAAAATACTATTTTCAAGCCTGTTAATCATAAAATATGCCTTCAACCAGATCAGGAGCCAGCTATAACCCCTCAAGCAGCTCCCAAAAAGGTCATAGATGTGATTATGGCCAAAGCTAATCAGTTACAGAAGGACAAGGGTCAGTTGATGACCTCCAAATTAATAAATTATGTCATTCTGAAGCTTATAATACTGTTTTACCTTCAAACAGAGCTGACATCACCACAAGAAGCCTCAGTGGACATTTTCAAAGCCAGCCAGAAGGCTTACAACAATGCATTGCAGCACAAAGAGTACCAGATCCTTTCGGATCTGTGGCAAAACTGCATGAATTCTTACCTGACTGTGAGAAAGTTTCTAGGCCATCCCAAAACTTGCAAGTTACGCAATGGATGGCATCTATTAATGGAAAAGAAGAACATGATGCTTTTAACAGCAGAATGGAGGAAAAACAACCCTCCACCACCCAAGAAAGTGCAAAAAACAGCCCCAATAGCCAGAAGCAACAATTCCAATGCAAAGAAGCAGCCACAAGCTCAAACCAAGGGCAAAGGCAAGGAACCAGCCACAAAACCTTATAGTCAGGGCTACAGAATCCCAAAGATTCAGCCAGATGCCATGGAGAATATATTTCAGATGGCCAGAACAATTATGGGATTACAGAAAAAGGAGTAAGCCAGATTCAAATATCAGAAATGATTTCTGAAATTTTGGATTCTATCCCAGAGTTGCATGAAGCTATAAATGATGTAAAAACTCATGTTTCTGATAAAACTTTATCCATTTGTAACAATCTTAAAACAAACAGCTTAAGTCTGATACAAATTGATGATACACTTATGTATTTTGAAAAAGGTTTAAGAGCAATTGAAACTTCCACTAATGAAATTTCATTTGGAAATAAATTAAATGAACAATTTGACACTATTAAATAATTGACAGACAAATATTCTAAGTTCAATATTGATGAAATAATCGAAACAAGAATAAAACAAGCCATAAGTACTATCAAAGAAGAGAATATAAATGTTCTTGAGAATATTTAAAAATAATTCACTGAAGTAAAAACATATACAATTCCCTTGAAAGAGTGTTTTGACAACTCACAAGAGGAAATATCAAAATTAACAATGAGATTGAATAAAATCACTTCTGATAATACTAGACAAACAGAAATATTGCAAGAGTTGACAGAAACAGAAGATAATCATAAAAATAATGTAATAAATTCAATACAAAGTTTACAACATGAATTCAGAAATTCCCAAAGGTGTAACAATAGTAAAATGAATGAGATTGAACAATTACTTAACACCTTACCAAGAATGTCTACACCTTTGAATCAGAATGAGGGAACAAGAATTCCAAATCCACAAGTATTGGAGGTTGAAAACTCACAGTTAAAAAATGAATTTTCCACTTCTTTTCATAACTTGGAACCATCAATGGGCCAAGCACTCCTGAAAGAAGTACCAAAACCTAAAGAATGGCCCACTTTAGTGGTGAAGGAGAATATGAACATATGGAGTTCATCAGAGGTATTGACATGATTAAAGAAGATTTCAAATTACCAGACAGATTGGTAACAGCAAGATTTGACACCTTGTTTACCAGATCAGCTCACATATGGTATATCAAATTAAGACAAGCACATGGACACCAAAGTTGGAATTGGTGGAAAACCCAAATTATCAACAGATAGGCCAATGATGCTTGGAGGTTCAAAGTGGAAACAGCCTTTGAATCTGCCAAATTTAATGCTGATAAAGACAAATCTTTACCATGGTTTTTCCAACAAAAAGACAGATTAACAGCATTGTATCATGACATGTCAGAATTTATGATCCACAGAAAGCTTCCGAGACAATGTGGAGGTGAATTAGAGCATTCTATCAAAAGCAGGACCACTGAACAATCTTCAGAAGAAGATATCATTAATATATTAGAAGAAGTAACCACCAGAACCAAAATTGGTTCTAGTAGGGTGAAACTCAAAACAAGGTTTAATACACCTTGGAGAGATTCTGTGGACAAAAATGCCAAAGAGAATTCTAATAATGTTAAGTATAAATCTGCAGATATAATAAGAAAGTGCCATATTTTCCATAGCACCACCCACATAGCCAATACATGTCCAAAGAGGGGGAACATAAATGAAATTGACATTGAAAAAGAACCTGATGTTGAAAAAGAAGATAGTATAATTGAAAAAAATTCAGATGATAAGTCATTAAGCTTTTCTGAATATTCAAATGATATAGAAAATATCAATGCCACTTTTGACATCATGGAATCTTATTCCCACTTGCCACAATTAAGCAATGGTCAACTTGATTTGTCAAAATCTTCAAGATGCACAACTTATGAAAACCAAACCAAACAGGGGAAAAGGTTATACAGCTGGTAACTTCTGTATAACAGAAGTGGTAACTGACAAGAAAACCACTAAATGTTTACTTGACCTAGGAGCCTTCTGCTCTTGTGTTGGCAAATCTTTTCTTAAGACTTGTGTACCAGATTTTGAAGACCAATTGTTACCAATTGATGGCATCAAATTCAATAGTGCAAGTAATCCAGCTAAAGCATTGGGAATCTCTGAGACCAATGTCATATTTCCACATATTAATGGGAATTTAAGAATCACTGTTGAATTTGTTGTTATGGAAGATTTCTCTAGTACCCATTTTATATTGGAAAATGAGTATTTGATCATGTATGGAATAAACTTGCATAACAACAAGGACATATACTTTACTATTGGAGACAATAAGCGTCAAAAATTTGCCTTTTGACCATTTGAAAGACATATTACAGTAAGTAAAGTAGCACCAGTTGTAAGGTTTGACTATGAAACAATAAGTAAAAATTACTAATATTTTACTTATTGTACTATGAATGTCCTTATATATAAGTTAAATAAGATGAAAAATAATTATAATAATAAAGAATTATTATAATTAAGGTGTAAAATAAGTATATTATTAAATAAATATAATAATATAATTTCTATTATAAAAAATAATATATATAAAATAATTAATATATTTAAAAGCACTTTATTATTGTTACCAACAATTAATAAAGGCGTAAAAAACTGTTTTTTATTAATAAAAAACAATCAATAACAATAATATTACTAATATTAAAGTTATAAATTGATATAAATACTATTTATATCAATTAAGGAATTATTGAAAAGTAATAATAAAGGAAAATTATTATAATAAGAGAAATAACCTACTTTTAATACTTAATATAATAATTTTGAGTAAATTTACGCCTAGAAATGTAATTACAACTTGTTTCAATAGTAGTTACAATAAATTCTGAGAGAAATTACAAATTTTCTTGGTTTTACATGGAATTGAGGTTTTTGAGAGAAATTTAAGCAAAACAATTAAATAATTGTAATAATCACATCAAAGAAGAAGATTATTATAAGATGATCTTTGGTCTTTAATAATATAAACGTTTTATACATAAAGAATAAAGAAATTACCTTTTTATTTAATGATTTAATGTTTTGTAAGTGCCTGAGGGGAAAACAGAGTAAAAAGAGCTCTATTTATAGTAAATACCTCCCTCTTAGAGTCCAACAGGCTTCTAGTAGACGTGCACTGATCATATCCACTGGAATTGATCAATATTTTAAGGTTTGGTGATGATTACATCATGATTAAACCATATTATCTCATTATTACGCCATTATTTAGAGTTATCACTATAACTCTAAGCTTGATGGCGTCAAGGCTTGGAAGAACCCCAAATTTTGTGGATTCTATTAGTTTTAATCATAAACTAACAGTATTCACTAATTGTATCACTCATATGTCTGTTAAACTTAATTTAAAGTTATAGTGAGTGATCATAAATGATCAAATTAAGCTCAAACTTTGATCCTTAATAAATTTTAAGATTTACACGCTACCACAATTCAGAGAATGAATTCTAATAGCGTGGCATAACCTTATTGTGCTTCCAAGAGAATTTAATTACATCATCAAAACTCTATTTTTGATGATTATTCTTGTAACCCATCTTTTCTGTTGAAATTTAATATTTTAAACTTCAAACTATGATTTAAAGGGGTTATACCTTGAATATTATAATACAAAATACATCATTCTTCACCAATGAGCTAGGAGAATCCAACTGTGTACTGTTTTAAAGTTTGGACCACTTTCACAACAAAGTGGTCAACAGCTCTGTTGATTTTAGTCAATAATCCCATACAGTTTTTAACCTTGTTTATAACTTGTGAAATAAACTTCATTTCTGTACTCCTACAGGGATTACGTGATGACTGTATTTTTGGTTCATCACTCTATCATGCATATTTCAAAAGATATTAGCTAAAATCCTTGAATATATGCATTGACCAACAAAGTGCATATATTCAGCTTAATTCCTTAAGTATTGACTTTGGAGCTTAGCTTCTTAATTGTTTTATATGTGGACTTTTATGGAGAATCCAATGGTATCATTTATCTCACATGTTGTTTCATTGGGGTTTGAAATAAATAAGGATTTGTGTTTTTTATAAGGTATTATTACTTATAACTCATTAAATATTGACTTTACAGATATGCCCTAAAAATGGTATATGTGTATTTTACCATGGGGAATCAAATGGTATAATTTATTTCACATGTTTGGTCATTGGGGTTTAAGTTAAACCAAGTTTTATGCCGATTTATGGCATTTTTGTAGTTTTAAGGTAATTATTTTTAATGTGTAATTATTTTAAATATTTCTTGTGAACTTTTTGGGTATGTGGTCATATCTCAAAGGTTCACATTCCCTACCACCAAAAAATAGATTGTACCACAATCTGATATGTGTAATTAGGGTATCATCCACTGTCCTACCTCTTCAATAGACTTTGTTAGTCTTGAATCTCAATAATGCTTTAACGTTTCTATTTTTCAGGTTTTCTTTCATGTCTGAACCTTCTTAGTAGTTTATTGGCATTTGTTATATCTTTCTCAAGTAGCCATTAATCTCCTTGAGTTGAATTTCTATACCTTACAAGGTATTCTCTTTCTTTTTTGTTTCTTGTCCTTCTTTCTTTAAGGACTTTTACAATCTTCTTTTATTCTCCTTCTTCCAAGGGGGGAATTCCAAGTGGGGGTTTATTTCTTAGTGGAAATAACTCTTTGTCACTTGAGCTGTAAGGTGTTATCAGACTTACAGGGAAAGTTGGGTGTTTGTTCATTAATTCACCTGTGAGTTCCAATTGAACAGCATTGGGTACATGAAGTGCTTTTATCATAAGTGGTCCTGCAAAGGAATCTTTAAATTTCTTTGGACCTTTTGTGTTATTGAAATTAAGGGTTGATACTAGGACCAAGTATCCTATCTTGAAGTCAGGTGGTTTATGACTTTTGTCCCATCTTTCTTTTGCATATTTGAAAGAATCTTGCATACATCTGTTTGCATTATGTCTTGCTTTGTCAAGCATTATCTTAAAGCTGCTTGCTGTTGGATATATATCCACTAAGTCCTTTTTGAGGGTATCATAAGGAAGTCTTGGATTCCAACATTTTTCTAGCATTGCCGGTGTTTTGCCAGTGGAAGAATGGATTGATGTTTTATATGCCAGTTCAAGAGCTGGTATTAGTGTACACCAATCATGGCTAAAACAATCAGAATAGTTGAACTCTAGTCCATAAGCACAGAATCTTCTGATCATGTCCTCCAAGGTCTGTATCATTCTTTCTGCTAAACCATCAGTTTGAGGATGGTAAGATGTTGAGAATGATAATTTTGTTCCAAACAAGTTATGGAGATTTGTCCACAATGCTGAAGTGAAATTTGGGTCTTTGTCACTTATAATATTTTGGAATAAGCCTGTATGGCTAATAACTTTATTCCATATCATTATGGCTGTGTCCATAGCTGTGTCATCTTTGTGACATGGTAGGAACATGGGAGTTTTGCTATACCTGTCAACCAATACTAGTAATGCATTATAGCTTCTGTCTCCTCCTGGAGGTAATTCTGTTACCCAATCCATATGAACTTTTTCCCAAGGGTATTTTGGTTCTTGGATTTGGATCATCATTCCAAATTTCTTTCCTGTGGCTCTGTTAGCTTTTTGACATCTGTCACAGGTTTGGCAGTATTCTGAAACATCTTTCTTCCAATTTGGCCACCAAGAGCAAGTTTTCACCCTTTCTAGTGTTCTGTCTTCTGAAAGATGTCCAGCTGCAACACTATCATGCTACTCATGTAAAATAGTGTTTATCAGGGTTCTATCTGTTAAGGCCATAACACATGTGTGTTTTGTTCTATGGTAAAGGATTCCATCAAGGAGGTGGAATCTTCCTTCATCATATGCCTTTTTCCATGTTTCATCCAATTTTGATGAAAGTGATGGGTCTTTGCAGTCTTTCATTAGAAGTTGTCTTAAGATATGGCAATTCTTTTCTATCTTATAGCTTTCTTTGAATTGGTTAAAGAATTCTGTGCCAATGTCTGTAACACATATTCCTTCTATGTGGTGCTCTTCCTGTGGTACCCATGCTGGATTGTCAGGGGTATTTGCTAGAGCCCATCTGCTAAGACCATCTGCATTTTTCTGAATATTTGCAGATTTATGAACAATACTCATATTTCCTCTGTATTCTTGGATAGCAATTTGCCATCTCAGCATATGTTTATTTGGAGCTTTCATATTTAATAGAGATTTTACAGCATTACAGTCTGTAATCACATCAAATACTGTTCCATCCAAGTAGTAATGTAATTTTTCTAGAGCCCACACTAAGCAGAGGCATTCCATTTGGCTTGCTCCATATCTTGCTTCTGTTGGCTTTATTTGTCTTGAAATAAAACAGATTGGTCCTTCTACTGGTTTATCATTGATAATTTGTGTCTGGTGTAGTGCAGCACCTAGTCCTTCTCCACAAGCATCAATGTACAGTTTGAAGGGTAGTTTCCAATCTGGCATTAGAAGAAATGGGGCATTTGTCAAGGAATTTTTCAATTCTTCATATGCCTTGACTCTTTCTTCTGTCATTTCATAGACTGTTTGTTGGTCATATAGCTTATACAAAGATTTACAAATTTTTGAAAAGTCCTTTATATGCTGTCTATAGTATCCAGCAAATCCTAGAAATGATTGCATTTCTTTTTTGGTTTGAGGCATTAGCTTAAGTAGTACTGCTGCTACTTTATTCTTGTCTATGCCTAGACTAAGTCCAGATACAACATGTCCTAGTGCTTTTAGTTCACTATATGAAAAATGACACTTTTTCAAGGAAATTTTCATATTCACTTGCACTATTTTTTGTAGTACCCTTTCTAGTCTTGTGAGGTGATTTTCCCAAGGTTCTGAGCAAACTATGATATCATCAATATAGATGATTAACCATCCTTCTTACAATTCTTCAGGAAATATGGTGTTCATCATACTTTGATAATGGGAAGGTTCATTTTTTATGCCAAATGGCATTCTTAAGTATTCAAAAATCCCACAGTGGACTATTATCCTTAGTAGCTTCTTGGCATTGTCTGTTAAGAAATTTTGATGAAAACACTTTAAGGCATCCATGGCTGTAATGAACTTAGCTTGTGACAATTGTGACAATGTCTCATGGATTCTGGGTATCGGGTATCTGTCTGGAATGGTATAGGTGTTCAGGGCTCTGAAGTCTCCTACCATCCTTGATTTTCTATTATGCCAAGTTATAATGACAGGTGTAGTGACCTCTACCTGTTCATTATGTCCTACCTTTCTTAATACTCCAAGGTCCATTAATTCTTTAATGTGCACCTCCAAGGCTTCTCTAGCCCTTGGACTAGCTGGGTAAGCTGGTCTCCTTAGTAAAGGTGTGTAAGGCTTTTCCACATTAGGAATTATATCTACCTCATGCCCAATTATGGCACCTCGTGGCTCCTTGTCAGTTGCAAAGGCATTTTGGTACTTAAATAAGAGGTCAATCAATTTTTATTTCATTTTTTCTGTTGATTCTTGATTGAATTCTGCCTCTTTAAGTTGTTCAGATATAAAAACGTCCTTTTCTAGACTTTTCTCCTCATTCTTAATAACTGTGATTTGTTTTTTGTTATTTAAGAAGCCAAACTTTGTCTTTTGTTATCTCTTATGGTAAAATATCTGTCCTTTTGGTTAGAGATATCTATACCATAAATTGATAATTAGTCATTTCCAAGTATGAAGTGATTACTAGTACAGTTGTCCATTACTAAAAACTCTACTTTAATTCTGACACATTGTGAAGGGTGAGGAAAAATTAGTTTTAAATCAACTATTCCAAGGGTCTTCATGCTCTCACTTGCACTACTAAATTTGACACCTTGTATTGGCATAAGTTTTTCTTGCCAGTCTGGGACAATGGCTCTTAAGTAACTTTTACAAACACAGGTGCAATATGCTCCTGTATCTAAGTTCACTCTTCCTTCTTGGTCATCAACCATAACAATACTTATACTCGATTTTCCAGCTGTATATCCCATTCCTTTTGCAGGTTTGGTTCTGTACATCTTGGCATCTTGTATATTTCTCAGGTTTGTGTCAGATGTCCCAACTTGTGGTAAGTTTGAGTTAACATCCAGTACTTCATAAATGATATCAATATTATTAATTTGTGCATTAACTATATTAATTTCATCACTTTCAGAAATGTCTGACTCTTCTGTTTCTTTTTCAGAGTCAGATTCCTCCTCTTTGTCATTGTGGTTTTCTGTTTCCACAATTTCATTAATCTTTGCCTTTTTGAGGCAATTATTGGCTAAATGTCCAATACCTCCACATTTATGGCATTTTATTTGCTCATTATTATTGGATGTATTGGGCTTGAAAGGTTCTTTTGATTTATCTTTTTTGATAAATGGTTTATTTGGACTTTTAATGTCAAATTTCTTCCAAGTTCTGCCAATTTTTGTTCTTGTTACTATGTCTTCTAGTGCATTAATATACTCTTCTGTGGAGCATGGTTCTATACACCTGCTCCTCAGGGCATGTTCTAGCTCTCCTCCACATTTTTTAAGTATTTTCATGTGCACCATTTTCTGTGACATTTCTGGGTACAATGCATTAAGTCTTTCAACTTGTTTTAAGAACCAAGTTAAAGGCTCGTCTTTTTCTGGGTCAAAGAAAGAATTTTCAAATGCATTTTCTATCTTGTACCTCCAGGCATCATTAGCCCACTTGGTGATTATTTCTTGTTTCTACCAAGACCAGGTATTTTTGCCATTTGTTTGTCTTATGCCATGATACCATCCTTTTGCAGATTTTTCAAATAATGAATGTAATCTTGAAGTGATTAATTCATCTGGTATGGCATAATCTTCTTGTAGCATGTCAATTGTTTTGATAAATGACATGTGGACATATTCACCTTCTCCTGTGAATGTTGGCCATTCTTTCAATTGAGGTACTTCCTTCATGAAGACTTGGTTATTGTCTTGGTGACTCAAGTCTGTTATGAATGGGTTTGCTAATTCCTCTTTTGGTTTAACAGGGCTTCTTATGTGAGAAAATGGTGTTGATAACTTTGGCATATTTGAGTTAGCCTCATTAATTTTATCCATTTTTTCAGTAATAAGCCTTATTTCACTTTGAATGTCATCTTTCAGATGCATTCTTGATTCATCACTTTTTTCCACATGGTCCAAAAGTAATTGTTGGTGTGATGAAGTCTTTTCTTCAAATTTTTCTACAGAAATGTTTAATTTGTTTAATTTTTCTGTAAGATTATCAATACTCATGTCATAATTGATTGTCAAAGTTTTTTCTTTGATATCACTTATGTATTTGTACAACTCTTGTTGTCCTTGTATCAATTTCTGGGTATTATCAATTAATACTTTTGGTTTATTATTTTCAATCATATATTTTATGTTATCAATTTCTTTTTATTTTGTACAACAAGCTTTGTTAAAGATGATAAGCTATTATTTATATCTTGAAAATATAATAAACTATTTTTAATGTCTTTCAGAGGTAAAATACTATTTTTAAGCTCTGTTAAAGTTTTTACAACATCAGGAGACAAGGTTATTTCTTTGGAAAATGGGGTTGTCTCATTCTTTGCGCCTCTTTGTCTTTTAATTCCATCAAAGTTCTGGCCATGTTGAATACATTGTCCATGGCATCTTTTTGGATTTTGGGGATCCTGAAACCTGGGGAATATGGTTTTCTCCAGTTCTTTTTCTTGTTCTTCTTCCCTTCTTGGGGAAGTGGGTTGTCTTGGGGCTTGCTGGTAGAAGCTACTGGGGCTTCTTCCTTGGTTGCCTCCTTCTTTTTGGCATGGTACTCCTTGATCTTTTTGATTTGAGGTTTGGATTATAGTGGATTCCATCCATTGGAGTATCTCACTATTTCCTCCTCTTTGAGGAACTTTTTCAGGATGTGCCAGGAGTTCATCACTCCTTGGTGTATTTGGGGAAACATTTCCCAATCTTTTTCCTTGTACACCATGTAGTACTGTTTGTACTGGCTCATGTAAATGTCTATTTGAGCCTTCTGAATGTGATTTGTACCTGTTTGAGTTACTCATACTTAGCTCCAATTCCGGTTCAGATATCATGGGAATTTCTGGGACTTGCCTTTAGGATAAGGCACTTCCTTGTGTGGATTCTGTTCCACTGGGGATATTTCCCTTCCTTTTACCTTTTGAGGAATCAATTCTACCTCTGAGTCCAGCTCCATCTGATTGGATGGAGTATTGGGGGCCTCTTCTGGTAGTCATATTTAAGAAAAATAAGAAATAAGAAGATTTCAGAACAGGAATTCTTCTTATGGCAATTTATAAATGAGGTACTGACCTTCAGAGTCCTGAATAGTGGTTCCTGCAAAGTCCAATTTCTTGGCTTTCTCTTTCTAGTGATTATTGGTGTTGGAGAAATTTGGCAAGTTTCTTCCACCAATCTTTCAACAGTGGTTTGGTTGTCCTCTGTTGGATTGTCTTCAAACACTAAAAAAGATAAATAAATACAAGTCTTTTATATAAAAGTGTTATTTTTGGTGAGATATGGCAATTTTCCACATAAAAAGGGCTTTTATATCTTTCTTTTTAAAAAAGTGAAAATAATTAAAGAAATGAAATTAAAATGAATAAAATAACTTTTTTATTGGTTTTTAATATTTTTATTTTTAAAGAATAAAATAAAATGAATATGATTCTTTTATAAAATTAATTTATAATATAAAATTATTTTTAATTTATAAAATATCTTTTTTAATCACTAGAGTCACCCAAAGAAAGTTTTTTCAAGTCTAAGGATGTGAAAAACCATGTGTAAGACAGTACAATTGCTTTCCAAATGCCTCAATAGCTTTTAAAATCAATAAATATAAAATTATTATATAAGTTTATGATTATAATTATAAATTATTATTAGATAAGCCCAATTAGAATCCTTTCAAAGGTCTTTTAGAGTAAATATCACGGCCAGGACCCCAAATGTAAGGTTTGACTATGAAACAATAAGTAAAAATTAATAATATTTTACTTATTTTACTATGAATTTCCTTATATATAAGTTAAATAAGATAAACGATAATCATAATAAGAAAGAATTATTATAATTAAGGCGTAAAATAATTATATTATTAAATAAATATAATAATATAGCTTATATTATAAAAAAATAATATATATAAAATAATTAATATATTTAA
This sequence comes from Austropuccinia psidii, assembly GCA_023105745.1. Lineage (NCBI taxonomy): Eukaryota > Fungi > Basidiomycota > Pucciniomycetes > Pucciniales > Sphaerophragmiaceae > Austropuccinia > Austropuccinia psidii. The sequence goes on along the minus strand of JALGQZ010000012.1, from coordinate 9,408,335 downwards.
AACACTTTATTATTGTTACCAACAAATAATAAAGTCGTAAAAAATTGTTTTTTATTAATAAAAAACAATTAATAACAATAATATTACTAATATTAAAGTTATAAATTGATATAAATACTATTTATATCAATTAAGGAATTATTAAAAAGTAATAATAAAAGAAAATTATTATAATAAGAGAAAAAACCTACTTTTAATACTTAATATAATAATCTTGAGTATATTTACGCCTAGGAATGTAATTACAACCTGTTTAAATAGTAGTTACAATAAATTTTAAGAGAAATTACAAATTTTCTTGGTTTTACGTGGAATTGAAGTTTTTGAGAGAAATTTAAGCAAAACAATTAAATAATTGTAATAATCACGTCAAAGAAGAAGATTATTATAAGATGATCCTTGGTATTTAAAAATATAAAAGTTTTATATATAAATAATAAAGAAATTACCTTTTTTATTTGTTGATTTAATGTTTTGTAAGTGTCTGAGGGGAAAACAGAGTAAAAAGAGCTCTATTTATAGTAAATACCTCCCTCCTAGAGTCCAACAGGCTTCTAGTAGAGGTGCACTGATCATATCCACTGGAATTGATCAATATTTTAAGGTTTGGTGATGATTACATCATGATTAAACCATATTATCTCATTATTACGCCATTATTTAGAGTTATCACTATAACTCTAGGTTTGATGGCGTCAAGGCTTGGCAGAACCCCAGATTTCGTGGATTTTATTAGGTTTAATCATAAACTAACAGTATTCACTAATTGTATCACTCATATGTCTGTTAAACTTAATTTAAAGTTACAGTGAGTGATCATAAATGATCAAATTAAGCTCAAACTTTGATCCTTAATAAATTTTAATATTTACACGCTACCGCAATTCAGAGAATTAATTCTATCAGCTTGGCATAACCTCATTGTGCTTCCAAGAGCATTTCATTACATAATCAAAACTCTATTTTTGATGATTTTCCTTTTAACTCATCTTTTCTGTTGAAATTTAATATTTTAAACTTCAAACTATGATTTCAAGGGGTTATACCTTGAATATTATAATAAAAAATACATCATTATTCACAAATAAACTAGGAGAATCCAACTGTGTACTTCTTTTCTAAGTTTGGACCACTTTCACAACAAAGTGGTCAACAGCTCTGTTGATTTTAGTCAATAATCCCATACAGTTTTTAACCTTGTTTATAGCTTGTGAACTAAACTTCATTTATGTAATCCTACAGGGATTACGTGATGAATTTATTTTTTGTTCATCACTCTATCATTCATATTTCAAAAGATATTAGCTAAAATCCTTGAATATATGTGTTGACCAAAAAAGTGCATATATTCAGCTTAATTCCTTAAGTATTGACTTTGGAGCTTAGCTTCTTAATTGTTTTATATGTGGATTTTTATGGATCATCCAATGGTATCATTCATTCCAAATGTTGTTTCATTGGGATTTGAAATAAATATGGATTTGTGTTTTTTATAAGGTATTATTACTTATAACTCATTAAATATTGACTTTACAGATATGCAACAAAAATGGTATATCTGTATTTTACCATGGGGAATCCAATGGTATAATTTATTTCACATGTTTTTTCATTGGTTTTTAAGTTAAACCAAGCTTTATGCCAATTTATGGCATTTTTGTAGTTTTAAGGTAATTATTTTCAATGTATAATTATTTTATATATTTCTTGTGACCTTTTTGGGTATGTGGTCATATCTCAAAGGTTCACACCAGTCAACGTAGAGTTGGAAAGATTCAAATCTGAACATATCAATGAAGCTGAAATAAGCCTTAATCTGACTGATAGTCAGGAAAATGAACTTTCTGCCCTTTTATATGTGTAAGATTTGACTATGAAACTGATGATAATATTACTATTAATCAACAGTACTATGTCTGTTCTCATGAAATATAATAATAACATATTATTATAACCACAATTAAATAATTAAAGAATTATTTCTTTCACTTGTTAAACACTACTAGTGATTCTAACAGTGAGCAGTAACTGTCTACAAGAATCAATTACAAGAAGAATTTAACAATAAAAACTTCTTTTATTAAAATAATAAAATTATTTTAATATATAATTATCTTTTACAAGAATAATTATGAAGATAATTCTTGAAGAAAACTAATTTTATAGAAACAAAACTTTAAGAATTAAAGATAAATGACTCACTTATACTCCAAAGAACTTATTGGAATATATAAGTAGAGAAACTTGATGTAGAATTGTGGATTTAAGGGATCAAAATAATTTATAGCAGGATTACAACAATATATAGTTGGATTATATGATTTCACGTCTTTCTGATTGATTCTTAAAGAATTAAAACACTTAAGAATAGTTTTAACTAATAATTACTTGTTGGTAACAATGATATAAATGGATACTAAGATGATTCTTGTAAAAAACAGCAAGAGGAGGCCTCTTTTAAGTCAATAACAGCTCACAAAGGCGTGAAATGGAGCAAACTGAAAAACCCGCAAGTGAGAAAACAATAAACCCTTTTGGACTATTGATTGCATCATTTGCTGTCATGTAAGATTATCATAATTACTTAATTGATGCTTTTACGTTACTACCAACCCCAATATGGTTAAGAATAAAAGGAGTAACATATGTAAATCTTCTTTTATTCCAAAATAATCATTTATTTCTCAAAGGTATCAATGTTTTGGCAATTTCATCACAGGTTGTAATTAATGTGAATTTTTGAAGATTCAGTTTTTCACATAGAATAGTCAAAAGTGGACTGTAGGTAAAACATTTATTTTTACTAGTAAAACCATAATTATTTTTGGTTGTACCATAGATGATACAGTTCTCCATGTGTCCTGAAAGCTTCAGAGAGATTCATTAAGAATTGTATTTTTAATAATTTTTTCAAGTTTTTACCTCATTTCTACATAGAATTTCAAATATCAGTGTTTAACTGGTTGCTATGAGGTAAATCAATGGATACAAGTCCAAAAAGGGTTTTAATTACTTTTTTAGGGTCTATCCATGGAAAGAATTAGGAATTGACATGGTTACAGGAGTCTAAGTAGCTCTTTACCTCCTTGGCACGTCAAAATAGCAGGTTATTTGCTATTTTATTATGATTTACTGTAGTTGTAACATGGTAACCAAGTTCCCAAAACGTTTCAGTTTACCAATTAGGCCAAGGTCTGCCATGGATCCAAGCTTTGGAGCTGTCCACGCCTCTGAGGCCTCAGAAGCTGGGTACCCTGGCTCTCTTTGATGTCTTTTGTCCCCCTTGCCTATTTTTCATGTCAAAATAGAAAATTAAGCTTCAAGTGAGATATCCACTATGGGTGTACCAAAGGTCCATGTACGAATACCATGATATTAAGTACCCAAAACATGCATAACACTATTCTTAGTGTATATGTAACATGGGATTGCTCACATTCCCATTATTTTGGCGTTAAATTAAGAAAAACAAAAATTTTCACGGATCTTTTATGTGGTATTAATGATGTGGTATTGAAGTATTTTTCATATTACCACCTCAAAGAGTTAATTTGAGCTTATTCACCCTATGGAGCGACCCTAGGTGAATTTTTGTGTAGAACCCAAATCTGGCCTTAAATACATGGATTTACTTACTCAATAAGAACTTATTCCACTTTTCTGAAATAAAAAATGATGAATTCTTGATATATGCATGACTTATGAGTTATGCATAATTCACAATTTATTTTTAAGATAATTGTGGCCTATTTGGGTACGTAAAATATACCTCAAGCCTCACATTCCCTCCCACCAAATAATAAAATTGTACTACAATTTTATCAATGGTATGAAGAATAAAAGCCCCAAAAGGGGTTAATGTCCACTGTCCAACCTCTTTACATCACTCAGATCAAGTAATTTAAAGCACATTTATAGACATATTCACGCTTGTGGCCTTCTTTCATGTCTAAATCTTCTCAAGAGTTTATCTGAGTCAGGTATTTCTGATTCTGCCAGCCACTCCTCTTCATGGACTGGATTTCTATATCTGACAAGATATTCTCTTTTATTTTTACCCCTAAGTCATCTTTCTTTAATGACTTTCTTTATCTTTTTGTCTTTATTCTGTTCCACTGGTGGTACAGTTAAAGGAACTGGGTTCCTTAAAGGAAACAATTCTTTTTCAGCTGGTTGATAAGGCTTTATCAAGCTGACTGGAAAAGTGGGGTGTTTATTTTCCAATTCACCACCCAATTCCACTTGAACTGCATTGGTTCCATGTAAGGCAACAATAGCAAAAGGTCCTACATAAGAATCTTTAACTTTCTTTGGGCCTTTGATATTATTAAAATTTAAGGTTGAAACTAGAACTAAGTCCCCTACTTTGAAGTCTGGTACTTTGTGACTCTTGTACCACTTCTGCTTTGCATAGTCAAAAGTTTCATTAATACTTTGTTTTGCATGATGTTTCACTTTGTCAAGCATTAAATTGAAGCTGGAAGCTGTAAGATGAATGTCAACCAAGTCTTTCCTCAGTGTGTCTGCTGGGAGTCTTGGATTCCATCCTTTTTCTAAAATAGCAGGAGTTTGACCTGTGGAAGAATGGACTGATGTCTTATATGCCAATTCTAATGCAGGTATAAGAGTGCACCAGTCATGGGTAAAGCCATCTGAGTCTTTGAATTCTAACTCATAAGCACAAAATCTCATGATCATGTCTTCTAAAGTTTGAATCATCCTCTCTACCAGCCCATCTGTTTGAGGGTGATATGCTGTAGAGAATATTAACTTAGTCCCAAACAATCTATGGAGATTGGTCCAAAGTGCAGATGTGAACTTGAGATCTCTGTCACTTATAATATTCTTAAATAATCCTGTATGAGAAATAACTCTACTCCATAGAAGAAGAGCTGTATCCATAGCAGTGTCATCTTTATGACATGGTAAGAATATGGGAGTCTTTCTATATCTGTCTACAATGACTAAACAAGCATTATAAATTTTTTCACCACTTGGAGGAAGTGCTGTGACCCAATCCATGTGAACCACTTCCCAAGGGGATTTTGGTTCTTGAATATGGATCATAAGTCCAAATTTCTTGCCTGTACTCCTGTTTTCTTTTTGACATCTGTCACAGGTATGGCAGTATTAAATGGTTTCTTTTCTCCAAGATGGCCACCATGCACAGTTTTTCACTTTTTCAAGTTTTCTGTCCTCTGACAGGTGTCCAGAGTAGATGCTATCATGGCATCCTTGAAGAATGGTATTGATAATCAATCTGCTGCATAATGTCATTACACAAGAATATTTGGTTCTGTGGTAAATAATCCCATCAAACAAGTGAAATCTTCCTTCATAATAGGAATTTTTCCAAACTTCATCCAGTGCATTGACTAAAGATGTATCTTTGCAGTCTTTATCTAATAAAGAAGTCAAGATATGGCAATTTCTTTCTTGCTTATAAGATCCTCTGACCTCTTCAAAGAATTCAGTCCCAATATCAGTTATATTAATCCCTTCAATTGGAATCTGTGGTTCAGCTTCCAAAGATACATAAACTGGGTTATCAGGAGTGTTGGCTAATGCCCACCTGCTAGGTACATCAGAATTCTTGTGAATGTTTCCTGCTTTGTGAACTATAGTCATGTTTCCTCTATATTCTTGAATGGCTATTTGCCATCTCAACATATGTCTGTTGGGAGATTTCATGTTAAGAAGTGATTTCACGGCATTACAGTCAATTATCACTTCAAAAGCAATGCCATAAAGATAATAGTTTAATTTCTCAAGTGCCCATACCAAACATAAGCACTCCATTTGGCTTGCACCATATCTGGACTCTGTTGGTTTGATTTGTCTTGAGATATAACAAACTGGTCCTTCTGTAGGTTTGTCATCAATAATTTGTACTTGATGTAGGGCTTATCCTAATTCATCTCCACATGAATCAATGTACAATTTAAAGGAATATCCCAGTCGGGCATGAGGAGTAAAGGTGCTTCTGTAAGAGCTTTCTTTATCTTCTCATAAGCTTTAATTCTCTCCTGTGTCATCTCAAATACAGTCTGTTGATCACATATCCTATATAGTGACTTGGCTAAAATTGCAAAGTCTTTCAAGTGTTGCCTATAATAACTGGCAAACCCAAGAAAAGACATCATTTCTTTCTTATTCTGGGGTATTGGCTTAAGTAACACTGCTGCTACTTTGTTTTTGTCAATACCCAAACTTAAACCAGAAACAACATGTCCTAATTCTTTGAGTTCTTCAAAGCCAAAATTGAATTCCTTGAGTGAAATTTTCATATTCAATTCTGCAACTTTGTGAAGTACTCTTGCAAGTCTTTCAAGGTGAAAAGACCATGAATCAGAACATATGATAATATCATCAATATAAACGATAAGCCATCCTTCAGAAAATTCTGTGGAGAAGATGGTATTCATCATTCTTTGATAATGGGATAGAGCATTTTTAAGGCCAAATGGCATTCCACGATACTGATAAATACCACAGTGAGTGATAATTCTACGTGATTTCTTAGCTTTAGGTTTTGAAACATTTTGATGTAAGCATTTGGTTGCATCCATTGATGTTATATACTTGGCTTTAGACAATTTAGTCAAGGTTTCTTGAATTCTAGGGATTGGATAACTATCTGGAACTGTGTAAGTATTCAATGCTCTGAAATCTCCCACCATTCTTGACTTATCATTATTCCAGGCAATAACAACAGATGTTGTAACTTCAACTTCCTCATTATGACCCACTTTCCTTAGTACACCAAGTTGGATTAACTCTTGGATATGTTTCTCCAAGGCTTCTATAGCTCTGGGACTGGCTGGATAAGCTGGTCTTCTAAGTACTGGAGGATATGGTCTGTCAATATTAAGAGTGATATCAACTTCATGTCCCCTTATAGCACCTAATGGTTCATTATCAGAGGCAAATGCATTATTGTATGTGTATAACACATCAATAACTTCATTACTCATCTTTGGTGACAATGATGGATTAATTTGTGCTCCAACAACTTGATTAGACACAAATTCCTCCTTATAAGTATCATTTTTAGAAGATACTATTGATATTTGTTTTGGCATATTGGAAAAAGCAAGTTTTTGTCTTTTGCTCTCTCCAATTGTGAAATATCTGTCTTTATGGTTATCAATGTCAATACCATAAATATTCAAGTAATCATTTCCAAAAATGATATGCTGAGATGTGCAATTGTCCATGACCACAATCTCAGTTGTCACTCTTATGCTTCTTCCTGGGTGTGGAAATACAAGATTGGTGTCTAATATACCCAAGGGGTACATATTGCTACTGGCACTACTAAATTGCACACCTTCTATTGGTAATAGATGGGTTTTCCATTCAGGAAGTATAACTTGGAGATAATCTTTTCCCACACAAGTGCAGAATGCTCCTGTATCTAAATTTACTTTGGATTCAATATCATTCATCAAAACTGATGTGATACAGGATGCTCCAGCAGTATACCCTTTTCCTCTAGCAGGTTTAGTCTTACACATTCTGGCATCCTGGATAGTGATCAGGTTGTAGCAATCTTCACTGTACTGTGGTGAGTGGGTATGGACCTCTGTGACCTCAAAGAAAGCTGTAATGTTTTCAATGGGATAGTCCTCCACTGGTGTGTCCTCAGAGATTGCAGAATCTTGATTAGATTCTTCCTTCTCTTCAGTACAATGAACTTCTTCAATAACTTGAACTTCATTGATTTTTGTCTTTTTGGTGCAAGTGTTGGCTAAATTTGAAGTACTTCCCAATTTATGACACTTCAAGACAGTTTTTTCTGGTCTTCTGTCCTCCCTGGGAATCTTTGAAACTATCTTTGATTCTATAGGGATTTTAGTCCAAGTTTTACCAATTCTTGTTCTGGTAATGATATCTTCTATTGCGTTAATGTAGTCTTCTGTTGAACAGGGCTCCACACATCTTCTTTTGATAGCATTTTCTAGGTGTCCTCCACACTTCCTCAATAGTTTCATATTAATCATAATGTCAGACATATCTGGGTGTAAAGCAGATAATCTGTCTTTCTGCTTGAAGAACCAAGTAATTGGCTTATCTTTCTCTGAGTTAAAAATAGGATTTTCAAAAGCATCTTCCATTTTGAACCTCCAAGAATTGTTGGCCCATTTGGTAATCACTTCAGACTTCCACCAAGACCAATCATGTTTCCCATGATCCATTCTCATATTGTAATACAATTTCTTTGCAGTTCTGGTAAACAGAGTGTGTAATTTTCCCACTAAAATTTCATCAGGTATATGAAGATATTCTTGCAACATATCAATAGTCCTGATTAGCTCAATATGGCTGTATTATCCTTCACCAGATAGTGTTGGCCATTCTTCTAATTTGGGAATATCTTTTGCAGAGATAACATTTTCTCCTAAGAATGGGGTCAAACTTCCTCTAACAGAAATTTTTCTTCAGTCAAAGGTGTAGAATGTCTTGGCATATGTGGTACATAATTCTTATGAATTTGTTCTACATTTGCAATGATTTCATTCTTTAACTTCTGCGTTTCACTGTCACTTTTTGCTAAATGTATAGCAAACTGATTGGTATTTTCAACTATTTCTAAGACATGAGCTTTTAGAATTTTAAGTTGATCATGCATTTTAAAAATGGAAAGATCTTCCATTTCATCATTCTGAACCTGACATGTACTTTCTATTCTGTTACATGTATTGATAATTGAATCAAATGTGGAATTTGCCAATTGATTCCATTCAGTATATCTTTTGTCATTTCTTTTTAATTCACTTATGTCTGATGTAAGTTTATTTATATTTACATCAAATTTACCAAGGGCTACCTCAATATTAGATTGAACAAAATGTATCTGATATATTATTTCTGTGGAAAAGTTCTGTTCATCCTTTCCTGCTCTTTGGCTGTGAATTCCATCAAACTCCTGGCCATGTTGAATACACTGTCCATGGCTGAAGGCTCCAATTTGGGGATCCTGTACCCTTGTGGGTAAGGTCTGTGCCAATTGGCTTTGCCTTTGCCCTTGATTTGATGTTTCTTGGGACCTCTCTACTTCTTCTAAGGTCCTTGGACACTTCTGGAGCTGGTTTGGAGCTGGTAGACACCACTGGGGCCTCTGTCTCCAAAGCTGGAGTCATTTCCAACTCTTTCTTGTGGTCTATGGATAAAAGACTTTGGTTCTGCAACCAATTCTTTATCTTTTTGACCTTGTCTTTGCAAGACAATGGGCTCCAACCTCCTAAGAGTTCTATGGTCTTCTCCTGAAGCAGAAAGCTCTTGAGGTGTAAGTAAAAGTTCATGGCCCCCTGCCAAAGGCTTGGGCATATTTCCCACTCCTCTTCTTTGGCTTCTCTGAACCAATTTTTGTATTGGCATTGGTATATTTCTGTTGCTGCCGCTTGAAAATGGTTCAGCCCTGGAAATATTATCATGAATCAGTTCAGGATCAGAATTCATGTCAAAATCTGTGGGTACAGACCTTGGGGGATGGGGGGCAACGCTGGCATCCTCCAAATGTACCTTTCTTGAGGAAGACTTGGCACTTATGGATTTGGTCTTGCCTCTTCCTTGTCCACATCCATCTGGTTGGACTGAATAGTTGCTTCCATTTCTGGTATGCACCATTTTCACGTCAATTTAAAGATAAAAAGTGAAAAATATAAGATAGAATACACACCTTTTGGTGGTAATTTATTCTTTTCTGAGTTAAATGAGGTGCCTCTTTTAGCAAGTTGCACCTGAATACTGTCTTCAGATTCTGGACTAGTGATATATCTTTTACTGAGTCTGTCGCCAGCTGCACATTATTTGATTAAAGACACTAGAAAAAAATTATTTTTTATACTTTTTTTTTTAAATATTTTTAAATATTTTTTAATATTAAAAAAATTATCCTTTTTAAAGAAGAAAAATTAAAATTTAAGATTTCAAATGAAAATGAATTCAGAGTAACTCAAAGAATAATTTTATGAGTTTTGGATGTGAAAAAGCCACGTGTAAAAACATTATAAAATTAAACCAAATTCCTCAATGAAAAGATTTCCAAAACAATCTCAAAAATAAAAATTATTTTAACTTTAAAATGAAAGAAAAAAATATTATTAAATTAATATATTTTAGATCTTAAAAATATATTAATTAAGGGTACAAGGTTCAAAAAACATGGCCAGGACCCCAAATGTAAGATTTGACTATGAAACTGATGATAATATTACTATTAATCAACAGTACTATGTCTGTTCTTATGAAATATAATAATAAAATATTATTATAACCACAATTACATAATTAAAGAATTATTTATTTCACTTGTTAAACACTACCAGTGATCTTAACAGTGAGCAGTAATTGTCTACAAGAATCAATTACAAGAATAATTTAATAATAAAAACTTCTTTTATTAAAGTAATGAAATTATTTTAATATATAGTTATCTTTTGCAAGAATAATTATAAAGATAGTTCTTGAAGAAAGCTAATTTTAGAGAAAAAAAGCCTTAAGAATTGAAGATAAATGACTCACTTATACTCCAAAGAACTTATTGAAAGATATAAGTAGAGAAATTTGATGTAGAATTGTGAATTTAAGGGATCAAAATGATTTATAGCAGGATTACAATAATATATAGTTGGATTCTATGATTTCACGTCTTTCTGATTGATTCTTAAAGAATCAAAACACTCAAGAATAGTTTTAACTAATAATTACTTGTTGGTAACAATGATAGAAATGGATAATAAGATGATTCTTGTAAAAAACAGCAAGAGGAGGCCTCTTTGAAGTCAAGAACAGCTCACAGAGGCGTGACATGGAGCAAACTGAAAAACCAGTCAGTGAGAAAACAATAAACCCTTTTGGATTATTTATTGCATCATCTGTTGTCACGTAAGATTATCATAATTACTTAATTGATGCTTTTACGTGACTACCAACCCCAATATGGTTAAGAATAAAATGAGTAACATCTGTAAATCTCCTTTTATCCCAAAATAATCATTGATTTCTCAAAGGTATCAATGTTTTTGGCAATTTCATCACAGGTTGTAATTACTGTGAATTTTTGAAGATTCAGTGTTTCACATAGAATAGTCAAAAATGGACTGTAAGTAAAACTTTTAATTTTCCTAGTAAAACAATAATTCTTTTTGGCTTTACAATAGATAATAAAGTTCTCCATTTGTCCTGAAAGCTTCACAGATATTCATTAAGAATTGTATTTTTGATGATTTTTTTAAGTTTTTAACTCATTTCTACATAGAATTGCAAATATCAGTGTTTAACTGGTTGCTATGAGGTAAATCAATGGATAAAAGGCCAAAAATGGTTTTAATTACTATTTTAGGGTCTATACATGGAAATTCATTAGGAATTGACATGGTACAGGAGTCTAAGTAGCTCTTTACCTCCTTGGCATGTTAAAATAGCAGGTTATTTGCTATTTTCTTATGATTTACTGTAGTTGTAACATGGTAACCAAGTTCCAAAAAGGTTTTAGTTTACCAATTAGGCCAAGCTCAGCCATGGATCCAAGCTTTGGAGCTTTCCACGCCTCTGAGGCCTCAGAAGCTGGGTACCCTGGCTCTCTTTGATATCTTTTGTCCCCCTTGCCTATTTTTCACGTCAAAATTTAAAATTACGCTTCAAGTAAGATGTCCACTATGGGTGTACCAAAAGTCCATGTAAGAATACCATGATATTAAGTGCCCAAAAGATGCATAACACTATTCTTAGTGTATATGTAACATGGGATTTCTCACATTCCCATTATTTTGGCATGAAATTAAGAAAAACAAAAATTCTCACAGATCATTTATGTGGTATTAATGATGTGGTATTGAAGTATTTTCCATATTACCACCTCAAGGAGTTAATTTGAGCTTATTCATCCTATGGAGCTACCCTAGTTGAAGTTTTGTGTAGAATCCAAATCTGGCCTTAAATTCATGGATTTACTTACTCAATAAGAACTTATTCATCTTTTATTCAATCCAAAATGATTAAATTTGGACATATGCATGACTTATGAGATATGCATAGTTCAGAATTGATTTCTAAAATAATTGTGGCCTATTGGGGTATGTAAAATATACTTCAAGGCTCACAATATGACCACAGAGAAGCATTTGCATCAGACAAAGAACCTTTTGGGGAAATTATTGGTCATGAAGTTGACATCATCCTTAATATTGAGAGACCTTAACCACCACTATTAAGAAGACCTGCATATCCAGAAATTCCTAAATAAAGAGAAGCTCTAAAAACTCATATTAAAGAGCTCCTAGACGTTGGTGTGATAAGAAAGGTTGGCTATAATGAGGAAGTAGAAATAACTACACCAGTCATAGTGGCATGGCATAATGGAAAATCTAGAATGGTTGGGGACTCTAGAGCTCTGAACACTTATACTGTTCCAGACAGGTTCCCAATACCAAAAATCCATATTTCCCTTACCCAGATATCTCAAGAAGTGTATATAACCACTATGGATGCCCTTAAAGGATTTCATCAGAATGTAGTGACACCAAGGGAAAGAAAATACTTGTGGATTATTGTTCATTGTGGAGTATATGAATATTTGAGGATGCCTTTTGGTATCAAGAATGCACTCTCACACTTCCAAAGGATGATGAATGAAATCTTCCCTGAATAACTCTCAGAAGGATGGTTAATCATTTACATTTATGACATTATTGTCTGTTCCAAACCTTGGGAAGAACATATGTACAGATTATCCCGAGCTTTGACAACATACAACCTGTCAACATGAAGATTTCTTTAAAGAAATGCCATTTTGTCTTTAAAGAACTTAAAGATCTGGGACATGTAGTATCTGGTTTATCCCTTGGAATTGACAAAAGAAAGGTTGCAGAAGTATTTCTGAAACCCATGGCTGAGAACAAGAAAGAGATTCAGTCATTTTTGGGGTTTGCAGGATATTACAGGCAACATATCAAAGATTTCGCATCCATAGAAAGACCCCTTTATAAATTATGTGACAAAGACACAGTATTTGAAATGACTGTTGACAGCCTCAAGGCCTTTCAATCTTTGAACAAGCCTTGACAACTGCTTCACTCTTACTGATGCCAGACTTTAAGCTGCCTTTTAAGATTTATATTCATGCATCAGGAGATGGGCTTGGTGCTGCACTTCATCAAGTCCAGATTATCAATGATAAATCTGTAGAAAGACCCATATGCTTCATATCCAGGCAAATCAAACCAACTGAAGCCATATATGGATCCAGTCAAATGGAATGCTTATGCCTTGTCTGGGCCTTGGAGAAGCTAAATTACCTTCTGGAAGGATGTTCTTTTGAGCTAATAACATATTGTACCACTGTTAAGTCACTTTTAAACATGAAGACTCCTAACAGGAATATGCTCAGATGGCAAATAGCCATACAAGAGTATAGGGGCAAGATGACCATTGTTCATAAAGATGGGAATATTCATAAAAATGCAGATGAACTGAGAAGATGGACATTACCAAATAATATTGATAATCCTGCTTATGTTCCAGAGGAAGCTTCCCCACAAATCCCCATAGAAGGAATCAGTGTTACAGACCTGAACACCACTTTCTTTGAGGAGGTAAGAAACAGTTATACTCAGGATACAAATTGTAGCATTTTATTCCAATTACTTACTAAGGACTGTAAAGACAATTCTTTAATACATGCCTTAGATGAGATATGGAGAAAGTCATATGATGATGGAAGATTCCACTTACTGGATGGTAAAATTTACCACAGCACTAAGAATACATGTGGCATGACAGTTGTGGACAGGTCCTTAATCAATCTTGTACTTAAAGAATTCCATGACAGCCCTTTCTCAGGACATCTTTCTGAAGAAAATATAAGAGAAGAAGTAAAAACCTGCATATGGTGGCCAATGTGGCAGAAAGATGTTGAAGAGTATTGCAAAACCTGTTACAGATGTCAAAAAGTAAATACATCCACTGGTAAAAGACTTGGAACTATGATCAACATCCAAGAACCCAGCAGAACTTGGGTAATTGTCCATCTGGATTAGGTAACTGGTCTGCCCCCAGGGGGTAACAGAAGTTATAATTCTTTCCTAGTGATTGTTGACAGATTTAGTAAGACTCCAATATTTCTACCATGTCACAAGGATGATACAGCCATGGATACAGCTCTTATGATATGGAATAGAGTAGTATCATGTACTGGCATATTCACAAACATAATTAGTGACAGAGATCCCAAATTAACCTCAGCACTATGGACAAATCTTCACTAACTATTTGGGGCAAAATTATCCTTCTCTACAGCCCACCACCCACAAACTGATGGTTTGGCCGAAAGGATGATCCAGACCTTGGAAGATATGGTAAGAAGAGTTTGTGCATATGGCCTTGAATTTAAAGATTGTGATGGATTTACCCATGATTGGTGTACTCTTTTACCAGCACTAGAATTGGCATACAAGACAATTCATGCCAGTACCAATGAAACTCCTGCTATTCTAGAAAAAGGATGGAATCCCAAATTACCTCAAGATTCCTTGAGGAAAGAATTGGTTGAAATACATCCTACAGCTGCTAGCCTCAAAAGGAATTCTGGACAAAGCAAGAGAGAATTAAGTGAGGTGCGTGGAAGACTCTTTTGCATATGCTAAGGAGAAATGGGACAAGTCACATACCACTCCAGATTTCAAAGTGGGCGATTTAGTACTTGTATCCACCACTAACTTCAATAACATAAAAAGATGTAAAAAGCTCAAAGATTCCTTTGCAGGAGCCTTTGTTATTAAGGCCCTCCATGGAGAAAATTATGTTGATGTAGAACTATCTGAAGAACTTAGAAATAAGCATTCTACATTTCCAGTGAGCTTGATAAAGCCATATAAATCTAGTGATGCTGAAATATTTCCTTTGAGTAATAAAGTTCCCCAAGCTATACCTTGTATTGAATCATCTGGTATTAAAACAATTACCAAAGTTCTCAAAGAAAGAAAGTTGAGATGCAATAAAGTAAGGGAATACCTTGTTAGGTACGGTGACCCAACTTGTGAAGATGAATGGTTAGCAGAAAAGGACATACCTGAAGCTACTAAACCTCTCAGAAGGTTCAGGCACACTAGAAATAACAATATTACAAAGTAATATTCTTTTTTAGGGGGAGGGAATGTGAGCCTTAGAGGTATTTTCATATACCCAAAAGACCACAAATAACAAAATAAGATAAAAATATAAATGAAATAAATTATTTATATTATCAAAATCAAAATTAAAATATAAATACAATTTTATATGCAAAAATTGAAGTTTGATTATAATTTAAGATAAAAATTACATTAAATTTCAAAAATTGTGAAAATGCATTTTTACTGGAAAAAATTAAGTCAAAATGAATTTTTCATAAAATGAAATAAACTGAGATATTTTTGCTAAAAGGTTACAGAAAATATATTATAAATTTTTATCCAATGAATAAACTCAAGAAAATTACTTCACCATTGGATTCCTCATAAAAAATAAGATGGGGTCATCTCTGGGTAAAGTTTCTGTAATTCAACTCTGAATAAGCTTAAATTAAGTTTTTAGTATTTTATGTACAAAAGTTGAAAATCCTCAAAACCTTCATTCAATTAACACCAAATGTGGTGTTAAAAATCAATTTTTGTGTTAGAATTCAGGTGTTGTGTGTAGTTTAGAAGTTATGAGGAATTGAAGTATTTTCAATTGAAATGTCAAAATGTGTGCATGTATTACATAAGTGAACTGTAATTTATGTATGAGGTATGAATTATTACAGTTGTGTACTTTAAAGCTCAAATGAGTTGTATGTGTAAATTACAAGTGTATTACACAATGAGGAATCAAAGAAAAAATAAATTGGAAAGATTAATTCTGGGGGGAAAAGGTACTCTAGCTCCAAGGGGGAGCCAGACCCCCAAACTCCTTGCTGACAGGTGTGGGATGTCAAAATACACACAAACATTCATCACTTTTTGGCCTGGAATTGAGTCACAGAGTCTGTGACTCAATTGATAATGAGGTTTTGATACCAACCAGGGCAGTTTTAACTGTTACCAAGAGGGTAAAACTACCCTTAACTTAAAACAATCTTAGTAAAAACAGCTTTAACTCGTTTCTGCGTCTATTAAACAAATTCTGATGTGTTTTGAAGGCTCTACACCAGGTATTGTGGTATTCCATACCATTTTTTTCACCAGGCTCAAGCTCATAGTACCCCATAACAGCAGTAAATCCAGCCTACAGGCAGACTTACACTCAAGCTTTACACCAAAAAGTCAATTTTACAGCAAGAAGATGGATGTATACATAGCACCATGGCCCAGACACCAAAGGGAAGTGTATGTGTTTAAAGAAATTATTTGATTTCATTATGCATATGTAAAAACCAAGTTACATATAGAAAACTAGTTACAACAAATAAGGTACCACCCCTCAAATTACACACCCACCCAGCTTTACACCCCCTCTATAGCCACAGGACTCCTGCAGCATGAAAATGACACATGCATTAGTTACACAGCCAACTTGCATTCAAAGTCACATGATTCAAAGCCCTGCCCCATGGAATTCCTGCAATTAATTCACAACACAGCCACAAGAGTACCTTATCTTATATCCACACTAACCCCACTTGAGACCTTAAAACAGAATCAAAATTATTTACACCACTCATCACCTCATGAAAACCAAAGCTAGTTACAACAAGCTGCATGCAGTACACACTTTTAATTAAATCTCAACCACATGACTATGCACAGCATGTGTCAAACTCAAAAATCACATCATCTCATAAAAAACAGTTAATTAATCAGTGAAAGAAATCATCACCTGACCTCATTTTAAAGTTTAAAAAGAATAAAAAACAACCATTACACCTGCATAAATTAAACAGCCACCTCTACCAAGCCTAAAATATGACATATGCAAAGGAAATACAAAGTCATCATGTGATACTACACCCACCAACAGAATATCATATGACAGAAAAAAGGCTGTTCACAAGAAAAATCCTCAGCCAAAATGAAATAACCTCATGCATGCCAGTAAAATCCAAGAATATCACATTGTAATTAGTTCACCAAAAGACCATCATGTGATGAATTTAGGCTGTGAAGAGAAAAAATTATCACCAAACCTTAAATCACCTGACCCATGAAAAAAAGGTCCTCACCAAAAAGGGAGTCACATGGTGAAATCAAGAGGAATTAAAGTGGAAAAAGACAGCCCCCATGGGGGGCCCCCTGGGCTCCCAAAAGGTATAAATAGAGGGGCTCTCTCCCCCAAATTTCATAATCCCCCCATGCACATTATATCCCCTTCACATTATAAGCACAGGAATAAGTCATCCCTCACCTGGGAGGTAGTCCAGTATATCATAGTAAATTTACTTTTCCAGTAGCTAAGCTCAGTGGAAGTATAGTGTTGGAGATTACCCAATAGATAAGCTCAGTGGAATCTTATTGTTAAAAATAAAATAAAAATTATCCAGTACCCCAGAATAGGGTTCCTACTCTATTAAAATATTTTATTCAGTAAAACTAACACCATTTATCAAGATTGAAAATTAACTTACCCCTTTAAAAATACAATATCAAAGAATCTTACCTCTTAAACTTAACAACTACAATTTTATCTTATTATTAGCCACTCTTAGAAAATAACAAACCTTTAAAAAATTATTTTACTCTATTATAACTATACCTTAACAAAATTACCTTTATCAACACCCATCAAATTTTTCTGAACACCTTGAATAACTCATGTTACCAAAATTATATCACCAAGGAGGAACCACTCACCCCAATTTCACTAAAAACTAAAAATTATACAGACAAGTATTTCATTAAAATCTCAAAATTTAACCAAAATCACTAACATTATTTTTCATATTATATATTGAATAGGTCTGATCTGAGACTGATGAATTTTGTCTTCTGCAGCTGTAAAGCCACTTAATAATTTTATTTTGGTTTGTGAGCTCCAAGGAAGATTTTGTTCAGTATTTTAGGAGGGGCAGGCAATACACCCTTGCCACCCTTGGTTACAGGAGCTCTTAGTAGTTCAAAACTAGTTACCTGTTATTTCCCCCTCCAGGTACTGCCTCATTTTAATCACACACAAGAGGAGTTCCCACATCTGATGTCCCAACAGTGGCTTGATCAACCTCAACTTCAATAAAAAAATCAATTAAATTACAAACAATTATAAAATTCTTAACTACTCCAGGAATACTTTTTTTATAACAAAACCTGGAGTCAAATAATCAAAATCAGCCAAAACCATCATCTCAGGAATCTTAATCATCAACTCACTCTGACCATTACTATTATCCACCCAAGCAAGAAACAGAACTAGGGGAGGAACCAAATAAATATTCAAATTTCCCAATTGCAACACCAAGAACCAATAAAAGGGACTTGAAGGCTGTGGAGAAATTATTCCTTTATCTCCTCGAAAGAAATAAACTCAGTAAATCAATCTCAAAAGAGGAAATTAACCAATCAAAAATGGATAAACCTTCATCATCAAAATTACGTGGTAGTATTGAATAAATCCAGGAAGAAAACCTTAATGAAGAAACTGTTGAAGGACAGGAAGAAATGTCTTCAAAAGGAAAACTTCACCAGAAAGTACTAGAAATGCAAGAACAACTATTAGCATTAATCAAAAAAGAAGAGAAAAACAAATCATCAAGTTATACTCCACAAAATAGTCCTCTTGAGGAACAGACCACCCTTCCAAGATCATTCAGGCAACATGGATAACCTTCACCTTATCCAAGACTCATGGCCACATGAACACCTTATACAGAGCAAAGACAAAGTACCTTACCAAGAAGAGTAAACATCTCTGCCCAAATCCCAACTCCATTACACAAAGAAATTCCAAGAGACACTACTCCAATAGTAAAAATCAGAGACATGGACTATAATCTGTGGTTTGATTGAAAGGATGTTGAAAGATTCATCAAGAAAGTTGAAAATATTGCAGAAATTGAAGGAGCAAGTGGAAGAGACATTGCAAGGCAAATAGCATTTTGGACAAAAGATGAGGAAATCAGCTACCATATTGAAGGAATGCCAGGATATAAAACAGATGATTGGGATCGATTGAAAGTGGATATGAAAAGAAGATGGGAAACAGTCCCACCTGAAAGAAGATACAGATTATCCTCAATCACTGATTTATTCACAAAAATTCAACAGGAAGGTGGAATAAGAAACATGACACAGTATAGAAAATTGATTGGGGAATATGAAGCAATAATCACTTACCTCAAAAGATACCAATATATTCAAGGTGATATTAACCATAACCAAGAAATATTGAACAGCCTTTCTACAAGTGTTCAAGAGTCAATTTAAAAGGAAATGATCAAAGACGGAGCTATGGTTCAAGCCTTGGATGGAGGCTACATCATACCAAGATTGGAGATTTTGAAATTATACATTAAACAAGACTTGGAGGCCAAGGTACTGATTCAACAAAAAGAATTTTCTAAACCAAAACCTCCAGAAAAGAAAACAAGATTTGGGGATAAAAGCTGGGATGAAGGTTTAAGACAACTAAAAAAACTCACCCACAAGCTCAAGAATCCTCCACAACCAGAACCTTGACCAAGAAATGGGGAAAAGAATCAGTTAAAGAAGTTTTAAATAAGCTCAAAACCCATTCAAAAGCTGTAAATCCACCAATAAGGAACTGGAACAATAATCAAGAGCAAAGATTCCCTCAAAATAATCAGCCATACAGGCCAAGGAATCCTTTACCACCATTTTCATCCAGTTATCAACCCTACATACCAGCTCAAATGGCCCCAAGACCATCATTAAAATGTGCTTACTGCAAGGAAGAAGGCCATTCAGAAACTATATTCACTCACCTTGCTGAATATTTGGACAGAAGAATTGTCAGAACTCAAGGAGCATCTTACCTATTTCCCAATTATCAGAGAGTACCTATGGAAGGAAATGAAAGTGCCAAAGAAATAGTCAGGGCTTTTGCAAAAGAACAAGAATAACTCAACAAGAAATTTATGGAGAAACCTACTGTCAAACAAAAACAAGAAGAAGAGGTTAATCCCACTGATAAGAAATCAGAGGATGAATCAACCTCCATTGCACATGTTGAAGATTGGTCAAATTGTAAACTACCTACCATTTCCTCAGCAAATTATCCTTTTTAATCACAAATTGGATTAAGACAGACAAAACAAAGGTTGGAAAGACAATCCCAAAATCCAGATCGAAAGAAGAAAGCTGCTATTCCAGGAACCTACATTGAAGAAGAAAAAGAGGAAGAAAGAGTAATAATTCCTACCAAATTTCAAAATTCAAATATTCCAAAACCAGACCAACCTGAGGAGGAAATTGAGAATATTGTCAATAAGAATGAAGATGAAGAAATTCACAAAGAAGAAAAGAAGTTTAGAAAACATCAAAAGAAACAAGTTGAAACAAAATTGGAAATTGACAAAATTATTAAGAAAATTATGCAACAAAAGATCAACCTCACCACTGAAGAAATTTTGAGGATGTCACCAAATTTTGTCCATAAATTACAGGAATTATCAGAAAAAGACAAAGAGAAAATTAAATCACTCAATTCAATGGATCTTCAAAAAAGACTATTAACATTTGGATTCAAAGAAATACCAAAGCCCAAGATTCATTATGCCTGTCCTTTGGGATTTATGGAAATCATAATTGGAAAGGAAGAATATTCTATCAGAGAATAGTGGACACTGGGGCAGAACTCAACATCATACCAGAAGAAATAGAAATCAAAGCCTCACTCACAACAAGAAATCTTAACATGAACCTTAGGGGAATTGGAGGCCATACTACTTCATTGGTTGCACTATCAGAACTCACTCCAATCATTTTGGCTTCAGGTAAAGAAACTCAAATTCACTTCTTCATTGCAAAAGGATCTGTCCATATAGTACTTGGAAGACCCTTCCTGGCAGACAACAACATTCGGCTAGAGTTTTCTCACAAGCAAGGCGAAATACTAAGCTATCAAGAGCCTGATGAAAGAAGATTGTGCATGCCAATATGCAAACCTCAAGCACTTGGATGGAAAACTGGTCCACCTAGAGGAATGGATTTATGCAATATGGAAAAATTGGTCAGAAATACACCAGGACAGAAGTTTCAAAATGCAAAATGTGACAATACCAATATTAAGTTGACCCAGAAGACCCAAGATCTATTCATATCTCCAAAAAGGGATAAAATTGGCCAAGATTTACAAACCCACAAATGGCCAAACAGGCTCAAAAGACAAATTGAAGAATCAATATCTGAAGATGAATTACCCAACATAATTTACAAGCAAATTGATAATAATGAAGAAATATTCCAGATTTTGGTGGATGGAAATGATAAAATAAACGGAAATCCTTTCAAAACTTAACCCAAAAGGAAGAAAGTCAGATTTAGTGAAAATCATGAGCTTTAAGATGAAGAAATTATAAATGAAATAGAAAAAGACTTTAAAATCATGGAAGAAAGAGATAAGAATTTCAAATAAACATACTATATAAACTTCTTGGATAGACTATTGAACAACCAAGAAGAACCTTATGAATGGCAACTGGAAAACCCTGAATTCATCCAGCAACCTTCCAATGAAGATTAAGAAACAGAATCAAAACTAGAAAATGAATACAACTACGTTTACTTTCCATATATTACCTTTGAAGACATCTATGGGTATGAATCTCAAGAAAGCTTATGTGAAGATAAATATTTAAGTCAACTTCCAGGAGCAAACTTGAACAGAATACAATTCCTAGAGCTATTAAATGAAGAAGGAATTAAAGGAAACCTCTCAAATCAATTCTGGGATAAAAAATTTTCAATGGGAGTTTTACCAAGAAGAAGACTATACTTCAATCAAATTTGGGCCCAATGGTACCTTGGACTGAATGGATAAACATACCAGACTAGAAGACTGAAATGGGTTGGAGATGGATATATATTAATTGATGAAGACTTATGGTGGTCAGAATTTCCATCAGAGCCAGAAATTGAGGAAAGAAATGCCTTTGTGGAAACCCTCAAAGACCTTACTTTGGCCAGGTTACTCAACATACACTCACCTTTCCCACTTGGGGGAGTTCAACTTTAAAATAAATCAACAAAATCAAGCTTTTTTTCTCTAAAAATGTATTAGTATCATTCATCAAATGTATCATTAGTTTCCTTTATCAATTTTTTCTCCCAGTAGGCAGTGACTTCCTGCCTTAACAAAGAAGGAACTCATCAATAAAGTATTTCTTAAAGAAAAACTTACATTAAATATATCAATCACTTCCACCATGGCAAATTAACCAGCTTTCTATGGGGAAGAATTAATAAAAGAAGACCAAAATTATCAATGAATAATTTCTTTGGTCACCAAAAGAAGATGAAGATATCAATAAATAAACCCTTTAGCACTCTAAAGAAACTTCATCAATATTAAAAAAAACTCATTAGACAGTGACCTCCTGCCTTATCAAAGAGGAAAGTCATTTTTTAGCAACCAAAATCACCATTTTCCTTCACCAAAACTCAATCCTCACTAGGCAGTGGCCTCCTGCCTTATCAAAGGGAATATCTAAATTATTACCCAAAATTATAATCCAAAACTCATTAAACCTACCCTAAAGCTATTTTGAAAAATAAATTTGATACTATTTTCAATTCATATTACCTTTAACACTTCAAAATACACCAAATACTTTAGAATGGAATCATGGCCATTAAATAAAGAAAATCCCTGGTCATTGGACACAGACATCAGCTGGATAGAAGAAAAAGGAGTCTGGGCCAATTACAGTAATATCCAAGAAGAAAGTGAATATCCTGAATAGCTCTTACAAACAAAACCAGAACCCTGTCCAGATATTTACACCATAGTCCTTCCATATATTGAGCTTGAGGACATATTTTAAAAAGAAGAATCACCATTAGAAACTGTAATTTCACATCCATGAAAAGAATTACCTGGATTCAACCTTACAAAATATGAATTCCTGGAGTTTCTGACCTGGGATGGAATTGATGGCAACCTTGGAAAACAATATTCCCCATGGATGAAAACCTCAGGAAATAATTATTTTGAAGGACCTGGGAATGCCAATACTGGTTCAACCTCCAGGATTTGAAAATTAAAAATGGAAAAATAAGCAAGAGATCAGGAGGATATACTGTAAAGAATACCATATGGGATTTTCACTGGGAAGAAACACTCATACCAGCAATTTTCAGCCTTAGGGGTGGTGCAACTAAATCAAATACAGAAGAATGGAACTCTCTCTCTCTCAAGAGCACCTTTTAAAAACTTTCAAAAGAGAAGAAGGGAGGGGAAGTAAAATCATCAAACAAGAATTAGTGAAGAAAATACTTGTTCAAAGGAATTAATTTAAAGAAATATCACCTGCTAAGTCCCTAATTCTTTTTTTTTTTTTTTTTTTTTGTAATCCACCCTATTTCAATCAATATTATTTATATTCATTTCTTATATTTATTATTTTACCCTTATTTCAGCTCTTATTTATTATTATTTATTTTTTCTTCCATAATCAACAAAAAAAACAAAAAGAAAAAAGAAAAAAAGAAAAAAAATTCATTTCAAATATAAAAAAACAATCAGTTCAAGTTCAATTTATATTTATAGATGTAAGCTATATAGAAAACCTAGATGATATTAGAGATCTCTTTCCTTCTATTCTATTCTTATTTTTTATCTATTTTATTTTATTTCTTATTTTATTGAAAAAAGAAAATAATAAAATAATGAATCCAAAAAAAAATAAAATAAAATAAAAAAGTAAAAAATAAAAATATATAAAAAATAATAAAGTAAAAAACAGACAGCATTAATTTTCACTCAAATCATACTTCTTGATTGATAACTAAAAAAAAAAACTTACCTTAAATTTGAATGTTTTATTTTATCTTATTTATTTTTTAAAAAAAATAAAAATAAATAAAAGGAGAAGTGATAGAGAAATTATCTTGTTAAAAGTCTTTTTCATCCTCAACTATAAAAAAAACATTAATAAATAGATAAACAGCTTATGGTTTATTGAAACTTTAGCTATCTATTTTACTTGAGTTTGATTAATTTAATTTTGATTCATTTTTCATTTTTTAGAGTCAAACTTGATTTGAATTCTAATCTCAATTCTACTTAGGTTTTTTTATTTTATTTTATTGACTTGATTTTTAATTACTTTTTCAAAAAAACACTAAAAAAAAAACTTTAATCAAAGAAATAATAGTTGCC
Organism: Austropuccinia psidii; assembly: GCA_023105745.1. Lineage (NCBI taxonomy): Eukaryota > Fungi > Basidiomycota > Pucciniomycetes > Pucciniales > Sphaerophragmiaceae > Austropuccinia > Austropuccinia psidii. The sequence goes on along the minus strand of JALGQZ010000012.1, from coordinate 9,384,044 downwards.
AAGCTCAAAACAAAAGAAAAACAAAAAAAAACATGTTCTTTGATTTTCTTTTTCTTTCTTTTTTTCTTCTACTAATTCCAAGCAGTAGACATTGGAATTCTGTATTATCTCAATATGTAATTGAGCGCATTTTGTTCTTACATTTCTTACTTTTGTTAAAAAAAAGAAGACAAATGTTTCATTTCCTTTCAAACTAGAACTATCGAAAAAAACCAAGCTCTATTTACTTTTGTAAATTCTGATAATTGAAATTCTAATTTTAACAAAAATGAAAAAAGAATAATCATGTTTTTTTAACCCATTATAATTTTTTGTTTTGTTTCTTTTTTTTATTTATTCTTATTTTTTTTTATTGATATTTTATATATATTTATTTTTTTTGTAAAAAAAAAAAATTGAACACATTTTTCTTTCTTTTTCCAGATTTTTTTTCAAATAAAGGAGTACCATAGAAAAAAGATTTAGAATACAGGTACTGATGAATAACTTAGGAAATCTAATTGAAAATAGTAAATGATAATTTAAGTTAGTGATTTAATAAAAAAAAAGAAAAAAAAAAAGAAAAAAAAAAAAAAGACCAACATCAAAGGAAGATTCAGTAAAGGCTTTACCAACACAGTTTCTGGGGAGTAGCTGAGGAGGATCAAATTGGGTGGATTTGGCTTTGTTACAATAATAGGGCCAGTCCCTCCACCAGGTCTTCAATATTTTTGTTTTTTTTGCATCTTGCTGGAAGTTTCTGGAGGATTTATGATTTTGGGACTGGAGGGATATAACTCAAAATATTCTGCTAAGGCCAGTGGTGATGTAATACCTCCATTCAACAGAGAATTATTACTACCACTGATAATAGAAGGAGTGGTGCTTAAATTTATCCACTCAATCTTGCTAAATGAAACTGACAATGTTGAAGCTGGTTTTGTAGTTGGAGAGGTATCTATCACTAAGCTGGAACCTTCAGGTGTAATCTCATTCAAGAAAGGGTCAGGTGATCCAAAAATAAATTTTTGTATTTCATCATCCATTGTAGCAGTCTTCAAAGTCTCAAATAAATTGTCCAAGAATGAATGATCTGGGTTCATCTTTGATTTATTTACAAGTTGGATGATGGATGGATGAGGGCTTTGAGCAATTTTATATTCTCAAAAAAAAAGACCCCAAAGTTTGCTCAAATGCTCTCCTGTCACATGATAATACTTGTTACCATTCAAAATAACACTGATTGCAAAAAAAAACCTCTAAAGGAGGCTTCAATTTTTTAAACCAATGACAGACAGTGTGAAGCTGAAAAGCCACAAATAAAAATTAAACAGATCCCTTCTTCAAGACAATCAGAAATGAGGAGAAGATTTCACCAACTATGCATTGCTTCCAGCTTAAACAGTACTCAAAAAATTAAAAAAAGCATGTTAATGGTAGCCATCCTTATGCTACTCCCGATTTAACCAACAGACAGTTTAATTTGTGACTACTGAATTAATAACGACAAAGATTAGGGTGCCCAGAGGTACATGAACCCCACTACAGCAAAAGCACCTCACCCGAGTAAAGTTGTGACAGTCAGAGAGGGTGTTTAACAGTTCATCAAACACAGGAATAAACCATTTCACTTAATTTTTGACAAATCAGATGGTAGAGAACCTCAAACACTCAGGAGAGCCACACCAATCTGGTTTTGAGTAACAAAGAGGCTTCTCAGCGCCCTTTTGACTATAGCTACACTAGATGAGGTGGATTTAGCCACTCTGAGGGTGATTGAAAGCCCATTGGAGAAAAATGAAACCCACCAATTCTTACTTTTACCCAGTATGGGTGTTTGAGGCACCCATTAACCAAAAAATGACCCACCCGAAGCTGCTGAGAGCATCAGAAAAAGGCCTGAAAGACCTATCCTAACTGTAACCACATAACCTGGTTAGGATCACTATCAAACCCTCCAGCATTCTTGGGGCGGTGATTACAGCATCTCTGAATGATTTTTGAGCTGTTTGCAAGGCCAGTAAATCATCTCCAGGATCCTGGGAGTTAAACCCGAATCATCTTTAAGTAAAGGAATGGGTGGTGGATACCCATAGCTCACCAGGTGCTATAGATTCACACCTCCAATGAGCCTTGGGAGATAAAAACAAAAAGCTCTTTGGAAGACGCAATGATGCTAAAATCACTATATCAAATTAGCCAACTAATGTTTCAAGCCATCAGAGCTACCTAAAGCTCTTGATTCAATTTTTTATTTTTTTACTATACTCATTCCAAATCAAAATAGATCATTGGAATCCACTCTGAATGACCCAAAAAATCAATTTACTACATTAAAGCAGAAACTGAAGCCACAGGAGGTTGAAATAAGCTATATCTACTAAATGTGACTCAAATCTCAGCACCCTAAAGTGTATTAACAACCATAACAGCCCAAATACAGCCACCCGATGAAGTATGACCCCTTACAGGGTGCAACAGGAATTCTCTGGCCTCAAAAACAAAAAAGAACCAAACTGAAGCAATTACAGGTGTATAGACACCTCCCAACTACCAAAGAACCCTACCTGACTCCATCACAAAAGCTGGAGGGAGTAGGTGGACTTTGAGTCAGTCTCAAAACAAATGAGACCCCCAGGAACCACTGAAATTACCCATGCAAAGCATTCAAGCTGAATCACATGGTTTTTTTCACATCCATTGAGCCAAAAGCTTCTAACCCGGAGCCGCTTAAAGGGTTTAAAAGGCCTACCAGCAAAAAAAATTGACCCACCCGATCTACTTCTACACAGTAGAAGGGTGGAAAGACCCTCCAATTGTCAAAAACACCCCAACCAATTCAACTATTTAACAAATTAAGGGGTTTAGAGCACCCACATATTAAAAAATAAACCACCAAAAGTGGTTTAAAGCAGGATGAAGTGCTTTGAAAGGTAATTAGAGATGAAAACAGCCTACCCAAAGCCCCTAGAGGGTTGTAACAGCCTCTAGATCAGCCCATCAAGCTGACTACATTACCTTCTGACAACAAATATTATAAAAAAAGGGGGCTATAAAATAAATTAAATAAAAAAAGTCCTCAACATGACTTTAAACTGTCGAATTTTTCTTTTATTTATGTTTTGGAAAATGATAATAAATTAACAAAAGCCCTCATCAAGGCTTTAAACTGATAATTTTCTTAATTTTAACATTATTTTATTTTATTTATAACTAAATCAATTTAAAACTTCTGATTATTGATTTCTACAGGAAATTCAAAAGGAAAACAATAAAAAAAGGGATATAAACTAAAAATAACATAAAATAAAAGCCCTAAGTGTGGCTATAAACTGCTGGTTTGAAGTTTTTTATCTTGCTTTTTTTATGCTGACTTTATTTTTTATTTTTTATTTTCTAATTAGGACTTATAAATGAAATTCCCTCATCAAGGCTTAAGACTGATGTTTTGTATTTATTCTTTTTTATAAATTATGACTTTATCTGACATTTCTTATCTTGGATTGCTACAGGTCTGAGAAAGAAAAACAACAAAGATTACAAATGGACTATAGCTAAGAAAATGTCCTAAGCAAGACATAGAACTGCTGGTTTATGATTTATTTTTATTCTTCATTTTATTTTTTGATTTACTGATAGATTCTATCTTAATTTTAACTTATTGAATATTGTTTTCTATTTGACTGTAGGGCATTAAGAAGGGAAAAACCCTGGAAAAATAATAGGCTGTGAAAAGCAAGCATTAAAATGTCCTCAGAAAGACATTAAACTGCTTGTTTCTCCTCTATTTTATCTTTTTGACTGTGTAATCAACTAAAAACAATGATTTACCTTTTACAGGGCTTTAAAAAAATCAAACAAAATTCCCTGAGCATGGCTTAAAACTGTTTAATTAATCTGGCTACAAAACAAAAAAACCAAAAGAGTCCTCAGAAAGACTTAAAACTGCTTATTTCTTATTTTTACTGATTGATTTATTCCTTTTACTAACTATTTTTACTCTACATTTTATCATATTGAAAAGTTTCCTTTCCTATTCCTTTTACTATAGGATATATAAAAAAAGGGGTTTTGAATAAAACAAAACAAAAAAACCAAAAAAGAAAAAAAAAGCCCTCATCAAGGCTTCAAACTGATGGATTCTTTTATTTCACCCATTTCTATTTTTCTCTTTCATAACTGATTTTATTGGACACTTTGATTGCTACAGGGATAGAAATTTAAAAAAAATGTCCTCAGCAAGACATTAAACTGCTTAATTTCATTCATAATTATTAATTATTGAGCTTACTTATATTATTATACAGGGCTTCAAATATACAAAAAAGACTATAAATTAAGATTTGGAGAAGTATTTTCAAATAAATACCAAAAGATGTCCTCAGCAAAATATTAAACTGCTGGAATTTCCTTTAATTTTCTCCTTAATATAACATCAAGCTGACATATTTTATTTTTATGTGCTACAGGGCTATAAATAACAATAAAAGCCCTGAGCAAGGCATTAAACTGCTCAATTTCATTGTTTATTCTATTTTTTGAATTACTGATTCTTTATTTTACTTAGATTTCAGTATTTATTTAGTTTAATTGAACAATTGAAGAAAATAATAAAAGAAAAAATCTTTTATCAATCAATATATATATAAAATAAATAAATATATATATATATAACAGAATTAGGGTTGAAAAGAATAAAAAAAGCCCCTCAGCATGGCTTTGAACTGCTATGTCATCTTTTATTCTGTTTTTTATTTTTAATAATAGCTATACTAACATATTTGATCTGGATTCTACAGGTATTCAACATTGAAAAACACTTACAGGAATTTATAAGCTCAAGCAAATACTTTTAAAAGTAAAATGAGTCCTCAACAAGACTATAAACTGTTGAAACTAATTATACAACTTGGCTTTGAAGATAAACTACATGCCATTAAACCCCAACTGAAAAAATCAGGTTTCTGGACACATGATATGGTCCTTGGCAAGACCATAAACTTCCCCTTCAAATAACAACATGAAATCAAGCAAAAAAACTCAAGGTCCTTGGCAAGACCATAAACGTCCCACCAAAAAATTCTCAACAAGGACTCAAAAATGAAAAACAATTAACCAATGGTCCTTGGCAAGACCATAAACTTCCTATTTCAACTACTCAAAAATATTGAACAAGGACTATCAAAGGAGGATAAGTCCTAGGTAAGAATATAAACTACCTAAGGTTTCATTTCTTATTTTTTAATTTCTGATTTTATGTCATTATAAACAAGAATTAGAGAGATTTACTTACTTAAACCTTTTGAACATATTTTTTATATTTGTTTTTTAAATTTATTTATTCATTTTCACTAAGAATTAGGGGCATATCCCATTAATTTTCTCAAGAATATTCTATTTATTTATTATTTTTATTATACTTTTCCCACTATTACAACAAGAGCCATTAAATTTGCTTAATTTTTCAACTCAATAATAATAATAATTAAAAAAACAACTCTAAACCAACTAATTGGTTACAAAAAAAACAATTTATTTAAAATATTTCTTGAATTACAAGAAAGTGATTGGAACTTGTTTGAAAATAAGAAGTATTTGTGCCATGAAGGCATTAATTGAACTCTGAAGGAGTTATGTATATTAAAAACTCATAAATTTATGACATAATTTGGGGAATTTACATATTAATAACACCTCAATGTGCTATTGATTCCAAAAGGAATTTTAAAATCCCCTCAAAATCAAACAAGAGTTTTTTTTAAAAACTGTACGAATTCTTATTTTTCACTGTTTATATTTTTTCAACAGTTCAAATGCATTTATGGGTAACAGACCATCTGAACCATAAAGGGGATGGACTTGAAATAAAGTCTGAGTCACAATGATGATTCCAAAAGGAAGAGTTGTGGCATCATAAGGGTGATTATATGACTAAAGGACTCAAATTATGATTATTAAATTATGTAATATTAATTATAAATACTGTAAAGAGCACCAATTTTTACTGATTGGAACAAATTAACACCTTTAACCAAACAGTTCCATGATCTTGATTGTGATTCAGGATCATTTCTTTTGAAATGTGATTTTTACTCAAATATTTCAATTTTTGGGTTATTTTATGCTTAAAATAAAGAAAAAAGATACCATTCAGTACAATTTGAAAAAATAATTCATGTGAATTTACTGTATTATTATTTATTCTCATCAAAATGGCTATGAAAAATAAGGGGTGGGTAAACTTATCTCTTACATGATCCCTTATAGTAGAAGTTTTGGGGGAATGAGCACATATGCTCTTCAAACTTTGAAAACCAACTCAAGATTTTTAAATGGAGAGGGGGGCCCTTATCCAAAAGGAATATTAAAAAAAATCAATCAATCAATCAATTAATATTGAAATCAATTTTAAATCATCTTTTTATTACAATTTTTTGTCCATTTTTTTTATGACAGATACTTTAGGAATACAGAACCAAAGGAATTAAATTATTTTGAAGAAATATCAATATAATTTGGAAACATTATATGACAGATAAATTATTCAGACACCAAAAGATGAAGATTAATTATGAAGAAAAGAAGAGGTTCCTTATGCATTGACCTTTGGACAACACAAGACCTTGGCCATTTCTTTGATTCTGGATTAAAATTCATTTGGAATTCAAGAATCACTGGCCAGGATTTATGGACTGAAGGATGACTCACTGGATTAATTATTGACTCAGGACTCACTCAACATGATGGACCAAAAAGACAATGTAAAACACTCAACTAAAATTGCCCTTGGTATTTTAAAAAAGCTTGAAGACTCAAGAGGTCCTCAGCATGACACTAAACTGCTTCCCCTGTTGGCTTGGGCAGGGAAAATTATAAAAAAAAACAGCCAAGAAGCTGGAGGGGATTGTCCTAGTCAGGAGAAGTGCTGAAGGACCATTTTTGTCCTTAGCATGACAATAAACGTCTCCCTTTGTGTAACAGGAACAAGGGGTTTCACAGGTGTTTATCATTATTAAATTGGCCAAAAATGAACAAAGTGAAGTCCCAAGCCATCAATCAAGAAAAGAAAATTCCTTATCAAGAAATAAAACAACCAGAAGAATCTTGCATCAAGTGGGAATCATGAAGATTGAAGAATAAAACAAGAGTCAAGTAGAATCCAAAATAAAGATAAGCCCTTGGATTAGGCCAGGAAGTCATTGCATGACTTAAACTGAAGGACTTGTATACCTAATATACAGGGGTTACACACCTAGTTGTAGGTCCTGTAAGACCTTAAACTACATTTTTATGGAAGAAAAAAAAAAGAAGAACTGTAAAGACCTCAAGATTTCAGGACACTAGCAAATTCCTAAAAATAATTAAAAAAAAGATAAGAAGAAACAAAATAACTAATTGAAGATGGATCACCAAATTTTAGCAGCCAAATACAAATCAGTCCTGAAGAAGGTGAGACCAGTCAATGAGCCAATGCCTCAAGACCTTAACCCACCGTTGGAACAACCACCTTTGTCAAGAGATCCTTATGAAACGCCCTTATCACTCAACCCACCTATATTTCAAGAAACCTTCAAGGTCACCAATGAAAGACTGCAAGCAGTCAATTTCAGCCCACCAGGATGGTTATCAAGTGAAGAAATCAATTTACTCAAGAATGTCATTACCTTAAGGGAAAAAGCAATAGCTTTCTGTGAAGAAGAAAGAGGATTACTCAAACAATCATATGGAAGATCTTACAAGATACCAGTAATACCTCAAGAACCTTTGCAGAAGAAACCAATTCCCATTCCCAAATAAATTTTACCTCATTTTACTGAATTAATCAGAGAAAGAATCAGGACTGGACTCTATGAGAAATCCACTTCAAGCTACACAAGCCCAATATTTTGTGTGGCCAAATCCAATGGGAAATGCAGAATTGTCCATGACCTTCAAGAGCTCAACAAAGTCACCATGAAGGATGCTGGCTTACCACCTCACATTGAAGAGTTTGTAGATGCATTTGCAGGAAGAGCATGCTATGGACTAGGCGACATCATGGTAGGATATTATGAAAGAGAATTAGATGTCACTTAAAGACCCCTCACTACTTTTGAAACACCCCTTGGAAGGATGCAACTCACAAGACTACCCCAAGGAGCCACCAACTCAGTAGCAGTATACCAAGCTCAAATGACCTGGATACTTCAAGAAGAAATACCACAAAGTGTAGGAATATTTATTGATCACGGAGGAATAAAAGGACAAAGATCCCTTTACAACCAAGAACTACCAGAAAAACCCTCAATCAGAAGATTAATATGGGAATATGTCATAACCTTAGAAAGAGTTTTATTCAGGATTGAAGAAGCAGGACTTACTATCTCAGGATCAAAGTTTGCATGCTGTGTTCCAGCTTTGCACATAGTATGGCATGTTGTATCATTTAAAGGAAGAACAATTTCAAAACAAAAGAGCAAAAAAATTCAAAATTGGCTAACACCTCTTAAAAAGAAGGAAATAAGGGGATCTCTTTGAATTTGTGCCTATGTAAGGATGTTCATTGAAAACTTCTCACAAGTTGCATCACCCCTCAGAAGGCTCACCAGAGAAGATGTTGAATGGCACTGGGATCAAAAATGTGAAGAAGCTTTCCATAAGCTCAGAAGAATAGTTGCAGAAGAAATAACCCTCAAGAAACTGTATTATGACAAAGGATTAGGAAAAATTAAGCAAGCAGTAGATTCAAGCTACATTGCTGCAGGAGCAGTAATCACTCAAGAAGATAAAGAAGGAAAAGAAAGACCAGTATTATATGAATCAATAACTTTTTCAAAATTAGAATCAAAATGTTCACAACCCAAATTGGAACTCTGTGGAGTTGCAAGAATTATCAAGAAGCTTCAGACAATACTTTGGGGACAGAATTTTGAATAACAAGTTGACACCAAGGCCTTAATTGAAATGATCAACACCCCTTTCTTACACAATGCCCCCATGACAAGATGAGTGGCTTCCATTCAACTATTTTCCTTGGATTTGATTTGGTACACAAACCAGGGAAGACTTTCATTATACCAGATGGAATATCCAGAAGACCAAAAAATTTAGAAGAAGAAGATGAAGATGCACCAGAATTTGATGAAGAAGAAGATTGGATCAAGCCACACCCTGGATTTGGGACTAAGAATGTAAATTTACTCCATTGGTCAGAAAGAATGTGGTATACCATGACAGTTCAGCTGAATAAATTTTTTATTTTAATGGTAATTATTTATATAGAAGAGGATATAAATAGTATGAAATCACCTTTGAGGAAAAGTAACAGTAAACTAAACATGGAATAACACAAATGATATATTCATTAAGGAAAATTGACCACAGATTTGCTCTGCCAGTGTCACCCCACTGCACTATCCAACACATAATTGTGATGGACAGTACCCAAATCAAAGACATTTTTCAATTTTCTCTGTAAATAATTTTTTAATATAACTTTTTTAATATGCTTAAATATAAGCAATTGAGTGATTAATATAATCAGAGTCACAATGAGGATTCCAATTAATAAAGAGAAGAGTTGTAGGCATAATACGGGACATAGAAGATTCAAGGTGTGGAACAAAACACGTTTGAAGTATCAATTTTGTGAAATTTCATGTATTTTTGCTATTATAAACCACCCAAAGAGGGGATAAGCATCATTGAGTTCCCTTAGATAATTGAAGGATTAATTATTTAACAATGAAATAATTAATTGCTGAATTGGAAAGGCCATATTACATCAACGTTTCTGTTAATGTAACCCCCAAATTTCTCATTGAAGCTGCAGAAATGAAGAGTGGGACTGGATGTTGGAAGGGATATGGTATGTATTAGTTTTTTTATTTTATTTTTATCTATTAGTCTTGGATAGGGCTCCTCTTGTAAGAAAATTATGCAAGGCTAGTAAGTTTGCAAAATATTTTTGAAGAGAAAAGGAATGGGACATGTGAATGTGGTCACTATTTTGAGAATCTCAGAAAAGGCCAACTGCCAGAGTTGGTAAGGATGATCTCTGAAGCTGAGATCTGGAAATGCTATGGGTTCAAGCCACAGTGGCAACATTCTAAAATTTGGGTATTTTGAAAAAATGAAATTTATGGAATTTTTAAGAAGTTTTGAGAAGTTTTAGGCAGTTTTAGGAAGTTTGAAGAAGATTTAGGAAGTTTTGGGAAGGTTTGAGAATAATTAGGGATTTTCAGGAACAATACAGGTAATACAGGCCAACAAGGTATACAGGTAATCAGTCCTATGTGAATTTTCATAAAGAGGTGAAACCTAACCCACAAGTCATCCCTCAAAGGCCCAAAAACTATAATCCAGTAAAATCAGCTGACAGATTAGTAATCAATTCAGCAATACATGGAGATAAGGGTTCCAGGGCCAGAAATTAAGGGTTGACTGTATTTCACAGCCACATGTCACAAACACGTCATGTGAATATGTGAGAGAAGAATGAATTGATCTGATTTGTCGGAAACACATCACATCATTATGAAAAGTGAAGTGAAGCAATCAGATTGGTCAGAAATCCAGAATCGTGTCACGTCACAACACATTGCCCTGAAAATCCACAATTAAAGTTTGCACAGCTTTGCACAGCCACCAGAGGCTGAAAATTTCTAAGTCCCCTCTTTTTTGCACTCCCATGGAGGGCCCCACGGCTATAAATAGAGGCCCTCTCTCCCACTCTTTTCCTTTTCCCCATCTAGAAATTGTAAATTGAATTTATTTTTTCTGATCCCTCTTCAAGGAGCTATACTAGAAATTTTGATAAATTAAGCCTAGTAACTGAGGTTTGTTGTTGACATAGATCAAGAGAACCAATAGTGTGAAAAGACTTTAATTCATCCCTCACTAGCAGGTAGACTAGTGCCTTATTTAATTAGGATCTTAAAGCTTGAAGCTCATGAGCAAGGCGTCTCTGGAGTTTAGTGTTTAAATACTTAAAAGTAATTTTTAGAGAGTTTGAAAATAAAACCATCAAACCAAAGTAATTTTGTAGGCTTTAAAATAAAACCTAACCATTATAATTAGTTTTGGGCTAGTTTTTGTTGAAAACTTCCTCAAAGAGAGTAATTTTTATTGTTTTAAAACAAAACCTGCACAACCAAAGTAATTTTACTACTTTTAAAATAAGAGTGGATTTGTATTTATTGGGTAATCCCTAATAAATTACCTGAAAGTACAAAATAAAATTGAATACTTTAGTGTTTAGTTATTAGTAATATCAAACCTAAAGCAATTAGCTAGTATTATAATAAAAAAAACCAGAAGAGATCATATAATCTATTATTACATCAAAACACAAAACATAACATTAAAATACCCATATTATACTAAATTCTAAAAAATTATTAGAGTATTATCCCATCCATCACATCAAAAGGGCTTGAAATATATTTTTATCCCTTTGAAGTTTATTATTTCAGAGAATTGAACATTGTTGTTATCCTAGCTATTAGTTTCTATATTTATTAAAGAATTATCAAGAAAAGAATATTTTGTGGTTTTGTATTAGAAGATAGTGTTTCCTTTTATTTTTTATTTATTTTAGTTATTATATTATTTGATATATTTTGGTACTATCATCTGGTGGAATCCACTCAGCCTGCTGAAAGTTTTAAAAAGAATTTATTTGTTAAGGTTTTAAATAACCATTGTTTTGAGTAGAGAAAAGTCTGATTAGAGATTGTTTAGTCTAATATTTTCTGATCAAGCCACTATCAAGAATAAAATTGATTTGGTGAACTCAGTAAAGATAGCTTAGCATAGTAGGAAGGGAAGTCTAGATTATTCTAGCACACGAGCAGAGCAAGGGTTACAAGTCTCAAACAGCAATTCAAAACTATTTTCTTGTAATCTCCCCTTCCAGGTACTGCCTCATTTTATCCCACACGCAGAGGAGTTCCCACATCTGGTGTCCCAACAGTGGATGTCAGATTGGAATACCCTTAGCATCTCTTCAGCTTGATATCAAAACAATAAAATTAACAAAATAAATGTCTTTTGAAAATTGGAAGCAAAGAATCAAAAATCATCATATCATAATTCACCATCATCTCATCAATAATCATCATCCTCATATCATTATTATTATCCACTTAAAAACTCAACACCATCAGCACAAGAATCTCAAGTAGAATATAGTGATCTTGTCCCAGCACCAAGAACAGAAGAAAAGGAAAAGGAGAAGATAAGGAAGTTCTTCTTCAATCTCATTCAAGAATCAAGAAAAGGAATAAATAAATAAAAGTAGCTAGAAGGGAAATATTATAATGTAGAAATGGATCAACAATCCACCTCAAATGTACCACCATTACCACCTGAGGATACTGGGGGAGAACAGTATGCTGAGGAAAGTGAAGAAGAAGATCAAACTGAACAAATTCAAATTCTTATGAAACAAATGCAAGATCTATTATTAACTCAAGGCAAAAAGAAAGGAAATAGAAGACAATAAACATCATTCACACCTGGAGCTAGTCCCAGTGAACCCAGCTTACCTAGACATGTTAGACCAGAAGAATCACCAATATCACCAACACCTGGAGCTAGAGCAACTTCTACTCCAGAAACAGAGTCAAGACCATCAAATATTCCAAGGAGAGTTTTTGTTTCAACACCAACACATCCAAGTCCACTACAACAAGAGATCCCAAGGAAAGAAAGATCAGTAGTAAAAATTAAAGCAAAGAATTACAGCCTCGTTTTCAATGGTGAAGAAGTTGAAAAATTTATCAAGAAGATTGAAAGAATAGCCCAAATTGAAGGTGCAACAGAAGAAGATCTGGCAATGCAGATGGCATTTTGGACAACAGATTCCAAAATTAGTCATGCAATAGAAGCTATGCCAGGATATGAAGAAGGAAATTGGACGCATCTTAAAAAGGACCTTATAACAAAATGGGGGAGAGTTGAACCTGAAAGAATATATAGAAAGGATTCCCCTGTACAGCTATTCAATGAAACACAGGATGAAGGTGGAATCAGTAATCGTTTGCAGTATAAGAGATTTATGGAAGAATATGAGACAATTATTACATACCTTTTAAGATATAAATATATTCCTGAAGATAATATGTTTCATGAGGATCTGTTTGACTGTCTCTCTGCAGACATAAAAGGAGCTATCAGTAAAGAAATGGTAAAGGAGAATGTCCTGGTTAGAGCAGAAGATGGAGGATATCTCATACCACCAATGAAGATCTTGAAGAAGTACATTGAACAGTAATTGGAAGCAAGAGTATTAGTCACAAAAAGACTTTTACCTCCAAAGATAGCTGAACAGAAAGAATCAAAGAATAAGGAAAGGAGAGTTCAATTCGAGGAAGAGGTATTTCCAGGAATGAAAGAAGCCCTTAATAAAATGAAAGAACTTACAAGAACATTAAAAGAACAAAAGGAAGTAGTCAAGAAGGAGGCACCTGCTGAAAATGAAGATGTAAAACAGTTCATTGAGAAATTAAATGAATTAACTAATGCGGCTACACCCCAAAAGAAAATAATTAATAACCCTCAGTCAAACAATCAAGGATTCAGACAAAGAGATAATGTTGCTCCACCACCAAACAGAAGTGTACCCTATGTTCCAGCACAGAATGTACCAAAGTTTTCTGTTAAATGTTACTATTGCATGGAAGAAGGTCATTCAGTTGGAAGATGTAGTGAGCTAGTGGAGAATCAAAACAAGAAATTGGTTATCAGACAAGGTTTCAATTATTTATATCCCAATTGGGAAAGGGTCCCCAATGATGGAAAATTTCCACCAAAATATTGAGTCAGAATTTCAGAAGGAACAAGAGGAACTCAAGAGAAAGTTAGAGGAAAAGACCAAAGAGGAAGAACAAAGGAAAAAGGAAAAATCAACTTCCTTTATATCAATGGACAATTGGGGTGATTGGGAACCACCCTGTATTTCAACAGGATTAGAAGAACCTTTTGGGTATGCTTATGGCTTGAGAAACACAAAGCAAAGGATTGAAAATCAAGAGAAATCTAAGGCTCAACCCCTTCCCTCAAAAGAAACTATTCAACCCAATAACACTATAAAAAAGAAAACTAGCATTCCTGGTGGATTCATTGAAGAAGAAGAAGCTGATGAAGGAAAGGTCATAATACCTACAAAATATAAATCATCAAAACCACAAGAGGTTGTTAAACCACCAGAACCAACCAAACCAAACCCTAATACATCAGCAAAGGGGAAGTAGACTGATAAGAAAGCTCTAATCAAACTACCAAAGGTGGAAGTGAACAAAAAGCCTTTAGTTGAAGAAGAAGGATCAATAATTGAAAAAGTTATGAAGAAGGTCATGGACCAGAAAATTAACCTCACCTTAGAAGAAATAGTCACAATCTCACCCAAGTTTATGCAAGAATTAAAGTTTCTCTCAGATAAAAAAGGAAATACTCAATGTCTCTTAAATCAATCAATAGCCAGGAGCAAACAACCACCCAAGAGATAATCATTCAAGATAAAATGCATTACTCTTGTTCCCTTGGAATTATTGAGGTCTCAGTTGGACAAGAAGGGCATATAGTAAAGGAATTAGTAGATACTGGAGCTGAACTCAGTATAATACCAGAAGTGGAGTCCATAAAAGCAAGATTACCAATGAGGGTTCTGAGCATGAGGCTTAGAGGAATTGGAGGTCACAGCACAGCAATTGTGGGATTATCTGAAAATACCTTTCTTGTCTTACCATCTGGTGATGAAAGAAGAATTCACTTCTTTGTAGCCAGAGGTGTGGTTCACACAGTTATTGGAAGACCTTTCCTTGCAGACAATGGAATTAGACTTGAACACTCCCAACAACAAGGTGAAATTCTCAGTTACAAAGAATCAGATGGAAGAAGATTGTGTATACCTATATGTAAACCAGAATCAAAAGGATGGCATACAGGACCACCAAGAGGAATGGAAATGTGTAATATGGCTAGAACAACAGAACTGAAAAATGAAGAACCAAAATCAAAATCACCCCCCAAGAAAGTTCAATTTAATATTGAAGAGAAGAAAAATTATAGTAGCAAGAAAACAAATGAGTCAATATATCCTGTGAAAGAAAAGGAAGCTCAAAAATTGAACCACTATTAGTATCTTCACAGAGAATTAGCAACCTAGACAATAATGACCCTCTTCTCCACCCAAAATTTGAAAATACTTACAGCTCTAACATGGAAGCTTCCACTATTGAAGTGGAAACAGTACAAAAGAAAGGCTTAAAGCCAAAACAGCTAGTCAAAAGTGTTTCAAATAAATATGGAAAGAATGGTACTTATTGGAAAAAGAAAAAGGATGCAACCTCTAATGAAGAATACTGTAATGATTCCAAAATGAAGGGGTCCTCTAAAATCAAAAGATATTTTTCAAAAATAATTTCTAAAATAAGAAAAAATCATAAATCTCAAGTTCAATGGGACTTTCAATGCCCTGGAACTCAACCCACCATCTTAGAAGAACTCCATTCAACTGAAATTGAAACTAGCATAACTGAACCTGAAGTGGAACCAACAAATCAAAAGTTAGAAACAAATTTATCAGAAGAAGGATCAATTCAATCTCAAGAACCTTTGGGCTTAGACCAAGCAATTAAAAAGTTAAATTTTATGGAATTAGAAATAGAAAGCAGCACAAGATCTATTGGTGGTGACAACTCTCAAAATAATTCCTTCGCTAATTTTTCACCCAATTGTGGATTAAACTCACCAATTTATGTTAGAGTAGGATGGGAGGAATATCCTGTTATGGCAATGATGAACCCAAGCCTAGAAGAAAATATTTTGCCATTAAAATTGGATTAGATATTGGAATGAAGCCCAAGAAGAAAAATAAAACAAAACATAAAATTTGAATGAAAAAAGTACAGATTGTTATGCCAACTGATGAAACCATTTACAGCTGAAGGATCATCAAACCATTTAATTTTGGGGAAGAAATTTTGTCATTAATTTTCTGTTATAAAGAGTATTCATAAGTCATCAATAGAAGATGAAGAAAGTGAAAATTCACAAGATATTGGGACAGAAGGAGAAGAGTAAATGAAGCAAAAGGGAGAATTTTACCACTCAAAAGAAGAAGAGGAGGGGGAAAACAGTCTGAGTACCTTCAAAGTAAACACCTTCCATTCAGAGGGAATTGATGATATGGAACACACTCATAAAGTTAATGAAGACCTTTCAGAAGAAAATCAAAAATCATTCAACATTAGAAAATCAAAAGCATTCAATTTATTTGAGAGGGACAAGAAGCCAATTCAGGAGACATTAGCATCTGAAAGTGACTTATTTATAGATGATATTCCACACATATTTTCTGTACTTTTCAAACAAGGGAATAACTTAAACAATACACGCACCTTTCCTAAACCAGAAGAAGAAGTCCAAGCTCTTCTGGAAGAAATATTCAAAGGTAATCCTCAGGATAATGAAGTTTTATCTCAACCTCAAGAATCAATCACACAACAGGAGGTTCCTCCTGTCTTGATTCAAAAATTCAAGCAAAATTCCAATATAAATCCTCAAGATCCCCATTTCCAAGTAAAAATTCATGAACCCTCAACTTATGAGGTCACATTCTCAAAAGAAATGGACAAAAATACATCTGAGGGAATTTTGAAGATAGAAAATGATGAAAACCAACCTTCAGCTAATTTTGAGCACACATGCAAAGACCAGTTAACCTCTGAAGAAAAAGAAATTTTAAAACTGTATGATGCATTCTTTAATATGGGTAACCAACAATTTGAAACAAAAGATTTGGCCCAGAGATTAGAGTTGAATAACTCTCAACTTCCACAAGAGAATACCATTCATTCAGGCCAGATGTCTGGAATTCCACATGATAACACTTCAAATCAACCAATCAATATTTCTAGAGAGAGAAAAGTCACTAGAAATACAAAAATTAGAAAAATTTCCATCAGAAATCAAAATAATGAACATACCACAAGAAACAAAATTGAAGTTAATCTCATACTTATAATAATCCTCAAGAGAAAATTCCTCTTCCTCTCAGAGTTCTCAATCATAAAATTAAAAAACAGTTATTTATCTTTTTTAATCATAAATTTAAAAGTGAAATTTCTTTTAAATTTGAAAGACATAAATCCAAAAGAGGATCAAAGTTCAAGTCTCAAAGGAGTGTTATGTTTTGATCCACATGTGTTAATCCACTTATACTGTTATAATATATATACATATATATATAAATCTGTGTCTTATATTTAAAATATAGCTTATTGTCCTTTTATATATTGTTTATTTACTATTTTGATTTAATAGCTTGGGACATTTGATTTTTTTACCTATGTTACACAATCAAATTATTATGATCATTTTTTTTCATTTTATTCTACTTTATTTTATTTTATTTCTATTTTTATTTTATTTTTTTTAGCACAGCTTTGCTTCAAGTTTTTTTTAAAATATTTTTTTTACTTCATTAAATTGAGTTTTCTTAACAGACTCAAGCTCTAATCTGTCATAAAAATAACCAAATTATGAATAAAGTGATTTCCTTCTAACACGAAATTAATAATCATAAGAAATAAAGAAATCACCTTACTTTATTATTTTTGAACTTTTCATCATTATTATTTTACTCATGATTAGAAAATACTGAATTAATTCTTTCCCATATGATAAAACTAATGAATTATTACAAGATGATTTGGTTTCAATTAGTTTTATAGTGGAAGCGAAGTTAATAATATTATAAAACAAATAGATAAACCTACATAATCATTATTCTTTTTTCTCTGCTCATTTTGAACAATCTTCAAAATTAATGCTCTACCTAAATTGTTTGCTAGATTACTGGAGAAGTAGTCAAATTATAATGATTTTATTTATTTTTAATTATAATTAGCTTCTAAGCGAACCAAATAAAACCAAAAATTGAATAAAAACACATACTCAATCATTCAACTCATCATAGGTACTATCAGTAATTGAAGTGCTCAGATATTAAATTTATTCTATATCTAGCTGAATGATAAAAAAAATGGATAAATAGAAGTTGTTTTATTAATATTAGATCTGAGACTAAATGATTTAAGATCTAAAATGAATGAGATTACTTAACTAATCATATAGTAGTATTGTTGATTATCTTATTATTGATTATTATTTTTTTGTTTTTCTGATATTTTTCAATTGAAAACCTACCAACAAGTTGAAAATAATAAATTAATAATAGTTTTATTTTCTCCTATGCTTAAGCGACTTCAAAAATAATTAGATATAAGTATATTAACTTACTTGAACTACAGAAACCTATCCTGAACAGTTTGAACTGAAAAAGTGATCATTTTAGGTGATTTTCATGATGAATTGATGGAGTAAGGTTGAAAATTAATAGTTTAGATGTTGTGAGTTAGTTTGGTAGTGGAAGCAAAATGTAAAACAATAAATTAATGATTATATTACAACTAAATATTAGGAAAGAGTAATATTGAATAATCAAAAATTCATTATTCTAATTGTTCTATTTTTATTTTTATTTTTGAAAAAAAGAAATATAGAAATTGGAATAAAAAAATTTAATACTTAGTACTAGTGTTTTGTGATGGGTTGGAATTTAATTTCAGGTTACTGCATTTTGATTGGTCAGGATCTGTGTATGATTTCTGATTGGTCAGAATTCAATTATGGTATTTAATTGGTGAGGATTTGACATTTTTTGTCATTGGTCAGATTTTTTTTCTGTATTTTGATAGAATGGAATTAAAGTGGACTTAGGATACAGAAAAATATTATAAATAGAAGGTACTGTTTACCCTCATCTTAGTCCCAAACAAGACTTTAAACTGTGATTCATTAATTTATTCTTTTATTTTGTCTGTATGACTAAATTAATTCACAGTTTTCTTTTGAATCTGTCATTTTGTCATTTTATATATATATATAAGTTTTATATACATTTTATTTATACCTGTAGCTTTAAGAGGGCACTTTTGAAGCTTCTATTACATAAAAACATTTATTTTTCTTTTCTTTTATTTATTTTTTTCAATGCACTCTACTTATATTACTACAATAAGCCTTTCAAATCTTTTTCATAAACCTTGATTCATTTATAACTTCGAGTTTGTAGACATTATTGATTCAAAAAGTGATGATCTTTAATGGCCTCCCTGCATTAGGTGGTACTTGGACCGGCATACTAGGTGTAAATTCATATTGATAAGCACATACTCTAAGCAGCCAAGGTCAGACATAGTCTGATGAGGGGAAATAACTTTGAGTTGATTAAAGTTATGTCCTTGGTGACAACAACTATATAGTGTCAGGGCACTATTTAAAGTTAAAGATTCTCTTGAGTATGATCAATAATAATATAAAAAGAAGTATTAAGTGATATCAAGGGTAAACAAAATGATAAAAAAGACTTGGAGTACCATTTTCGGAGTGTTCAACTGTTTTCTGTTCATTGGATATACATATGATTATTTTTTCAAATGGAGAGGGGTATGATACCCTTTCCATAAATATAAGGGTCCTGAGCAAGACATAAAACTGCATCATTGTTTTTTTTATATTTTCTCATTTTCTGTGGCTATTTTGTTAAGATTATCTTTTGTTTAGAGTAAAAAGGGATATACCTTGTGTTTGTTTTGGATTGAAGTCTGATGTAGTTTGTTTTGGAAGAGGCTATGATTATTTTTTCAAATGGAGAGGGGTTCCAACCCCTCCATTCACAAAAAGGATATGCTAATGAAGCGATATCTTTTATGTTTAGTGTTAAAATTTGTTTTTTTATGTATTAGTATTATTGTTATGGTTGACCTGGTATTTGTAATGAAAACATATAAAAAATAAGGGGTGGTGCTTGTTTCTTTACATCACACCTTATGATGTTAAGTTTTGGGGGATTAATGGGAATTATTTCATGGGATTATTTCTTTTTTTTAATCCTTGAATATATTTTAATGATGGATAGGAAAAGAATAACAGTAGGACATCAAGGGCTATATTGCCAATGTCATAGTATAATTCATTCAGCTTCACTTGGAATGCTGGGGACAACATTAAATGGAGAGGGGGATGTGGTATACCATGACAGTTCAGCTGAATAAATTTTTTATTTTAATGGTAATTATCTATATAAAAGAGAATATCAATAGTATGAAATCACCTTTGAGGAAAAGTAACAGTAAAATAAATGTGGAATAACACAAATGATATATTCATTAAGGAAAACTGACCACAGATTTTCTCTTCCAGTGTCACCCCACTGCACTATCCAACACATAATTGTGATGGACAGTACCCAAATCAAAGACATTTTTCAATTTTCTCTGTAGATAATTTTTTAATATACTTAAATATAAGCAATTGGGTGATTAATACAATCAGAGTCACAATGAGGATGCCAATTAATAAAGAGAAGAGTTGTAGGCATCATAGGGGACATAGAAGATTCAAGGTGTGGAACAAAACACTTTTGAAGTATCAATTTTGGGAAATTTCATGTATTTTTGCTGTTATGAACCACCCAAAGAGGGGATAAGCATCATTGAGTTCCCTTAGATAATTGAGTGATTAGTTATTTAAGACTGAAATAATTTATTGCTGAATTGGAAAGGCCATATTAAATCAACTTTTCTGTTAATATAACCCCCAAATTTCTCATTGAAGCTGCAGAAATGAAGAGTGGGACTGGATGTTGGAAGGGATATGGTATGTATTAGTTTTTTTATTTTATTTTTATCTATTAGTCTTGAATAGTGCTCCTCTTGTAAGGAAATTATGCAAGGCTAGTAATTTTGAAAAATATTTTTGAAGAGAAAAGGAATGGGACATGTGAATGTGGTCACTATTTTGAGAATCTCAGAAAAGGCCAACTGGTAGAGTAGGTAAGGATGATTTCTGAAGCTGAGATCTGGAAATGCTATGGGTTCAAGCCACAGTGGCAACATTATGAAAATTGGGAATTTTGAAAAAATGAAATTCCTGGAACTTTTAAGAACTTTTAGGAAGTTTTAGGAAGTTTGAAGAAGATTTAGGAAGTTTTGGGAAGATTTGAGAATAATTAGGAATTTTCAGGAACAATACAGGTAATACAGGCCAACAAGGAATACAGGTAATCAGTCCCATGTGAATTTTCATAAAAAGGTGAAACCTAACCCACAAGTTAGCCCTCAAAGGCCCAAAGACGATAATCCAGTAAAATCAGCTGACAGATTAGTAATCAATTAAGTAATACTTGGAGATAAGGGTTCCAGGTGTGGGGAGATATTAGACCGATGAGGTCTCTATATTGCTAAGATCATTGAATATATAGAATTTACATTTGGGTAGACTTGTGGTTGCGCAGGTGAGTAGTATCTGGCTGCGCAGTGGTTGTAACACCCGCCCCCTTGCCTGAGAAACCCACAAGGGCTTGGAGAGAGAAAGAGAGAAAAAAAGAAGGAACTAGTGCAGAGGACAGATTTAAAGTAAAGGACTGTTAATGAAGAAAAGGGGGTTGAGAAGATCCTTTGAAACAACTTGTTGTGGAGGAGAGGACCAAGTGGTTTTGTGAAACCGTCAGCTAGCATCTCAGATGAAGGGATCCAATCCAGGGAAGCTGATCCATTGTACAATAGCTGGTTAGTGAAAAAGAAATCCTTATCAGAGTGAAGAGTACGTTTATTGGATGAACAGTCCTTGGCAATTTTTATGCAGGAGGCATTGTCGCATCACAGTTGTATGATAAAATTCAAGCTCAAAATCTCCAGAAGCAAATGCTGTAGCCACTGACCATGTCTTGCTGCAGTGGCCAAAGCCATGAATTCATCATGGCAACTGGATGATGCAACAGTGGCAAGGTGTTTCGCGCACCAAGCAATAGAGCAACCCAGAAAGGTGGTAACGTACCTTTGGGATGACCGTGAGAATTCACCACCCCAGCTGGCATCAAAGTATACCTCAAGTTCAAGTTTGGCAGGGTCTGTAGTCAGATATAGGCAGTAATGCTGCGTTTTGTTCAGGTAGCCCAGCAGATGCTGAAGACAATGCCAATGACTGGCCCCAGGTCGCATTGAGTGCCTTGCTAGTAAGTTCACGGCATAGGCAAGATTGGGTCGTGTACCACTCACCACGTAGCTCAAAGCGCCCACAGGGGAGATGAATTCTTGTTTTCGTATGGTTTCATCCCGCTCCGGTAGAGTATGCAAGTCGCATTTGATGGGAAGTAGTGAATCATAATCCGCCTCTTGATCCCAGTGATCAGTGAGGATTGATTGGATTAGATGTACCTGACTTAAGTGAAAACCATGAACATCTCTTCGTATATCAAGTTCCAAAATAGAGTTTAGCTCATGACTCCATTTGATCCCAAATTCTGCAGCTAAGGATAGGTGTAGATTCTCTATGTCCTCTCTATTTCTGCCAAACACCACACCATCATCAACATGAAACCAGATGATGATATTAGCTGACTTGTTGAAGAAGACACTGGTGTCATAGCTGCTGAGTGAATACCTATGGTTTTCCAGACACTTGCGGAGGTGAGTCCACCAGCATCAACCTGCTTGGCGTGTGCCATACAGGGCTTTCTTCAATTTACAGCCAAGGCCTTTGGGGACCACCATGCCCTCTGGGAGTCTGATCCATAGCTCCTTGCCGATTTGTGCATTGAGATAGGCAGCAATGAAATCAAAGCTGGACGTGTGCTATTTCAGGTGAACAGCAACGGTAAGCAACAATCTCAGAGATGTGAAAGTGGCAGTTGGTGCAAAGGTCTCATGAAAGTCATAGCCACTTAGCTGTGAATTTCCTCGCACTTTGTACCTGGCGTCACAGGTGCTTGACGCTGGTTTCTTTACAAAAACCCAGCCACCTCCGATTGGTTTGGTGTTGACTGGCAGAGGAAGAACCTCAAATACTGCGTGATTTTTCATGTTCTCTATTTCTTGATTTATAGCCCGTTGCCAAGCCAAGCTGTCAGGTTGTTTCATTGCCTCTGTGTATGACTTTGGTGGTAGCAAAAACTTGTTTGTTATGTGGTTAGAGGCCAGTTGCTGTGCCTTAACTGTGTGTTCTGCAGAGAAATCACCAAGAGTCAACTTGTTTAACAGGAACTTGATGGCACCTTTGCTTGCGGTGGATGCTTCAGGGCTTATAAGTGCTTTTTTTAGGCTAGATGATTCAGGAAAAGTTGCCCAAGCAGAAGAGACAAACTTATCTTGGTCTGGGATGTAAAATAACCAACCCTTTGAATTCGTGAGGTGCATCACAACATTTCCTTTCACGGCATGGTCGTCCAGTTTTCAACAGTTTTCCTGGGGAACATGGATAAATGCAGTCTCACCAAATATTCTCATCCGATCAAGTTGCGGTTTGATTTTAAAAAGCATCTCTGTCTGGGTTTTCAGGCCTGTGTGTAAATTTGGTAACAAGTTGTTAGTGTAAGCGGCCCACATGAAGGCATGCCCCCAAAAGGATTTGGGTAACTTTGAACCCAAAAGGATAGTATGGCCCATATTGGCTATTGTGCGGTTGTATTGTTCTGCAATACCGTTTTGCTGGTGAAAGAAGGGAAGGCTGCGCTTGTGGGTGATCCCTTGTCTTGGAGCCACCCATTTATTGTGGCATTGTTGAATTCCCCACCATTTTCCGTACGCAGTATTTTCACAAGATGCGCGCTGGATCGTTGCCATTGGTTGATAATTTCTTCAAGTCAAGAGGTAGCGTCGGATTCGTTTTTCAGGATGTGGCATTCGCCATATGTCGACGCAACATCACGCACATTCAGAGCATATCTTCCTCCGTTGATTGTTGCTACATCAAATGGCCCCATAATGTCAGCAACGACTATTTCAAGTGGAGTGGGACTACGGTTCAATGAATGTAAGTCCGAATGGCGCAGGCTGTTTGACCTAAGGCATTCATTGCAGTTGTGTATCTCGTGTGATGAGGAATGTAGGTACTTGGGTGCTGAATCGCCTAACAAACAATGTATGCGTCAGAGTCCTGTGTGACCAAATAAGCAGTGCCATTTAAGGAACTCGGCTTTGAAAGCTGAAGGGTCAGTGTTAATTTTACATTTTGGATTAGGAATCTTTTTGTTCATAGCATCAAGTGTCATTTTAGAAAAGGCTGGTAAATTGATGGTTTCAATTGACTTGGCAGGGGATATGGTCGGGGAATAGGAGGTATTCATTGCACAAGCTAGCAGTCTACTATACAAGGGTAATTCCCATTTATGACCGCTAGCAGAGTAGGTCGCGCGTAGGACGGTTCCCTCACCACGTGTGCTTATTAGGATATCATTACCAATGAAATTAAGTAATGCATTAGCGTTCAACAGAGCGCCTGGTGATATCAAAGTACCAGTGGCGTCAGGAGAATAGAATACCCCATTAATAACAACATGCTTACCCCTGTAGCCTGGGTAAACTAGACTGCCCACTCCTGTGACAAAACTTTGTTGGGTTGTGTGGGTGGCTACACACAAAGGAATGGGGGAGGTTAGCTTCTTAAAACAACATAAAGAGGATAAATCCCCAGTGAGCAAATGACTTGCCCCAGTATCACAGACAGAGCCTCTATCACCTGGTGGAGCCATATCATCTACAGTTACCTCATCCACAGTCAAGTCAGCAGGACCTATCTCAGTAAACTTTGCTTTCATTACCATGGGCATCTGTTGGGGGTATTGGGGGCAGTATTGGTCCGCAAGGCGCTGCTGTCTGGTCGCATTGGAAATTGGTTGTTGTAAGGCTTGAAATGGAAGTTTTGTGGGTGGTGTGATGATAGGGTAGTGGGCATGAAACTGTGTAGGTGTAAGTATTGGGTTCACAACTGGTGGTGTGCTAATAGGCCATGCACAATGGTTGTCCTTGGTGTTGAGGCAATCCTTCGCGACATGACCACGTTGTTGACAAAGGTGACAGATGATATTCATTGCCATGCGTAAGGCTGAGTGTGGTGTCAATTCTAGTTTATGACAGACGGCAGAGGAAGGTTCAAGGGACATGGAGTTGAAACTCGGTATTTGTTTGATTGTTGCTGGGCATTGGAAACAAGACTCCAGTGTCAGTATGCATGATGGGAGGGAGACAATTTTGCCGTAAGATGTGTCCACGTCAAGCCTGTCCATGAGAGCTTGATAAACTGTTGGTCGTTTGATGATCGCATGTTGGAGTAGCTGTCCCATCACATAGTCATTGTTGAATACACCACCACGGTTCTTGAATTCGACTAGCACCTTGTTTAGCCGCATTACCAAGCTCAAAGGGGCTTCGTTGTCGTTGATTTCAATAGAGAAGAGTTTGTAAAAGGAGGCACATTGAGTAGATCTGGTGGGGATAAAGTAGTTACTTTTCAACCAATTGTAGATGGTGGAGCATGGCCGTAAGGTTATCACACTATCCTATATGCAGTCAGGGAGAGAGCTGAGTAAAATGGCCCAACAAATACGCTCGGTTCTATCATCCCCCAATTTGCCTTGTTGTAAGTAGATCGGGTCTTGAAGGTAGTTGTCAAAGATTAGTCGTAGCCGTCATTTCCAGGTGGGGAAATTTGAACCGTCTACGCGTAGAACATGCTCCTGTCTGATCATGTTGATACCTTGATCAATGATTGGTCCCACATCTCTGATGAGTTTGGGAGGGGAGACCTCAGGTATGGAGGTATTGGCCTGTTCCGAAGTCATTTTGTGTTGACTTCGAGTCGGGTAGCGCCCGCTCTCGGGGTTTGATGACATGCCTAAAGAAAAAATATAGTTGATGTGTTCAAAAAAGACATGGATTGGATAGGGACAAGGGTCAGAAAGAGGGAGAAAAGAATAGAGAAAAAGAAAAAAAAAGGAAGGAAAAAAAATCGGGAATTTAAAATGTGAGAGAAGTATTTTTGTTAAGAGCACATAACCTGTGGGGAGATATGAGACCGATGAAGTCTCTATATTGCTAAGATCATGGAATATATAGCATTTACATTTGGGTAGACTTGTGGTTGCGCAGGTGAGTAGTATCTGGCTGTGCAGTGGCTGTAACACCAGGGCCAGAAATTAAGGGTTGACTGTATTTCACAGCCACATGTCACAAACACGTCATGTGAATATGTGAGAGAAGAATGAATTGATCTGATTTGTCAGAAACACATCACGTCATTATGAAAAGTGAAGTGAAGCAATCTGATTGGTCAGAAATCCAGACTCGTGTCACGTCACAACACGTTGCCCTGAAAATCCACAATTAAAGTTTGCACAGCTTTGCACAGCCACCAGAGGCTGAAAATTTCTAAGTCCCCTCTTTTTTGCACTCCTATGGAGGGCCCCACAGCTATAAATAGAGGCCCTCTCTCCCAATTTTTTCCTTTTCCCCATCTAGAAATTGTAAATTGAATTTATTTTTTCTGATCCCTCTTCTAGGAGGTATAATAGAAATTTTGATAAATTAAGCCTAGTAACTGAGGTTCTTTGTTGACATAGATCAAGAGAACCAATAGTGTGAAAAGACTTTAATTCATCCCTTACTAGCAGGTAGACTAGTGCCTTATTTAATTAGGATCTTAAATCTTGAAGCTCATGAGCAAGGCGTCTCTGGAGTTTAG
>JALGQZ010000012.1:8577500-8752500 GCA_023105745.1 Austropuccinia psidii | reverse complement strand
TATCTCATTATTATACCATTATTTAGAGTTATCACTATAACTCCAAGTTTAATGACATCATAGGCTTGAAAGAAGCCTAATATTCATGGATTTTATTATAATTAATCATAATCTAATAGTATTCACCAGTTTTATCACTTAGATAACTGTTAAACTTAAAATAATATTACAGTGAGTGATCATAAATGATTAATTTTAAGCATGAACTTTGATCATTAATAACTTTTAATTTATAGATTCTAAAACCAATTAGAGGGTGGATTCTTATAGCTTAAAATTTCATGATTAAACTGCAAAGAGAATCTACTTACATAATCAAAAACTCTGTTTTTTATGATTTTTCTTGTAGCTTATCTTTTCTGTTCAAATTCATTATTTTAAACTTTAAAATATGATTTCATAGGGGTTTAACTCAAATATAATGATAAAAGATTAAAAATTATTCACTTATGAACTAGTAGAGCCTTAATATCTACTTTGTTTTTAGTTTGGACTACTTTCAAACCAAAGTGGTCAACATCTATAGCAATTTTATTCAATAAACCTTTACAAGTTATAACCTTGTTTATAACTTGTCAAATGAGGTTTATATCTGTATTCTCAAAATAATTAAGTGGTAACTTTATTTTTGGTTTAACTCTCTATAATGTGTATTTTAAGAGATATGAGCTAAAAATCATGAATATATTGCATATATTCAGGTTATTTCCTTAAATATTGACCTTATAAAGATGAAATAAAAATTTTATATGTATAGTTTTTCATGGGAAATCCAATGCTAAAATTCATTTTTAAATGTTTCTTAAATTATTTTTTTCTGAGATAAATAAGAATTTATTTCTTTTTTATGATATTTTCTAATTATTATTCATTAATTATTGAATTTACAGATATTCCATAAAAAAAATAAAATAATATATGTTAATTTTATCATAAGAAATCTAATTTTTTTAATTAATTTAAATTTTTTTAATAATTAGGCTTTAAGGTAATTAAGATTTAATTCCTATTTATGGAATTTTTCAATTATTTTAAGATAATTATTGTAAAGTTTTCTTTTAAACTTTTTGAATATGTGATAATATCTCAAAGGATCAAACATTTTTTATTAATTTTTCTAAAGAAGATCAGAATTGGAATATTAGAAACTGGGTCAAAGTGGTTTGGACAAAAAAAATGGCTTTTGAGCTTGGAAAATGAATTGATTGGGTGCAGGTTTGGAAGATGGCCAGTGAGAAGTGGCTATTGGAAAATTAAGCCATAAATCACCAATTTGAGAAGAACTTTATGGGTTTAGTAAATTAAATATAGATTTTGTCAATGGAAAAATGAATTAAACTGAGTTAGTGTAACAAGTTTATCAACAAACTCTTCAACCATTTGTCAAGCAAATGGATTTGTGGTAGCCAAAATTATAAGGTTTGAATATTAAACAATAAATAAATATTACTAATATTTTACTTATTTTACTTTAAATTTCATAATTTTAATGAATAATAAGATTAAAAAAAATTATAATTATAATTATTTTTTTCAAAATATTTAAATAAATAAAATGATAAAATAAAATAAATATATTAATATTTAATAATCAATATATTCATAAATATTTATTATTATTATCAAAAAAAAAATAATTAATTAGTGAAAATTTTTAATTTAATAATAAAAAAACAATTTATTAAAATAATATTAAAGAATATTAAATTTATATATTAATATAAATAATATTTTGAATTTTTTTTTTATTAAAAAAAAATTGAATTAATTAAATTAAATTTTAGTGATTAATAAAAACTCTAATCTTTTATTTTGTATTGAATAATATAATAGGTTTATATATAAATAATAAAGAAATTAACTTTTAATTTAATGTTTTTATGTTTTTGATACATCTAAGGTGGAAATAGAGGAAAAAGAAAGCTTCATTTATATTAAAGTCCTCCCTCCTGGAGTCCAGAAGGCTTCTAGCAGATGTGTACTTATGGTATCCACTTTAATTGATTGATATTTTAAGGTTTAGTGATGATTACATCATAATTAAACCTTCTTATCTCATTATTATACCATTATTTAGAGTTATCACTATAACTCCAAGTTTAATGACATCATAGGCTTGAAAGAAGCCTAAGCTTAATGGATTTTATTATTCTTAATAATAATCTAATAGTATTCACCTGTTTTATCACTCATATAACTGTTAAGCTTAAAATAATATTACAGTGAGTGATCATAAATGATTAATTTTAAGCTTAAACTTTGATCATTAATAACTTTTAATTTATAGATTCTAAAACCAATAAGAGGGTGGATTCTTATAGCTTAAAATTTCATGATTAAACTGTAAAGAGAATCTACTTACATAATCAAAAACTCTGTTTTTTATGATTTTTCTTGTAGCTTATCTTTTCTGTCCAAATTCATTATTTTAAACTTTAAACTATGATTTCAAGGGGTTTTAAGTCAAATATAATGATAAAAGATACAAAATTATTCACTTATGAGCTAGTAGAACCTGAATATCTACTTTGTTTTAAGTTTGGACTACTTTCACACCTAAGTGTTCAACAGCTATAGCAATTTTATGCAATAAACCCTTACAAGTTATAACCTTGTTTATAACTTGTCAAATGAAGTTTATATCTGTATTCCTAAAGTAATTAAGTGGTAACTTTATTTTTGGTTTAACTCTCTATAATGTGTATTTTAAGATATATGAGCTAAAAATCATGAATATATTGCATATATTCAGGTTATTTCCTTAAATATTGACCTTATAAAGATGAAATAAAAATTTTATATGTATAGTTTTTCATGGGAAATACAATGGTAAAATTCATTTTTAAATGTTTCTTAAATTATTTTTTTCTGAGATAAATAAGAATTTATTTCTTTTTTATGATATTCTTAATTATTATTCATTAATTATTGAATTTACAGATATTCCATAAAAAAAATAATAATATATGTTAATTTTATCATAAGAAATCTAATTTTTTAATTTAATTTAAAATTTTTTAATAATTAGGCTTTAAGGTAATTAAGATTTAATTCCTATTTATGGAATTTTTCAATTATTTTAAGATAATTATTGTAAAGTTTTCTTTTAAACTTTTTGAATATGTGATAATATCTCAAAGGATCAAACATTTTTTATTAATTTTTCTAAAGAAGATCAGAATTGGAATATTAGAAACTGGGTCAAAGTGGTTTGGACAAAAAAAAATGGCTTTTGAGCTTGGAAAATGAATTGATTGGGTGCAGGTTTGGAAGATGGCCAGTGAGAAGTGGCTATTGGAAAATTAAGCCATAAATCACCAATTTGAGAAGAACTTTATGGGTTTAGTAAATTAAATATAGCTTTTATCAATGGAAAAATGAATTAAACTGAGTTAGTGTAACAAGTTTATCAACAAACTCTTCAACCATTTGTCAAGAAAATGAATTTGTGGTAGCCAAAATTATAAGGTTTGAATATTAAACAATAAATAAATATTACTAATATTTTACTTATTTTACTTTAAATTTCATAATTTTAATGAATAATAAGATTAAAAAAAATTATAATTATAATTATTTTTTTCAAAATATTTAAATAAATAAAATGATAAAATAAAATAAATATATTAATATTTAATAATCAATATATTCATAAATATTTATTATTATTATCAAAAAAAAAATAATTAATTAGTGAAAATTTTTAATTTAATAATAAAAAAACAATTTATTAAAATAATATTAAAGAATATTAAATTTATATATTAATATAAATAATATTTTGAATTTTTTTTTTATTAAAAAAAAATTGAATTAATTAAATTAAATTTTAGTGATTAATAAAAACTCTAATCTTTTATTTTGTATTGAATAATATAATAGGTTTATATATAAATAATAAAGAAATTAACTTTTAATTTAATGTTTTTATGTTTTTGATACATCTAAGGTGGAAATAGAGGAAAAAGAAAGCTTCATTTATATTGAAGTCCTCCCTCCTGGAGTCCAGAAGGCTTCTAGCAGATGTGTACTTATGGTATCCACTTTAATTGATTGATATTTTAAGGTTTAGTGATGATTACATCATAATTAAACCTTCTTATCTCATTATTATACCATTATTTAGAGTTATCACTGTAAGTCTAGTTTTTCTTACCTCATAGGCTTAGAAAAAGGTTAATATTCATGGATTTCATTATTTTTAATAATAATATACTAGTATCCACCATTTTTATCATTTATTTAACTGTTAAGCTTAAAATAAGATTGCAGTTAGAGATCATAAATGATCATTTTTAAGCTTTAACTTTGATAATTAATAACTTTTGAGTTATTCATTTTAAAGCCATTAAGAGAATTAATTCTGATAGGTTGGCATGTTCTTACTAAGATTCCAAGAGGATTTTATTACATAATTAAAAATAATTTTTTTGATGATTTTTCTTGTAACTCATCTTTTCTTTAAAAATCTACTATTTTAAACTTTAAAACATGATCTCATAGGGTTGTACCTTGAATATCTTGATAAACATTATATCATTTTTTCACATATAATCTATTCAAATATGAATATCCACTTTTTTTAAGTTTGGACCACTTCTAAATTAAAGTGGTTAACAGCTATTTCTCTTTTTTTCAATAAACCCTTGTAAGTTTTAACTTTCTTGATAAGTTGCCAAATAAAGTTTATATATGTATTAATAAAGTTACTTTTCCATAACTTTATTCTTTGATCAACTATTTATAATTAATAATTAAAAAGAAATGAGCAAAAAACCATGAATATATGCACCAATAATATAAGTGCATATATTCAGGTTATCTCAGTAAGTATTGACTTTGAAGATATGAAATAAAAATGTTATATATATAGTTTTTGATGGGTAATCCAATGGTGTAGCTTATTTTTATTCATTGGCTTCTGAGATAATCAAGAAGTTATGCCTTTTTATGGAATTTTTACTTATTTTAAGATTATAATTTCAATTCTTATTGTTAAAATAAGTTTTGTA
Source organism: Austropuccinia psidii (assembly GCA_023105745.1). NCBI lineage: Eukaryota > Fungi > Basidiomycota > Pucciniomycetes > Pucciniales > Sphaerophragmiaceae > Austropuccinia > Austropuccinia psidii. Next base: position 8,747,488 of record JALGQZ010000012.1, on the reverse strand, counting down.
AAGTTGTTTTGTGCCATTTTTAGATATGTGGTCATATATCAAAGCCTTGTATTTCCTTAAACCAAAAAGATTGTACCAAAATCTGATATAGTTAACTAGGGTATCATCCACTTTCCTACCTCTTCAATAGAATTTCTTAGTCTTGAAGCTCAATAATGCTTAATTTTTATATTATTCAGTTCTCCTTTCATGTATAAACCTCATTAATAGCTTATCAGAATTAGTTATATGTTTCTCAAGTAGCCATTCCTCTTCTTGAGTTGGTTTTATATGCCTTAAAAGGTATCCCCTTTCTTTTTTGTTTCTTGTCTTCTTTTATTTGATGACTTTTACAATTTTCTTTTCTTCTCCTTCTTCTAGAGGAGGAGTTTTAAGTTGTGGTTTATTTCTTGGGAGAAATAATTCCTTATCACTTGATCTTTAAGGTTTTATCAGACCTAAAACAAAGGTTGGGTGTTTTTTAATCAATTCACTTGTCAATTCTAGTTTCACAGCATCAGGGCCATGTAGTTCTCTCATGATGAAGGGTCCTCAAAAGGAATCTTTCAATATCTTTGGGAATTTGATATTATTAAAGCTTACAGTTGATACTAGGACCAAGTCTCCTACTTTAAAATTGGGTGGCTTATGACTTTATTTCTATCTTTCTTTTCCATATTTAAATTATTTTTGCATACATCTGTTTGCATGATGTCTTTATTTGTCAAGCATTATTTCAAAATTTCTTGCTGTTGGATTTATATCAACTAGATCCTTTTTTAGAGTGCTATAAGGAATTCTTGGATTCCAAACTTTTTCTAGCATTTCTGGTGTTTTAACAGTCAAAGAATGAATTGATTTTCTGTATTCCTGTTCAAGGGCTTATATTAAAGTACAGCAATAATGGGTAAAGACATCAGAGTCTTTGAATTCTAGGCCATAAGCACACAATCTTCTGCTAATGTCTTCTAAATTCTGTATCATTCTTTCTGCTAAACCATGAGTCTGAGGGTGATAAGCTTCTGAGAATGATATTTTGTTCCAAACAAGTTATAGAGATTTTTACATAATGCTGAAGTGAATTTGAGATCTCTATCGATTATGATATTTTGGGATAAGCCTGTATGGCTAATGAATCTATTCCATATAATTAAGTCTGTGACAATAGCTGTGTCATCTTCATGAAATGGTAAGAAAATCGGGGTCTTTCTTTACCTGTAAGCTAACACTAGGAATGCATTATAGCTTCTATCTCATCCTGTGGGTAGAGCTTTTACCCAATCCATATGAACTATTTCCCATAGGTATTTTGGTTCTTGAATTTGGATAGTCATTCAAAGTTTCTTGCCTGTGTCTCTATTTTCCTTTTGGAATCTGTCCAAAGTATGGAATTACTCTGTAACATCCTTTCTCCAATTTGGAAAACAAAAGCATGTTTTTACTCTTTCTAGTGTCCTATCTTCTGAGAGATGACCAGATAAAACACTATCATGGAATTCATGTAGTATAGTGTTTATTAGAACTCTATCTTTCAGGGTCATGAAAAACTTATGTTTGGTTCTATAATGAAATATTTCATCAAGGAGGTGAAATTTTCCTTCATCATATGCTTTCTTTAATATTTAAACTAGTTTGCTAGAGAAAGATGGGTCTCTACAATCCTTCATTAAAAGCTTTCATAAGATATGAAAGTTATTTTCTATCTTATAGATTTATGTAACTTTGTTAAAGAATTCTATGCCAACATATGTAACACATATTCCTTATATATGATTTTCTTCCTGTGGTACCCATACTGGGCTTTCAGATGTATTTAATAGAGCCCATCTACATTTTTATGAACTATAGTCATATTTCCTGTATATCATTTGATAGAAATATTCCATCTCAGCAAAAGTATATTTGGTGTCTTCATGTTTAATAAAAATAGGGTATTGGTAAAAACACGTAAGAGCTTACGTGTTTTTACTAAAAACTTATGTGTTTTTACCATCAATTGGTAAAAAAACATAATTTTATTGTAAAAACACATAAGGGATGGTTTTTAAATGAAATATAGCTATTTATGGCATTTATGATGCCATTAACGCCATTTGTGGCATTAAAAATTCCATTTAAGGCATTAACAGTGCCATAAATGGCATCATTTATGGAATTAACAGTGCCATAAATGGCATCATTTATGGCATTAACAGTGCCATAAATGGCATCATTTATGGGATTAACAGTGCCATAAATGGAATTAACAGTGCCATAAATGGCATTAACAATGCCATTAATGGCATTATCAATGAAATATTATTGATGTCATCAATGCCAATTGTGGAATTAAAAATGCAACATTTCTGATGCCATTAATGCCATAAATGGCATTAATAATGACATAACTGGCATTAATAATGCCACATTAACAATGCCATTAATGGCATTACTAATACCATGAATGGCATAATGCTATTTATGTAACACCATAAATGGCATTGTTAATTCCATTTATGTAATGCCACAAATGGAATTTTTGATTCCATAAATGGCATTTTTGATTCCATTTATGTTATAGTTAAGGCCATTAATTCCATTTTTAAGGCCAATGTTAAGGCCATTCATGCCATTTTTAAGGCCAATGTTAAGGCCACTTATGGCATTGTTAAATGCATAAATGGAATTGTAAAGGCCATTAAATTCAATTTATGGCATTGCTGTAATGCCAATTTTCTGGCCATAAATGGCATCTGTATGTCATTCTTGATGCCATTTATGGCATTATTATGTCATTAGTGATGCCATTTATGGCACTTTTGATTTGATAAATGACACTGTTAGTGCCAAAAATCAATTTTCACTTCCACTCATCATAAATTACATTTTGAATACAATTTATGTCATAAATGGCATTTTCAATTTAATTACAAACATGAGCAAAAAAACATAAAAAAACATGGACTTTTTGGGCCTACAAATGTTCTTGCAAAAAAAATACCAAAATGTTGGGCTTCTGGTTTATTATTCTCAACATTCTCACCTTCATTTTTTAAAAAAAATATTGAAATTCATAAGTGGGAACATTTTTAATGAATTTTTTCAAAAAAATGGGCCATTTTACCAAATTGCCCAAAATAGAAAAATTGGGCAAAAAAAAAAATTTGAAAAAATTTGGAGACCTTCACATCCCATGTCAGAAAAAATATGGCAAAAATAAATGTTAAAAATTCTCAAAACTGAGCCTGAGGAATTTTTATAAAAAAATTAGGTCACTTACTTGTTTTGGCCATAATTTGGTAAAAATACGTAAGTTTATGGTAAAAACATGTAAGGGCTTACGTGTTTTTACTAAAAGCTTATGTGCTTTTACCAACACCCTAAAAATATTACAGAATTACAGTCTGTGGTTGTATCAAAAACTGTGCACTCTAAGTAATAATGTAATTTTTCTAAATACCACACTAGGAAATGACATTCAATTTGGATTTCTTCATATCTTTCCTCTTTCAGCTTAGTTTTTCCTGAAATGAAGCAAATTGATCCTTCAACAGGTTTATCATATATGATTTGTGTTTGGTGTAGTTCAGAACCTAATTCTTCTACACAATCATCAATGTACAGCTTGAAAGGTAATTTCCAATATGGAATTAGAAGAGACAGGGCATTTATGAGTTCTTTCTTAAGCTCCTCATATGTTTTAACCCATTTTTTAGTCATTTAATATATTGTGTTGGTCACAAAGTTTATACAAGGATTTGGAAATTGTTGAAAAGCCTTTTATATCACCAGGGAAAATGTTGCGTCAATTGCCAGCAATTGACTTTAGGCTGCATCACAGTAAGTATAAAATCTTTCTTCAGTCACATTAGTGTCACATTATCGTCACTGGATTTAGTGGGTCACATCACATCTGAATCAAGACAGTGTCAATTTTCAAATGTGTCACATGAGTATGTCACTCAAAGCAAAAACCCATAACAACACAATTTGTGAGGTTCGGGTAATTACACCTCATGGTGCATGGCAGCAATTTGGAATGCTCATATGTGTGCATGAGATGACTTCTGCCCACCACCTAATAATCTCACCCCTTTACCATGCCTACTCTCACACATGAATTGACTTCCACACCACCCCCTAACCATCTCCGCCAGCCACCAAAATATGCTTCCACTCCCGCAACTGCACCTCTGAAATCACTCATCCTTACACTTTTGCACCCCCACCTAATCCTCTCCGCCACTCACCATGCTTATGCTCCTGCAGCACCCTCAAGATACGACTCTGACACCGCCACCCCTCCTTACGCTTCTACACCCCCACCTCATCGTCTCCACAGCTTACCATGCTCACACTCTCCCCAAACCCTCATGATATTCCTCTGACGCTGCCACCCCATGTCTTCCCTCACCCATCCTTACACTCCCGCAGGCCTGCTGCTTACCATGCTTACGCTCCCTCAGAACCCTCTAAATATGCCTCCAACTCTGCAACCCCATGTCCTCCCTCACCCATCCTTACGCTTCTGCACGCCCGCCACTTACCATGTTTACGCTCCTGCAGCACCCTCAAGATATGCCTCCAACACTGCCACCCCATGTCCGCCCTCACCCATCCTTATGCTTCCACACCCCCGCCGCTTACCATGCTTACGCTCCCGCAGAACCCTCAAGATATGCCTCTGATGCTGCCACCCCATGTCTGCCCTCACCCATCCTTATGCTTCAGCACCCCCTCCACTTACCATGCTTAGGCTCCCACAGGACCCTCAAGATATGCCTCCTATGGCAGAACCTCATCTCCACTCTCACCCCTCCATATGTCTTCACACCCTTGCCTTATCTTCTCCGCTGCTTACCATCTTTATGCTCCCATATTAGATCAATAGGGTACAGTGGCTTGTTGGCGTACAACGCAATCACAGAAATATGCTGAGTGGCCTTCTCTGCCAACAGGTTCTGGGGGAAAATTGGTGAGGATATTCACAATGTTGTGGTTAGGGTTTAAATCATGATACTCACAAATTAAAACCTAATAGTTGACTATATTTAAGACCAGAATTGTGTCTTGTGTTTCTCTGACAAAACCATTTTATTTCATATCATTCAAATGGAACACTTTGCTTAGTCCTTACCTCATCAGCTTTGAATAGTTCAAAAGTTGACTTTAATAGGTTTCTCACTAGTCAACTTTATTCAATTTCTCACAGGGAAGTGATTTCATTTGAATGATATGAAATAATTTGCAACACATCACCTCCTTGAGTTTCCAAACAAATCATGTTTTGCAAATGAAATACAATTTCAATAGATATTGATGGAAGGTTCCGAGGCTGTCAATGGGCAGGTTTCTTTTGGTCAGCTTGTGGTTATAAAATGTCTTTTTTCAAGAAAATTCACTAACTATTGAACTGATTTCAATTGATATTTCACTTCTTTCAAACTTCCCAAAATTCTCCAAAATTGATATTACCTAAAAAAGAATCAATTATTAATATGTTAAACTTATTTTACTTCCACCCCTTTCATAACTCCCACCTTTTTTAGTCAATTTTGATCTTTTTATTCTAGAATTTTCAATCAAGCTTACAATCAACTTGTCACCATCCATTTAATTAATAAATTACCTTGGCTATGCCCCAAACCCTGGGAAATTCAACTGAATTCAATGAACAAGGACCTTCAGCCCCAGAAAGTGGAAGTGAATTCTCCAATATGGTCAGTAGTCATGAATTAGGCATTGAAGTAGAGAGCCAGTCACATGAAAATAATGAAGATCCACCAGTTCTTCCAGAATGTGAGCATAGATTCATTTTGAATATTTGTAATCACTCAAAAGCTGATAGTTTTGTCATAGCCTTTATTTCAGCTCAGCCTCCAAGCTCTCAGAAACCAAATTTTAAAAGCTATGAGAAGGAAAATACTGTTTAACATTGTGCACCAACAGGGGATTCTGGGCAAGATGACATAATTTTCAGTGGTGAGGTTGAAATTATATCCAAGGAGCAATTTGTCTCAAACATTTCTCAAATAATCCCAAGGCTTGAAAAATTTCAAAAAGATAGTAAAACTCCTGATTATGTATGTCAAAAGATTTCTGAAGCAATGAGCCTCCTCAAGATGGATTTGAACCATAAGTCCATTACTAATTCAAAACAAAATTGATAAAAATAGTGCCTTACAATATATGGCTAGGTGTGGAGGTGGGAGAATATTTACCTGAAGGATCTTTAGTGGTAATTGGAGTTCCAAGAAAAGGTTTAGGAAACAGACCAACTGTAAATTCCACCAAAAAGCACAACAAAAGATTCCATAACTTTGAAGCCACAAAGGATTCACGGGATCAAGGTGATGAAATTATCAATGTTAAAGTTGACCATAATGATAATGAACGTCTTCATACTGAAACCCCCCCAGTACTCAATGAAACAATCCATGATGAAACCCATCCCACCTCTCCTGAAAATATTCAAGCATTTCAAGAAAGGGAGCAAATCAAAGATGATATAATGGGTCAAGAAGATATTACTGTTATAATTCCTGAACCTGACTCCAAAGTGTCAACCTCCACTAATGTTCAAGGAATATTTTTATCCCAAATTGAAGGGTTTGGAAACATTTTGAATTATTATTCCAATATTACTCAAGAATCATGGAAAAGAGGGCTTGATAATATTGATAGTATTTACAGAAATTGATGGGACAATTTACCAACAAATGATGCTGATACATTCCTGCCTGTTTGTATCAAGGTGATCAGTAGCCAAGAGCTTAAAATGTTGGTGTGGCTTGAGGAGCTTGAGATTGCAGGTGATTTTTATCTTTGTGAATGATACATTATTATTTGGATGATGACTCAAGTGATATACATTGCAATATACAGGGTTAGATTCAGTTAACACAACAGAAACTGAAGCATTTTTTGATAATAACATTTGGAATCTCAAATTGATGAAGGAATCAGCAAAACCTCCTGATAATCTCCCAAAATCTGAACACTACTTCTTCAAAATGTTTCAGAGTCTTCTTTACCCCTCCAATACAATTAAACATTTTTGGGCAAATGTTATGTTTAAATCCATTAGTTTATTCTCATACAATGTGATTGCACCCAAACCATATGTGGAACCAACAACAAATGCTTCTGATCCTCTTGGACTCAAATGGGGAGCAGTTGAATACCTTGCCTCCTGCTTGAGTAAATTGAAGCAATGTTCAACAAAAATTAGCATTGAAGGTGGCGGGGCTGACAATGAGATATCAACAAAGCCGCACAAGAGCTTGGAGGATCTAATGGATACAGTAATCTACTTGATGATTACATACAACATGGTACATGCACATACAAAGGTTGAAGTCTACGGCATAAAAGGCAAAATCACAAGTTGAAAAACAAATGAGGCCATCAAAGATTTTTTGGTGTTTCACAAGAATCTTGGAATAATTTGAATATGCTATGGTATATTAGCTGCATTCCGTGTGGCAGGGGTTCATAGTTTGATGGTATGCTCAGATGACTGGAGAAAAAGCTCAGTGAAAGGGGATTTATTACTAATTGAAATATATAAAAGACATTCAGAGGGTAAAGATCTAGTAGAGCTGGTGTGACTATGTACTAATAATTATATATTTAATTTACTGAATAAGAGTTTGTTCTCATCAGAGTCTTTTATCCCCACTTTACCTCTTAGATTTGAATTTGAACGATGCTTGGTATTAGACTTTGGTGATTTTTGGGGTGGAGAAGCGCAGTCTTGGTTCAAATGATGAGGTCACATTGACTGTACCCAGGTCAGCTAAGATTACGGCCAGGATTGACCTGTTTTAGATTAGCTTTGTATCAAATAGATTGTGATTTATGAACTTAATAATTTTGACTACCTATCCTACTGCCTGCATGCCTCATTAGGAATTTAAATAATAATGGAGAACTTTGTACGGAGGCATGCCTCCGTACACTGTTGAAACCACTCCAACAAGATGCAAATTCAGTCAGGCAGCTGTGCCTGCATTGACCACACACAAGTGCAGTTGTGCCTGCCATTACCACAAGCAGGGGAATTGTGGGAAGTGGGCATTTCCACATCCCGCTGTGGAACTCCTTTTTAGTGTGGGATTGGATGAGGAAGTCCTTGAGGGGGAAATCACAGTGAAGCAGTTTTGAATTGCTGAATGATCCTGTAACCAAGGGTGCTAAGGTGTATTAGCTGCCCCTCTGAATATACTAAATAATCTCCCTATAGAGCTCACAAATCAATTATTTAATTTTGTAGCTTTACAACTAGAGAACACTTTCAGCAGTCTCTATCAGACCTGATCAATTATTAGATAAGTAATTTTTATGATTACTATATATATAGAAAATGGCTTAATATCACTATTTCATAGGTACAAGGTAATATTTAAATATAAATTTAGTATTGATAATATATAATAATATAGATATATGATATTTTAAGCTATATGGTTTTATTTCTATTTTTAGGTTAATTATTGATTATAAGGTTCATTAAAAATATAATATATAGAATATACTGGAGATAATAGTATAATATTTTTCTTTTATTATATAAGGGTGGGTTTTTATATTATTTTTTTTTTGAGGGATCTTATGACCAATATAGCTAATAATACTTACTTGATAAGAATATATATCCCTTAATGGATTTGGGATTTAATAATGATAAGGATAAGATACCTATTAATATTTACTCTAATAATAATAACTTCTTTGAGAAGTAATGTATGACTACTACTAATATTTATTATGGTAAATCTATTCATTCAATATTAAACTCTTTCATTAATACTGTAAATAATTTCTTTTATCAATAATTTATGACTACTAATATTTGCTTCTGAGCTTTATAATTTTATTTTGCTAGCTATCCTACTATAATGGGGATGGATGAATCCTTTATATTGAGGATTAGATTTCCATTTAATGAAGAAATACTTCCATGAGCATGGGGGAAAATGAGGGAGAGAGGCCCTCTATTTATATTCTTTGGGCCCTCCATAGAGGCACTCAAAAACAGGGGACTTGGAAAAATTTCAACTTGAGGTATTTTAGCTGGTAAGTGTTTTTGAAATGGTGTCATTTGATAAAGACATTGCACCATATGTTTGTAATATTGCATCATTCTGAACTTTGTTAATGTTTATGCACAGCCTTGAGCTAATTTTTCTGGTGAGTAATTTTGAGATTGTGTAATTTGGTAGAGATATTGCACCATATGTTTGGTATATTGCACCATATTTTGAAAATTTATTTTTAATGAATTAAACTTTAATATTATTATGCACAGGCTTGAGGGAATTTAGCTGGTGAGTAGCTTTGAGATGGTGTCATTTGGTAGAGATATTGCACCATATGTCTGGTAAATTGCATCTTTTCCTGAGTGATTATGTAATCTGAGGTGTTTTTGCTGGTGATTATTATGTTGGATGGTGTCATTTGACTTGATTATTGAACCATTTATTTGGTCAATTGCGCCATTTTTCATTCTTTTGATTATGTAATATTTTCAAAATCTATTTGGTGTTAGTTTGGATATGAGTTGATTTAGTACAATTATTCCATCATTTTTCTTTATTATGATTGGTCATTCATGGAATTTTTTTAAGCCTCTATGGAACTTTCTATGCATGAATTTAATTAAGGCTTGATTTAATTCCATATTTTTCTTCAATGGATATGTATTCATACTTCTTTTAGCTGATCTTATTACATAAAATTAATTTTGGTGACTGTAATTCTTAGCAATCTAATTTTTTTTGGTGATTTTAGGGTGAATGTAATGCTACATTGCTACATTGTATATGTAATTTTGAGTTTATTTCTGTATTGAACTAAAATTCTTTGGTTTTGCAAAGCTTATATTTAAGCTATCCTGTATATCTCCATACAGTTTAATAAATCTTTTACTTATTGAATTATGAAAATCTTTGGGTTATTTCTATACTGACTGCTAAAGTATTCCTTTATTCAATACTATCCATGTTACTATTTAGCTTATGTGACTTTGAAAGTATCTGTTGAGATAATAGGTCCTAAATTAACAATTTGAATCTTGATATTTTGGAATTTTTCACCCTCAATGTGCTTGAAGCTGGTCCAGAAAGGTATGGAATACCACACCACCAGATCATAATAGGGCAAATTGCACTGCTTCTTTCGAAAGGACTAGGATGATCAGGAATGATCAGCAGAGTGCATGTTCCATTTGTGTGTGCTTGCGATAATCCAGATGGTTGGATTTGAATCTCATTGAATGGGAACATGAATATATCAAATTGAATAATGCAGTATCCACTGCATTATTTTTGGTTCAGGTACTTAAGAACACCAATTTTCAAAAGTCACATGTAATCTTTCATTTTGAGCAGACAATAAAAAATATTCATCAACAAAAATTGAGTTTAGGTGAAATTCAGTTTCCCCACAACAGTCACTAATCTTTTGGTTTCATTTCATTTTCCTGTGCAAGAATGCCATTAATGAAAAAGGAAAGGAGCATAAAAGGGAACTTGTAGGGAAAGGTCAGGGGGAGGAAGGAAGCTGTGAGTTGTTCAGTTATTCTCAGCATATATATATGGGCCGGCATTCATATAGCACCCTCATTGGGCCCCATGAAGGAACATTGGATTTAGTACGTTTGGATCAAGTCAATTCCATGTGGGCTCCAACAGGGAAGTCATGAATGTGTGCCAAATAATGGGCATTGGCATTGGGCACGATTCTGGATTCAAAAGGGCTTTCTTCACATGGGATTCTGCAGTATATGATATCTTGTCTGCTTTAACACAAAGTGATCCCTCAACCATCTGGGAATAGTGGCATGTCCCAAAAGACAAATGAAGCCAAAACCTCCCAAAGGAATAAGTTTTTTCCCTCCAGGCAACCAACAGCACAAATATCAATTCCAGTATTAGCAAATATAACCACAAGCAATAGTCGGAGGATTGTGGCTTTCACTCAAATCAAACAAATTCACTTTGGCCGTGTGGCTATTCTCTCTTAAACAGGATTACTCATTTCCCTCGTTGAATTCAGACCATTCACAGCAATGAGTGATTCTGGAGGAAGCACAGTGAGTGTCTGATAGCTTAATAATTAAAATTACCTATTATATCCAATAACCCTTCCCCCATCTTATAGCTATATTTGCTCTCAATACACTTTCACTCACCGTGCCATCAATGACCTCCTATCATCCCGTCAAATATGTTTAACAGGAACACTTATTAATAACACCATTCATGACCTTTTTGGGAATAATATCATTCATCACCCAAACCCAGAGCTCAGATCAAGATAACTGGTCACCATTCATCCTGAATAGTCTTTCCAAAAGTAGGAATGATATTTTGCATTTGGAATTGCAGCATTTAAGCTTGCGCTTCACCAAAACCACACATCTCAAATCTCTCCCCACTATTAGCTATAACTATTAACTGCTCCCACTTAACCTGACAATACAGCAAGAATATTCCACATTATACAAAGAATTCCTATCATCCAAAAGAACAGGACCAGGAGAATTTTTCATAAATATTAATAAGCTGCAAATATGTTGTAACCATCATATAATCCTTAGCAGTATGGAGGATGCGGATTTGGAAGACCATGAGGGCAGGAGCACTCAGGATAATGCCTCAACAATCACCCAAACTATTGTGGATGTGGAAACATGCATGATGAGTAGTAAAATTGCACACCTCCCAAAAAGCTTACTGAAGAACAAACAATAAAAGTGTGGTCCAACCAAATTGGAGATTTACACCCAATGGACCCAATTTCTTGATTTATGAGTTAATTCTAATATGCCTCCATTAACAATTGACTCCATGCAACCATTTCTTTGTGGTAGAATTGGTATTGCACTTGCCCATCACTCTATCCTTTCAGCAAAAATTGATGGAACAATTACAGCACAAGCGCAGGAGAAGGCCCTGGAGAACTTCTTCAATAATCCTGAACATGAAGTGCTCATTGAATCCATTGCTGCAGCTGGAACTGGCCTCAACATAGCTTTCCCTAATATTGTCTATTTAATCATGAGGGGACCCCCAAAATTCTACCACAATTTCTGGACTCTGACATCCACCTTTCCAGGAGCCCAATTAGAACCCAGCCATTGAGGCTCAGGTTGTTGATTGACTCCATTGTATTGGCCAAAAACGACCTGTGAAGGTCATTCAGTAGAAGTCAACATGCGGAAGGTACCTTTCAAGCTCATCTCTGTCCCTGATTGTATTACTATTCTGAAATCTTTCTTTATGGGAATCCCATATTCCAATCACCAATAGGTCTGAGAAAAGAAAAACTCATTAACTTCATGAGCCTTCCTGATATTATCTAATTTGTGTTTGACAAAGCTGATAACTCCTTTTCACCCCGTCACAGGTCCACAATTATGAACACCATGAGATGGATTGAACATCTTCAATATTTCCTCACTGAAAATGAGCAATAGAGTATTTTCTATGAGGGAGATGGTGATACATTCCAATTCATATCATTTATATTCTAACTTATTTAGCAAGTTGTTGCATATTTAAGAAATAATCACCAGATTTTATTAAACCCTCACTAATAATTCACAACATGTTAATATATAACTGTGCTATACATTTATCTTACAAAGGTATTGCATAGCATCCCCATTTTCACTAATAACTGGAATTTCAAGTATCTTTAGGGTAATAGTCTGCATCTTACTACAACCTTTGAGCCAATCTGGATCAAATACCTGAAAAGATAGCCCTTCTGGAATATCACTATCATCTATCAATCTAATTTCAGGTAATCTATAAATAGTTTTTTTACCCTTTTTTTAATCCTATTACAAAAATATATTTATCTATCAATTTTTAATACCAACTCATTAAATAAGCATGAACGCCAGTGTAATCCCACTCTGTGGTAAGCTTGACGTCCATTTTCCACTACCTCCTCAGTATCTGAGCATACTCAAGGGTCATTGAATTGTGATTCTAGAATGGGAAATTTAGCCATATCACACCATTCACAATGGCGCTCACAGGTATGCACATCCTCAATTGGATTATCATAACACTTAATTCACAATGAATAAGAGATACAGTAGCTAAACCTTTGACAAATCTTTCCGAGCTTTTAATTCTCCTTCTTTTTTACCAAATACTCTGCATCCTTTTGAATAGACTTCCATTCTCTTTTCAAACAAGTGAAATATCACTCCATTAAAGCTGCCACGACCCCATAGTTATTATTATCCTTGTTCCAACAGTAATGATGATACTTGGTGCTGACAAGTGCAAGACGGAAGGTACTGTAAAACACCATAGACATGAACTTGCTAAATGGATGTTGCCACAAGCTCTCCCAGTCCCAAGTGAATTGCTTTAGTCCTAGCTTATGGAGCTCATTTTTGCAGTAGCTTTGGAAACCCTGAGACTGAACCTGTGTGGATGGCTCATTGAAAAAATCCTTGGGGACATATCCCAGATGACCAGAAACTTTAATCACAATTTCACACTCTTCTGTGCTTTGTGGTGCTGGTAGTGAGGAAAAATCCTTATCCCTCACTTTGAGTAGGAGCAGGCAATGGGCATGTACAGCTGATCTCATCCCATGGAAATTTTCTGGAAGTTCTGCTTTCAGACATCTTTGTTTCTCCTTCTGGCTTTCATGTTTTGCCACATTGTGAGCTTTGTGAGCCTGATTCCTTTGCTGTCTGATCTCAGATTGCTCAAAAATAATCTGGGAAAGGGGCATTTGAGGGTGGGTGAACTCACTATTTGACTGAGTGCCCTCCTCATGCACCATGAAATTGTCCCTCCTTGGTTCATCATTTGTTTCACTGTGATTGGGAGAAATGTTCTCATCCTCATCATCCACTATTTTTTCTCTTGATGAATTGGCATGAGCTGTTCTTGGTTTGGAGGCATATGGATGATGACGTCCAGTGACTTTTTCTTTATGGACCAGAGGAGAATATGCATAAAGTTCATCCCCTGCCACCCAAAACATCAGTTAACACATCAAAAAATTAATAAAGACTGGTCATACTCATGATCTTTGATTAGACTGACTTGCCTTTAGGTGCCGGATCCAACCCATGAAAAAAACATATCAAATTGTGAAATATTTTATACTCCAAAATTAAAATGACTTACTTTGATGAAGAATCAATCCCTGATTTCCCTCCAACAGACCACTCCAAGTAAAATTTTCCAATGGTCTTTTTTGTCTCCCCCCATCAAGCCGCTTTTCATCACCCACATGAACCTGAGATCCTGATGGAATATGGAGGGTTGGCTGTTTACTTTTCCCAAAGGGTTCCTGGGATGCAACTGGATTCCAACCAGAATTAAGGAGGAAGCCATGTGGAAATTTTGATTGGGGATTAGCCTTTGATGAGATTTTAGGTGTGCTTCCTGGCCCCTCAGACACATGCATTTGTGTATTAGTGGGATTCAGGGGAATCAGAGTGACGGAAATATTTGGGATCAACCAAGTGCTTGAAGTTGGAGCTGTCAGATTTTCCACATCAATGTTGAGACCTGATAAGCTCATTGAGGATGCAATAGGGGTAGTGAGTGGAATGTTGTGACTCATTGGTGACTGTTTTTGAACATATTCTATGCTAGATTCACTATCTGAGTCATTAACAGAACCTGAACGGGATTTACGTGGCTTGGAAGATGACATAAGGGCTAAAAAACTACAGTAATATTTTCAACTTGATAAAATAGAGTGATATGAGATGAAAGCTTTTCAAATTTATAATCAATAAATTCTATGAATAGTGGGAACTAAGGCTCTCATGGAAGTCTAATAAAACTATTTTTAGGAGAATTTTTCCTGCCTACTCTTAAGCTCCTCTGCTTTTGTTGGAAACCACACTGCACAGCCTACCAGCATATAATGTGATATTTCCTTGCTCTCAAAGGGGACCCATAATCCATAAGTAATCAGATTAAATGAAAATTTACCCCTCCCCATTGCCACATTGTGTGAATTATCCAAACTGCTAATATATGCATCAAAATTCCCCAGCATTCTACATATGTATAAGGGTATATTCATGAAGGATTTACCCACAAAAGAGACATCACCTTTTCAAGAAAGGCAAGACAATCCAAATCACATTCCAACCAATTAAAATTCCACTTCACTCAAGCCAAATACCAAGACTTTAGTCCCACTCCAAACGCTTATGTAATAGACCTATATTGTTATGTCTGTAATAAGGTTCAAACCATGTACAATGGCATTCCAGTGTACATGGTTTAAATGTTAATCCCTTCAATTAAATGTTGAAACATCACTAATGGAACAACCCTGTCACAGCCATGGCAATTCACCTCCTTGGATCTCCATATGGCATATCAAGCGACAGTCCTCTTACGGCCAATTGGCCATATCCATCACCAATGGACAATATGGCCACGTCATCATCCTATGGACCATTTATGGCCATTTGTCTTTTGGGGCCTTCATGGCCCTTCACCTCAATCCAGAAGCCATAGCAGCAAATTATGCCCAAATGGGTATTTCTAGTCATTTCCCTCAAAACCAGGGGAAATGGCCCAAATGGCTGTTTTTGGCCATTTGGGCTCATAATGCCCAATTTGCGCACTTTTACGCAAAGTGTCCAAAAGACACTTTCCTGCCCTTTGGGCCAGTTTTTGGCTCAGAACCCAAAAGTGGCCAAAAACCCCAAAGGAGCCAGAAACACCTTTTGAAGCTCTGAAGCCATCACATCCATCTTGTTCCCCTCTGTCTTTCCATCTCAAGACCTTAGGACATAATCTTCTTTCCAATGAACCAATATGCCATATATGATGTTATATATCATTATGCATCATTTTTCAACATCAATTGAATGGTGGAAATATCAAATTTTCATTTCAATATTCCAACAATATCATCACGTCATCAAGGCACCCAATCATTCAGAGGACTCATCAAGGCTCAAGAGCAAGTGTTTCAGCATCAAAGACCAATCACGCCATCAAGACGTCATTGGATAATTTCATTCACAGTATTCCTCCAAGGCAATACTGTTCAACCATTCTCAAGGGATTCAAGAGGAAGTTCATTCATTCAATTGTCAAGTGTCAAAGCTCCACTCAATCCATCTTGGCAACCACATTCATTTCAATACAGTCTGGCTCCATCAAGAACTGTATTTCATTTCCAAGAATGGAAAATTCATTCAACCCAATTGGATTTCAATATTGGCCAGCTGTATCAATTCCCAAAACAATCAATACAGATCAGTTTTCAGCCTGAAGAACTCAAGCTCCCAACGTTTCACATATACCGGCTACCCTTTACACCCTGGGGGGTTTTCCCCAGTTAATTAATATATTTTGATTTTCTTTTATCTTTATTTATCTTATCATTTTTGTTAAGTGAATACTGATATTATCAAGTCAGTCATTTAGCACCTTTTTGCTTTTTATTTCTTTGCCTATCAATGGATTTTTGGTGGTCATATCCTTACTAACTCCATTGTTCATCTTGGCAGGTTGAAACAGTGATTAAGGACTTACTTGGTTGGCTCTTTGGACATTTGGCTTCTCTTTCCTCTTATTTCATCTCATCTCTGTACCTGCATATTTCTTAGAGGAATTTATTCTTTTTTTTCTTTATTCTTTTGGAGTCTTCCAAGTGAGTTCCCTGGTTGCTGAGTGCCAGGCCACTCTTGTATTTCTGTCCAAGAGCCCCTGTGACATTATATTAGTTAACTCATAATTTCTTTACATTATTTTCATTCTTTCTTTATAATTTCATTCACTCATTTCATTGAAATTATGACTCTTTGATGCTTATGAACCTTATGATTCATCGTCACCTCTCAATTTTCTCTCATTCATTATTCATTCTGAAAATTGAAAGCTGACCCAATTTTATTTTTTGTTTCTCTTTTTAAATCTTATCTCAAATCATCATTTTTAATTTATTCATAATTCAAGCGTCATCTTAATTTTCATTTGATTTCAAATTTTTCATCAAGTTATTCAGACACATTCTTCACATCAAGATTCATAATTGATTCATTATTCAAGAATTTTGATTTTAAAAGAAAAACTCACTTGATTTTGATTTGATTGATTGATTTGACATAAATTGATATTGACCTCAAGAAAATTGATTGACCTGAAGATTTCATTGATTTTGCTGATTTTTCACATCAAGATTTTTGACATAAATTGATTTTGCCTCAAGAATTCATTTGATTGATTGATTGATTTTCCAAGATTTTGATTTTGATTGATTTGAAATTTGATTTATTGACTTCAAGTTTTCATTTGATATTTAATTCATTGATTTACCTGAAGATTTCATTTGATTTATTGATTTTATTGATTTTCTTCAAGATATTGATTTTGACTTTGACTTCAAACATTATTTCAAATTGCCTCAAATTTTCATCTTCAAATTTTGATTCTTTTTCATTTTATTTCATTTTTATCCTGAAATCATTCCCATCCAACACTCACCTCCTGCAAGGCAGACAAGATCTCAGGCCAGAACTCAAGCTGTTCTCACTCTGACTCCTAGGGCTCCTCTTGATGGCACCCAAGCAGTTTCTCAACTGAGGGCCAAATTGGACAGAGGACCCACTTTGGAAGGAGCAGCACCATCCAGGAAGGAAGGAAGAGTGCCCAGAAGATCAAGCTCATTCTCAGGAGTAGTTGGCATATTTCCAGGAACTTCAAGGACCATTCTCGAGGTTCAAGGTGAAGATGATGATGAGGGGGAGGAGAATTCTGTGGAAGAGGAAGAGTCTGATGGTACTGAAGGTGTCCCTGCTCCTGTGGGGGCATCCCAAAGTACTGGAGGACCAACTCTAGCCCAGTCTGATCAGCCTATCTCTCATCAATATGAACCATCTTTATTGGCCATTATGCAGCAAATGACTCAGATTATGGCCAATCTTCAAGCAGCTTCATCCTCTGAAGCATCAAGACCACCAGCCTTCAAGACTACATCTATGAAGGCACCAGAATGCTTTGATGGGACTCAGCCCTTCAAAGTCAGAAGCTTCCTTCATTCATGCCAATTAATCTTTCATAATGATCCAGCAAACTTCTCTCAAGACAGAAAGAAGGTCCTTTATGCCACTTCATTCCTCATTGGCAGGGCTGCAAGTTGGATTGAGCCTTATCTTTCCAATCTCACCAATCAAGACTCCAATTACCTTCTCAATTCTTGGCCTTTATTTGAATCTCAGCTCTTCACTCTATTTGGTGACCCAAATGAAGTCAGAAAAGCTGAAGCAGAATTGGATTCTTTAAGAATGAAAGAAGGTGGGCATGTATCCTTATACATTGCTGATTTCAGAAGTCTTGTCTCAAGAATTGGAGATTGGGGTGAGAGAGCTCTCATCCATCATTTCAGGAAGGATTTGCCATCCAGGATTTTGAATCAATTGGCCTCCCATCCTTCAAGAATTGACTCTCTTCAAGACTTAATGGATATTACCCTGGAGCTTGATACCAGGTACCATGAGAGGCAAAATGAAAAGAGTAATAATCAAGAGAAGAAGCCAGAAGCCACAAAGTCAAGTTCTTCTCATCCTCAAAGTTCTTCAAGCTCAAGTCAAAAGAAGAAGAAGAATTTTCAGAAGAGGGACAAGCCCCATTCTTCTTTATTGAATAAAGATTTCAAGCTCATGAACTCTGAAAAAGAAAGAAGAATCAAAGAGGGTCTTTGTACCTATTGTGGTGGGAAGCATAGTCTTGAGTCCCGTATCAAAAGTACTCAAAACAAGCTTACCCAACCATCAGGCAATTTTCCCAGCCAGGGAAAAGCCTGAGTGGAGACCATGTTGTGTTTGATGGTCTTCACAGTCTTCCTTCCAGAGCACAATTGTGCATTCTGAATACTGGTGTCAAGAATTCTCTTAAATTCTTTGTTTTGTATTCTCTTTCTGATGTCTTTTACAGTATTATCATTGATTCTGGTGCTACACACTCATTTATTGCAAAGCAGTTTGTTCACAAGACCTCATTGACTACGTCAGAACTTCCAGAGAAGATTCCTCTTATCATTTTGGACTCCTCTGAGTCCCCTTCCTTATTTGTGACTCACCATACTAAATATATGGTTGTTCTCCCTTGCTTCCCAAGCTTTGAATGGGACTTTTTAGTTATTGATACTCCCAAGGGAGAAGAGCTCATATTGAGCTTTGACTTTCTCAATCATTTTAATCCATATATTGATTGGAGGAAAGGGCTGATCACCTTTAATGCTGATCATAAGGACTATTATGATCCTTCGAAATCTTTCAGTAATGACTTTTCTTCTGCCAAATCATGTGAAGCTCTGGTTGGTGATTCTAGAACACCATCATTTCCATCTTCTGTCCATATTCCTTCCCTTAATTCCCACCAGTCATTACTATCATCTAGAGATGAAGTCTTCAAAGAGATTCAAGATGTTGGAGAAGATAATTCTGTATCTTCACTTCATCTATTCTTTGGGAATATGGACCTTCCTCCTTCATCTTATCATGACTCCCTCGAGGAGTTGTGGGATGAAGAGGAAGAGCCAAAAGAAATAGAAACCGTGATGAAGGTTGTTCCTCCTGTCTATCACCAGTACTTGGATGTATTCTCCAAGGTGAAAGCAGAGAAACTTCCTCCTCACCACGCCTGTGATCATCATATTGAGCTGGAGGGGTCTCTGCCTCCAGTTGGGGTGATCTACTCTTTATCAAACCAAGAGTCAGATACACTCAGGGCCTACATTTCATAGAATGTAGGGAAAGGTTTCATCCGGACAAGCTCCTCTTCAACAGGAGCACCTGTCCTCTTTGTCTAAAAGAAAGATGGTGGCCTCCGTTTGTGTGTTGATTACCACAAACTCAATGCTGTTACTAGGAAGAACAAGTATCCTGTTCCTCCTATGAATCAGCTTCTTACTGTTTTCAATGGTTCTTCTATCTTCTCAAAGATCAATTTGCATGGTGCATATAACCTGCTCAGAATAAAGGAAGGTGATGAACATTTGACATGTTTTAGAACTAAATATGGCAGCTATGAGTACTTGGTTATGCCATTTGGGCTCACCAATGTTCCTGCCTCTTTTCAAAACCTTGTCAATGATATTTTTTATGATCTTCTTGATATTTATGTTGTGGTTTATTTGGATGACATTAAGGTCTTTTCCAAATCTGAAGAAGAACATGTCACTCTTGTGTCCACTGTTCTTTCCAGACTCAGAGCCAATAACCTCTTTGCTAAGGCCTCCAAGTGCCTGTTTCATGTTACTAGTGTACAGTATTTGGGTTATGTTGTTTCTTCTGAAGGCCTCAGGATGGACCAAGCAAAAGTCCAGCAAATTCTCAATTGGCCACCTCCAAGAAACCTCAAGGCTCTTCAATAATTCCTTGGCTTTGCCAATTTTTACCGCCGTTTCATCAAGAATTATTTGAAGAAGATTAGTTCACTCACAAGTTTCCTCAAGAAAGAGTCCCGTTTTCCCCTCAATGAGGAAACCCTTAGACAGTTTCATCAACTCAAAGAGGCATTCACCATTTCTCCAATCCTTTCTCACTTTGATCCTTTTCTACCCACCATTGTAGAGACTGATGCTTCTGATTATGCCTTGGGTTCTGTACTGAGTCAGATTTCTGACTCAGGAAAACATCCCATTGCATTTGATAGCCGCAAGCTTCTCCCAGCTGAGCTCAATTATGATATTTATGAAATGGAACTCCTTGGCATAGTCTGGGCTCTCAAGTGCTGGAGAGCTTTTCTCCTTTCTCTTTCTTCCTCTTTTGAAGTTTATACCAATCATTCATCACTTCAATACTTTATGTCTTCAAATATTCTCACTTTCCGTCAAGCCCGCTGGGCTGAATTTCCCTCTGAATTCCATTTTTCAATCACATACCACCCTGGCCAGTTGGCTACCCTTCCAGATGCTTTATCACATCGGGATGACGTTTACCCAGAGAGGGGTGCAGATTTTATCAGCAAGAATCCAATGAATTATCAAAAAATAATCAAGCAAGATGAAATTCAAGCCTCAAAATTCTTTGCAGTCAAGGTGGAAGCATTCTCAAATTTGATTGAATCAATTCAGAATTCATTATGGCAAGATTCTCAATATAGAAGTATTCTTCAAGATTTGGGTGAAGGTAAATCTGTCCAAGATTATTCTCTTGATTCCTCTTCCCAACTTCTTTTGTTCAAAGATCGGGTGGGGGTCCCAAATTACCCCACAGTTCAACTCAGCATACTTCAAAAAAGGCATGACTCTCCTCTAGCTGGAAACCCTGGCCAAGAGAAGACTCTCAAACTTGTCAAGCAGGATTTCCACTGGTCCCGCATGACTCAATTCATCAAGGATTATGTCTCATCCTGTCAACAGTGTTCAAGAAGCAAAAATATTCACCACAAGAAGTTTGGACTCCTCAAACCTCTTCCAATTCCAAATGGTCCTTGGATTTGTCTTTCAATGGATTTAATCACTCAATTGCCATTGTCCAATTAATTTGACTCAATCTTTGTCATAGTGGACAGATTCTCAAAAATGGCAGTTTTTATTCCAACAATGTCTTCAATAACTTCATTAGATTTGGCCCATTTATTCATCAAGAATATTTTCTCAAAGCATGGCCTTCCCTCAAGCATTGTTAGTGATAGAGGTTCTCTTTTTGTTTCTTCTTTTTGGACCAATCTTTGTCAGCAGCTCAAGATTTCAAGAGATCTGTCAACTAATTATCATCCAGAAACTGATGGACAGACAATGAGGGTAAATCAGATACTAGAACAGTAACTTTGGAGGTATTTCAGTTATCATTAAGATGATTGGAACACCTGGCTCCCTCTGGCTGAATTTGCCTACAATAGCTCTGACCACTCTTCAACAAAACAATCACCGTTTTTCACTGTTTATGGAAGGGATCCACATTTTGACTCAGTTCACATTATTCAAGATAATCCTGATGGAAAGTTATCAACAAAAATACAATCAGTACAGCAAGATGTCAAGAGAGAACTTGAAGTTTCCATAAACAGGTTTAAGAGGTATGCAGATCAAAGTAGAGCAAGTCCAACTATTTTCAATCCTGGTGACATGGTATGGCTTTCCTCCAAGAACATCAAATCAGTTAGAACCACCAAAAAACTGTCTGAAAGATGGTTGGGTCCTTTTCCAATCTTGAAGAAAGTCAGCACTCATGCCTACCACCTCAAGCTCCCATCTCAATGGAAGTTCATCCACCCAGTCTTCCATATTTCACTCCTGGAACCAGTCAAGACATCAACAATCCCAAATTGGCATCAAGAGCCTCCTCCTCCAATAATCATTGAAGAAGAAGAGGAATGGTAAGTCTCTCAAATACTGGACTCGAAGCTCAAGAAAGGAAAATTATGGTATCTGGTGGAATGGAAAGGTTTCAGTCAAGACCCAGAAAGATCCACTTGGGAACCAACCAAAAACCTCCAGAATTGTCCTGAACTTGTCAAAGATTTTCATTCATTATATCCTGACAAGCCTGGGCCCAATTCTTCAAAATCTTGATTCATTATGGTGCTTGGTGGGGAGAGGAATTACCAAAAGTAAGTCCCACTCCTGGTATCCACCTTTAGGGGTATTCTACTCTTCTTTTTGTTGTAAGAATCACCTTGGCCACTCTGTGAGCACTTTGCAATTTTGGACACAGATGTTTGGCATGGCTTTCAGCTTCATTTCCAATCTTATGGCCATTTTCACTTGGGACAATGGGCCATTCACTTCTCAATTCATTTCCAAGACTTCCAAATTCAAATTCATTCCTTGAACATTTTTGTTTTTATTTTTATGGCACTGGCCGGAGTGGTAACTACCAAAAGTAAGTTCCTCTCCTGGTGTGCACTTGCCTGAAGGGTCTACAATCATGTCAAAACATTGCCTTGGCCACTTTGTGAGCACCTGGCATCAATTTTCTCTTTCCAGGTCCTTGGCCAATTTCAAAATCAGTTATCAACCCCCATGATGAAGATTGGAACCTCCTCAAGATTCAATTCATTTTTCTTTTCTTTTTCCTCTTTCTTTTATTTTCATTTTCATTCTTTATATTAAATTTTATTTTCATTTTCATTTTATCATATCAAAAAATTCATCTCAAAGAATATTCATTCATTACAACATCATCAATCATGAAGCCAATCTCAAAAGAAGATCAAGCAAGTCCTGCGTCATATGACAAATTTTTAACATCAGTTATTATTTTATTTTCCTCTTAAAAGAACTTTCCTCTATCCCACTCTCAATCCTTTCCAATAGCCTCAACAGGCTTCACCTTGTATTGGTGCTCAGGAGCTCACCATTTCAAGGTGGGGGTACTGTCACAACCATGGCAATTCACCTCGGATCTCCATATGGCATATCAAGCCACAGTCCTCTTATGGCCAATTGGCCATATCCATCACCAGTGGCCAATATGGCCACGTCATCATTTTATGGGGCCTTCATGGCCCTTCACCTCAATCCAGAAGCCATAGAGGCAATTTATGCCCAAATGGGTATTTCTGGTAATTTCACTCAAAACCAGGGGAAATGGCCCAAATGGCTGTTTTTTGCCAGTTGGGCTCATAATGCGCATTTGCGCACTTTTTTCACACTTTGCACATTTTGTGCATTTTGTGCATTTTGTGCACTTTGATGCAATGTGTCCAAAAGAAACTTTTCCACCCTTTAGGCCAGTTTTTGGATCAGAACCCAAAAGTGGCAAAAAACCCCAAAGGAGCCAGAAACACCTTTCCAAGCTCTGAAGCCATCACATCCATCTTGTTCCCCTCTGTCTTTCCATCCCAAGACCTTTGGACATAATCTTCCTTCCAATGAACCAATATGCCATATATGATGTTATATATCATTATGCATCATTTTTCAACAACAATTCAATGGTGGCAATATCAAATTGTCATTTAAATATTCCAACAATATCATCACATCATCAAGGCACCCAATCAATCAGAGGACTCATCAAGGCTCAAGAGCAAGTGTTTCAGCGTCAAAGACCAATCACACCATCAAGATGTCATTGGATAATTTCATTCACAGTATTCCTCCAAGGCAATACTGTTCAATCATTCTCAAGGGATTCAAGAGGAAGTTCATTCAATTGTCGAGTGTCAAAGCTCCACTCAATCCATCTTGGCAACCACCTTCATTTCAATACAGTCTGGATCCATAAAGAACTGTATTTCATTTTCAAACATGGGAAATTCATTAAAACCAATTCAATTTCAATATTAGCCAGCTGTATCAATTTCTCAAAAAATCAATACAGCCTCAAGGATCAATACAGATCAGTTTTCAGCCTGAAGAACTCAAGCTCCCAACTTTTCACATATACCGGCTACCCTTTCCACCCTGGGGGGTTTTTCCCCAGTTAATTAATATATTTTGATTTTATTTTATCTTTATTTATCTTATCATTTTTGTTAAGTGAATACTGATATTATCAAGTCAGTCATTTAGCACCTTTTCTCTTTTTATTTCCTTGTCTGTCAATGGATATTTGGTGGTAATATCCTTACTAATTCCATTATTCATCTTGGCAGGTTGAAACAGTGATTAAGGACTTACTTAGTTGGCTCTTTGGCCATTTGGATTCTCTTTCCTCTTATTGCATCTCATTTTTGTACCTGCATATTTCTTAGAGGAATTTATTCTTTTATTTTCATTTCTTTATTCTTTTGGAGTCTTCCAAGTGAGTTCCCTGATTCCTGAGTGCCAGGCCACTCTTGTATTTCTGTCCAAGAGCCCCTGTGACAAACCCACAGTATTACCATGTGTAAATAAACTAGAATATGTACAAGCATTGAGCAGAATGGCATTTTACCCAAGTACACTCCCAACTAATTCCCCCATCAAGATGTGATAAATTGAACTTCATCCCCTGAAGCTAAGCCATCATTACAAATGGGATGAAATCCTCTACTGACTCAAATTATATCCCCTTTCATAAATAATCACTCAATTCTTTCCCCAATTATTCACACTCCTAAGCACTTGCACATCAACCATATCTCTTTATAAACAAATAAACCTTATTAACAATTCCTGCAACAATGTTGACCCCCTGCTATTCCTCAATGCATATATACATATGTCAACACTGCTCAACTCAAACACACTCTTCCCCTGAGGGTGATAGGCAGGGAGTTGCCTTCACACCTTTCAAATATAAACAGCACATTGAAAAGCTCAAATCAGCCATTTCACCCAAATCTCTTCCAAACATCCCTACTTCTGCATCAGAATCTGAGTGCCCGCAAATTCTGTTGTATCAAATTTTACTAGCTGATCATTCTCAATTGACTCAACACACATTCTCCACACCACTGGGTCTCACTTCAACTGCACAGAAACCATACAGCGGCAGTCCAAGCCTTCCCTCACAAGACCTTGGAATGATTATATCCTCCATTCTATCATTAAGTTATAATATACTCCACAGAGATTCACACATTCTCAACCCCACCCTGAACCTGCTGATCAAGTCTGGTATCTCAAGCTCAGGTGGTCACCCCACTCCTGCATTCCATATACCTCAAGATCTCAGTACCATATTTGAACATCTCCAATTGGAGCCAGTGATTCAAAACTATATATGTTGTCCTAAATGTTTCTTTCTTAATGGCCTTACTGAATCTGTCACAACTGACCAACCCCACTGTCAACACCATAATGACCCAAATCATCATGATCCCCTTGAACACAATCATTAGGAAAATTCATCAATTCATTTGAGCCCCACACCCAAAACACAACCAACATGAAGCAAAAACTTATCCCAACAAAACATTTAATTTATCAACCATTCAAAAATTGGCTTGCCAGATTTCTCCAGCAGGCTGGAATTATGGAAATTCTGCATCAACATCAACAATCCCAAATTCCCAAAGGTTACCCCAAATGTGACATCTGGGATGGATTATTCTGGAGACGCTTCACCGGCACTAGAAATATCAATGACCCCTCATTCATGTACATTCCCGGTGCATTGGCCTTCTCCATTTATTTGGACTGGTTCAATGCACATGGAAAGTCAACCCCGTTGGCCAGCATTGGACCTATAATGCTTATTTGTCTTAATCTACCCCCAGGTGAAAGATTGAAGCCAGAGAATGTCTATGTTGCAGGAATAATCCCTGGTCTGAAGGAGCCAACTTCCCTTCAATTGAATTAACTATCAATGCCACTCATCAAGGAGCTCAAAGAGCTATGGCAAGGTTACCATTTTTCACCCACCTCAACAGGTCCTTCAGGATCCTTTATCTGTGTTGCCATCCTCACAGCCATTGCGGATGTGGTTGCCATGCACAAGCTTACTGGATTTATTTCTCATTCAGGCAAAAAATTTTGTTATTTTTCACTATTCAAAAATATCAAATTTAAGAAATTGGTCCTCAATTTCACTACACACGCTCATACCAAAATCATAAATCAACCATTGCAAAATGGCTTTGGGCATCCCCACAACAAAAACAAGGAATTTTCTCTGAGTATGGAGTTCAATCTTCAATTTTGGAAGAACATCCATATTGGGATGAAGCCAGAATGGTTAATCTTTACATAATGCATAATTTAATAGTTGGAATTTTGAAGGATAATGCAACTTTCAA
The DNA here is from genome assembly GCA_023105745.1 of Austropuccinia psidii. Classification (NCBI taxonomy): domain Eukaryota; kingdom Fungi; phylum Basidiomycota; class Pucciniomycetes; order Pucciniales; family Sphaerophragmiaceae; genus Austropuccinia; species Austropuccinia psidii. The sequence continues at coordinate 8,720,900 of JALGQZ010000012.1, read as the reverse complement.
ATTGTGCATTCCAGAGTCCAAATCAAAAATTTACTTCAGATCCCGCAGGAAATCCAATGACACCAACAGTTCAGACTCAGATTCCATGACCTCCAACACCTCTCTTGATCAAATAACATTGAGAGAGGCAGCAAGAATAATAGATGAGTCACTCCCCACTACTTCCACCCAATGCCCACCCCTCACACGCAACATCCATCTAGTGGTTATGTAAAGACTCCATCATTTGATGTGGATTACATCCCCTCTGAATTGGATATCAGTGCACTGAGTGATCACAAGATCAAGGGTGAGGCTCTTGAGCATCTCCAACAAATAATATCTGATACTATAATTCCCTTATCATGGACAAGAGTACCCCTCAAAATGGGTTCCCCCTCTCATGGTAGTTTAAAAGCCGCTGAATGGGTTCTCTTATACAAGGTCTATATTGAAATTTTAATTCTCAGTCAACAGACTTCATTAGATGAACACAATTCCCCCAACACTAAAAGAAAAATGGGTCAATCAGAAGAACTTGCAAATGAAGTAACCAAGAATACATTCCATTTGATTAGTGCTATCAACATTGCCACAAGTTGGACTTTTTCAATGGATGATGCAACTGCATTTGCTGAACATTGGAAAAAACTCCGCCTTTCCAATCAACACCTGTTCCCAAAACAGAAAAGTAAACCAAATCATCATTTTTCTGATCATATTCCAGAACTCTTCCAGCTTTGGGGTCCAGAACAATCCTAAGCCACATGAGGTCATGAGTGTTTGATTGAAGTCTTTGAAAAGATGCCAACAAATAACAATATATGTATGTTAACTAATGAGAGAAATATATTCACATTGATTAAACACATTAACTGAATAAGACTAACTTCTTGTAACTCTGAATAGATGATATAGATAAACCCTTACTTCAACATATCTGTTGATGTTCAAACCTTTCTGTTCTGCTGAAATCCCCATCCATCCTATGTGAAATAAAACAAAGTTTTGAATCACAGCCACCTTCCCCATTCAATAACCAAAAATATAACAAACAATCCCACCATGACCAACAAAAGTATGATTGCTTGGTTGAGTACTTACAGAATTCTCATACAAAAAGGGAACTAGCTGAATGGATCAGCTTAGAAACTACTGTACAATCCACAAGTCATCCCACTTCAAGGATTGTCTCACCCTGGTATTTTCCAATTTTAAACATTAATATTGGGAGCAATATATTTTCAACTGAATCCAAAAATGTGAGCAACAGTGTGATATGTTTTCTGAGGGGTAAATCATGACAATTTGGTATTATTAATAGCATTTCTAGAGTCTCTGAGCAATCTTGCATACTGAAAAATAGCTTTCTGATCTTAAAAACTTTGACGATTGATGGGACTTTCTTACCAGATTGGCCGCATCTCAATATTTATAAAGCTGTTGGTTTTGATGATGGACACTTGATTATAGATGAAGAAGAAATAGAAGGTCACTGTGGATTGTATGATAACAAAGTGATTTCATGTGGGCGGCTTGTAATGCTAAAACCATTATTTCATGATATTTAGTCTCCACTTTTTGCTGAAAACATAGTGAAACAAAAATGCAAATCTCTCAGATTCATTAGGAATGGTGCTAGAGAAAACACTGCCTCAACATTTGGTGACAGTGAAATTTCATTGTGACAAGCAAAGCCTATTATTTCACATGGCCACAAAGGGATTACTATGTTGAAATTGGGTGCAGTGTGAATAAGCCAATTGCAATAATCAAATGACCCACAAACTCACATATCACAGGATCTAAAATGACACAACTGCACCATCATCAAATTGGAAGGGGAATAGGCCCATCATCCAAGTGGGCCTCAGAATTACATTGCATGAATGAGAGTTTGGATGTTTGTAAGCTGCATGGAGCTAGTCACATGCCCTAACAAGTGCTTTGCGCAGGTAGGTTTCAGAAAATTACATCCAAACATGCTCTTGGCTTCTTGCGCATGTCTCACACTTATGCACCCCCCGCAAGGGGTTCCAGATGTATCACCTGAAAATGGTCAATGCCACTTGACATTAGGCCCTCACATGCTTTGCCTTTGTGTGAATGTGTCACACCCATCCACCCACGGTATTGTGCGGCAGGCTCCACCAGTCTCACCTGCAAAATGTCAGTCCCACTAAGGCGGAGTCCTTTCATGGATGACCTGGGAAGTCACACACCCCTTCTATACATCAATACTGGCTGAAGGAGCTCTTTGACGTGTGTGTGGAAACAGGCAGGTCTTGTGTAATTTTTACCAACCTTTGGATGGTTGTGGGAGGATCAGGTGGTGAGGACTCTCAGTTGAAGGCACAGAGTAACTTGGATGTCACAGGATTTGGTGTAAGACCAGAGTGTGACATGTGCTTGACATTCTCTTGATGTTTGCTTGACTTTTATCCTGCTTGAAATTTGCTTGATGTGAAGTCAATTGCCAATGATTGACACAAAATTTGCCCTGGTGTATGTTGTCTGTAATAACCAGAAAATCCTAGAAATGATTGCATTTATTTTTTGGTTTGGGGAATTGGTTTCAGCCGTACTGCTGCTACATTGTTTTCATATATGCCCAAGCTTAGTCCAGATACAACATGTCCCAGTGCTTTAATTCACTATATGCAAAATGTCATTTTTCAAGGACATTTTTATATTTACTTGTACTATCTTCTGTAATACTTTTCCTAGCCCAAAAGACCTCAGAATAAACAAAGGGGTCCCCAGAACAATAAAGTAAAGGCCCAATGGCACAGACCTTACCAACAAGGTTACAGGATTCCAAAATTGAAGCCTTCAGCCATGGACATTGTGTTCATTGTGGCCAGAAACTTTATGGAGCTCACAGCCAAGGAACAATAAATGATGTAAAAGACCTTTTGACACAAACAATAGATGAAATTATATATATCCAGTCTATTATTAATTTAAAATTCAATTCTTTAGACAAAGAATTAAGGAAATTAAAATAAAATATGAATGAGTTAAGAAATAATGACAGAACCTTCACTGAATGGTGCAAAGTGACAAATGCAAGCCTTGAGTCAATTTATAATACATGTGACATAATTGAGAGTAAATGTGAGGTTAAAAATGATTGATTGGATAATCTTTCCATTAATTACACTAATGAACAATCTAAAACTCTGAAAGATCATGTTTTAGAAATAGTTTATAACACAAATTGTTTTGCCATAAATCTAGAAAGAAGTGACAGTGAAAGGCAGAAATTGAAAAATGAAATTATTTCACATGTGGACCAAATTCATAAAGATTATGAGCCTAATTCACATACACCCAGACATTCCACACCTCTAACAGAAGTAAGATGTTTTTTAAAAGACAGTCTGACCCCTTTTTTAGGAGAAAATGTAATTTCTGCAAGAGATATTCCCAAACTGGAAGAATGGACAACATTCTCTGGTGAAGGAGAATACAATAATATTGAGCTCATTAGAGCAAGTGATATGTTTAAGGAAGATTTTCCTATACCTGATGAAATAATGGTGGACAAATGGCACTCCTTTTTTACCATAACTTCAGAAGTGGTATTACAAGACGAGACAAGAACATGGGAAACATTATTGGCTTTGGTGGAATTATGAGATAATCACCAAGTGGACCAGCATCCTCTGGAGACTTAGAATGGATAATGATTTTGAAAATGCAATTTTTAACTCAGAAAAGATGAACAAATTTCTTCCTTGGTTCCTCAAACAAAAAGACAGATTATCTGCTTTACACCCAGATATGTCTGACTCAATTATCAATATGAAAGTATTGAGAAAATGTGGAGGAACACTAGAAAATGCTATCACGCTCAGATGTGTAGAAACATTTTCAAAAGAGGAATATATTAATTCTATGGAAGATATCATTACTAGAAAAAGAATTGGTAAAAAATGGACTAGAAACCTTATAGAATTCAAGATAGTTTCAAAGACTTCTAGGGAAGATAGAATACCTGAAAGGACTGTCTTGAAATGCCATGAATGTGGGAGCACCTGACATATAGCCAACACTTGTACAAAGAAGACCAAAGTAAATGAATTTCAAGTAATTTAAGAGGCTCAATGTGCTTAAGAAAAGGAACAATCTGACCAAGATTATGAAATCTCTGAGAACATGTCAGCAGAGGACTATTCTATTGAGAACATCACAGATTTTTTGAAGTTACTGAAGTTCATACTCACTTGCCACAATATAGTGAATATTTCTACAGCCTGGCCAATATCCAAGAGGCCAGAATGTATAGGACTAAGACTGCTAGAGGCAAAGGTTACACATTTGGAGCATCTTGCATCACATAAATCTTGATGAATGATGTTGAAGCCAAAGTCAATTTGGACACAGGAACATTCTGAAATTGTGTAGGAAAAAAATACCTTCAATTAATACTTCCCAAATGGAAAACCGTCAATTACCAAGAGAAGGTGTGCAATTCTGTCGTGCAAGTAATAATATGTAACCTTTGGGAATATTAGACACTAGCCTGAAATTTCCACACCCTGTAGGAAGTGTTATAATAAAAGCAGTGATAGTAGTAATGAACAATTTTAATTCTCAGAATATCTTTCTTGGAATTGAATATTTAAAAATTTAAGCTGTTGACATCAATAACCATAAAGACAGATATTTCTCAATTGGAGATAACAAGAGAAATAAATTTTCTTTTTCCAATATTCCCAAACAAAGAAATATTCTCTTCAAATGAAGATATGCATAAGGATGAATTTTTGTCAAATCAGCTTAGTGAAACAGAAATAAGTCCAGATTCATCCTCAAAAATAAGGCAAGATGTTCTTAATTTGTTTTACACATATAAAAATTCTTTTTGTTCAGATAATGAGCCATTAGGTGCTAATAGAGGGCATTAAGTTCATATTAATATTAATATTGAAAGACCATACCCTAAAGTACTTAGAAGAACATCTTACCCAGCAAGACCCAGAGCTAGAGAAACCTTGGAAAAACATATCCAAGAGCTAATACAGCTTTTTATACTGAGGAAAGTCTGCCATAATGAAGAAGTTGAAGTTAGAACCCCTGTTATTATTGATTAGAATTATGATAAATTGAGGCTAGTTTCAGATTTCAGAGCATTGAATACCTACACAGTTTCAGATAGGTATCCAATTCCTATAATCCAAGAAACCTTGACCCAATTATCTAAAGACAATTAAATAGATTCAATGGATGCATTGAAAGGATTTTGTCAGAATTTCTTGACACCTAAAACCAGGAAATTAATTAGAATTATTAATCATGGTGGTATTTATGAGTAGCTGGGAATTTCCTTTGGTATTAAGATTTCTCCATCCATCATCAAAGAATGGTTACTACCATCTTCCCCCTAGAGCTATCTGAAGTATGGCTCATCATTTATATTGATGATATAATTATATTTTTAGACTCATGTTCTTTGCACCTTGAAATAATTGCAATAGTACTAGAAAATGCTGCAGAAGTGAATATTAAAATTTCACTGAAGAAATAAAATTTTGGATTTGAAGAACTCAAAGAGCTTGGAAATATAGCTCCAGGATTAAGCTTGGTTATTGAAAAGAATAGATTAGCAGCAGTGTTAGTTAAGCCTATACCGCAGATTGAAAAATTAATGATGTCTTTTTATGGATTTTCCAGTTACTATAGGAAACATCTCAAAAATTTCACAGCTCTAGCCAAGTCAATATAAAGCATCTTTGATAAACAGGATGTATTTTACATGACAGAAGAAAGGACTTAAGCATGTGAGAAGATAAAGAAAGCCCTCACAGAAGCACCTTTAATTCTCATGCCTGACTGGAATATACTGTTGAATCTTTACATTGATGCATTTGGAGATGTATTAGGGGAAGCCCTAAATATATCTGAAGACAGATAAAACCAACAGAAGCCAGATATTGTGCAAGCCAAATGGAATGATTTTGTTTGGTATGGGAGGTTGAGAAATTACACCATTATCTTTATGGAAGTTTTTTTGAAGTGATAACTGACTGTAATGTAGTAAAATAACTTCTTAACATGAAAACACGCAACAGTGACATGTTGAGATGGCAAATAGCCATTCAAGAATATAGAGGAAATATGTCTATAGCTCATGCAGAAGGAAATATACATAAAAATAATGATGGAATTAGAAGGTGGTAATGAGCCAATACCCCTGGTATCCCATATTATGTACCTTTAGAAGAACCACAGATCCCAATTCAAAGAATTAACATAGCTAACATTGAGACTGAATCCCTTGAATAAGTCAGAGAGTCATATAAACAAGACAAGAATTCCCATATCTTGAAATCCTTTCTGGATAAAGACTGTAAAAACACAGATTTAGTTAGTTCACTGGATGAAATATGGCAAACTTCATATTCTGAAGGAATATTTAACTTATTTTATGGCATAATATAGCACAGAATTAAACATTATTGTTTAATGATATTATACATTAGATTGCTTATCAATACCATTATTCATTACTGTAATGATAGCATCTATTCTGGACACCTATTAGAGGACAGGATAATTGAGAAAGTCAAGTAATGTGCATTGTGACCATCTTGAAGAAAAAGCACCATTAAGTACTTCCATACTTGGGACAGATGTCCAAACATAAACAGAAGAATAGGCACAAAATTTTGACATATGATCCATACTAAAGGACCAAAATCCCCTTGGCAAGTTTTTCAAATGGATTAGATCACAGAGCTTCCTCAAATTGGTTAAGAAAGTTATAATTATTTCTCAGTAATAATAGACATATACAGAAAAACTCCCAAATTCTTACCATGTCATAAAGATGACACTGATATGTATGAAGCTCTTCTTCTATGGGATAGAGTTATTTCTCATACAGTATTTTTTACAAATATCATAAACTACATAGACCCTAAGCTCACATCTGCACTTTGGACCAATATTCATGGATTTTTTGGGACCAAGTTATCATTCTCTACAAAATAACATGCTCAAGCTTATGGGCTAGCAGAGAGAACAATTCAAAATTTAGAATATATTATTAGGATATTTTGTGCCTATGGTTTAGAATTTAAATACTCAGATGGCTTTACCTATGACTGGTGCACTTTAATACCTGCATTAGAACCTCTATATAAGACATCTGCTCATTCTTCCACAGGTCATACTCCTGCTATGTTAGGAAAAAAATGGAATCCAACACTCCCAGTAGATATGCTGAGGAAATACTTGATTGAAATTCATCCTACAACTTCCAGCTTCAAGATAATGCTTGATAAAGTAAAGAATCATGAAAAACAAATCATTAATTGTGCTTTTTAATATTCAAAAAAGAATTGGGAAAAGAATCATAAAGTAAAAGACTTTAGAAAAGGGGACTTAGTTATAGTTTCAAACTTAAATTTTAATAACATAAAATGCCCAAAGACACTTAAAGATTCTTATGTAGGACCTTTTTTTATTGTTTCCTTACATGGAAACAATGCAGTCCAAGTGGAATTGAGTCTTTAATTAGAAAAAAAACATCCCACCTTTCCAGTAATCCTGTTTAAACCTTGTCAACCAGCTGATAAATAATTGTTTCCTTTAAGGAAACCAACTCCTTTAACTGTTCCACCAGTGGAACAGAATGAATCCAAAAAGATAAATTAATTAATTAAAGAAAGGATACTTAGAGGTAAAAATCAAAGTGAATACCTTGTCAGATATATGAGCCCAGTACATGAAGATGAATGGCTGGCAGAATCAGACATACCTGGCTCAAATAAGCTTTTGAGAAGATATAGGAATTAAAGAAGGCCAAAACCTGAGTATTACCATAAATCTTCTTCAAATTAGTTTATATGAGTAATATAAAGAGGTTGGAAAGTGGAAATTAACCCCCCATCAGGGCTTTTCAATCTGTAAAATCACTAATAAGATTTTAGTACAATTTTATATTTTGGTGGGAGGGAATGTGCAGCTTGGGGTATATTTTACATACCCAAATAGGCCACAATTGATATTAAAAGATATTGTTAACTGTGCATAACCCATGTTCCATGCATATATTCAAAATTCATCAATGTTTATTCTAGAAAAGATGAATAACTCTTTTGTGAGTAAGTAAATCCATCAACTTAAGGTCAGATTTGGATTCTACACAAAAATTCACCTAGGGTAGCCTCATAGAGTTAATAAGCTTACATTAACTCTATGAGGTGGTAATATTTAAAATACTTCAGCACAACATCATACCATCCATACCACATAAACAAATTGTGACAATTTTTGTTTTTCTCAATTTCAGGCCAAAATAATGGGAATTGGAGAAATCCCATGTTACACATATGCTAAGAATAGTGTTAGGAATGTTTGTGAAAGTAAATATTACTGGGACATTAAATACACCTTTGATACACCCATAGTGGATATCAGTCTTGAATCCTGAATTACCATTTTTGACATTAAAATAGGTAAGGGGGACAAAAGACATCAAAGAGAGCCAGGGTACCCAACTTCTGAGGCCTCTGAGGCATGGATAGCTCTAAATCTTGGATCCATGGCTAATAATGGCCTAATTAGTATAGTAGAACCTTTTGGAAGCTAAGTTACCAAGCTAAAGTCCCATTAAATCATAATAAAATAGCCAATAAGCTGTTATTTTGACATGACAAGGAGGTAATGGGCAACTATGATTACTGTACCATGTAAATTCTTAATTATTTTCCACGGATAAGCCCTGAAAGAGTAATTATGACCCTTTTGGTACAATTATACATGAATTAATCTCATGGAAACCAGCTATTACTGTGCTATTTGCTTTTCTATGTGGAAATAAGGTAAAAACTTGAAAAATTCATTAAGAATACAATCATTAATGAATCTTTCTACAAATCTCAATACCAATGTAGAAAGTGATAATACATATAAAAGCCAAAAAAAATTATGACTTCATAATTCAAATTCAAAGTTTTACTTACAGTCCATCTTTGATTATTCATTGTGAAACACTGAATCTTTAACAATTCATAGAGAATACAATATGAAATAAAATCCTCAATTAAATTAAAAGCTTTGAGGAATTAATGATAATTTTTAAATGCAATAATATTTACAGTTTTTACTTATTTATCTCTTAACCACAAATGGGTTGGTAGTTGCATAAAATGACTTAATTAAGTAATTATGATAATATTACATGACAAAAAGTGATGTAATCAATAATCCAAGGGGATAACTGGTGTCTTACTCATTGTTATTTCAGTTTTCTTCATGCCACACCTCTTTTATCTGTTTTTTACTTAAAAGAGGCCTTGTCTTTCTGTTTTTTTCAAATCGTCTTATTATTCAATCATATCATTAGGTACCAACTGGTAAGTATTAGTTAAAATCTTTTCTTAAGTGTTTTGAATATTCAAAATAAATCAGAAAGACATGAAATCACAGAAATACACCATTTTAAATATTTTTGTATTACTGTCATAGCTCAATTTTGATGCTTTAAATCCACAAATAATCCATCAAATCACTCTACCACCAATTCTTAAAGGTATTATTGGAGTATTAGTGAGTTTGTTTGACTTAAATCTAAAAGCTTTTCTCTAGTGAAAATTTTCTTCAAGAATTATCTTTATAATAATTCTTGTAAAGAATAATTATACCTTAAAATCATTTTGAGGTGTTGGTAAACACACATAAGCCCTTACGTGTTTTTACCAATTTATGGTCAAAACACATAAGTTTATGGTAAAAACACATAAGTGACCTTCCTTTTTTAAAAGAATCCTCAGGTTCAGTTTGGATTTTTTTTTTTTAATTTTTTTTGCCATATTTTTTCTGACATGGGATATCAAAATCCTCAAATTTTTTCAATTTCTTTTTGGCAAATTTGGCAAAATGGCATATTTTTTGAAAAAATTCATATAGAATATTCCCACTTATGAATTTAATTGATTTTTTTAAAATGAAGGGTTCAATCTTGAAAATTAAGAACTAGAAGCCCATAATTTTGGCAATTTTTTTGGTGGGACAAGTGAAGGCACAAAAAGTGTTTTTTTTTCCAAATGTTTTTTCCCCATGTTTGTAATATGACTATTTTTAAAAAACTAATTCAAAATCTTCTCACTTATGAATTTCCTTCATTGCTTCTTTAAAATTAAGTGTTCAATCTGGAAGATAAAGAACCACAATCCCATAATTTTGGGGAATTCTTTTGGTGGGACAACAAGTGAAGGTGCAAAAATTTTTTTTCCTTGTTTGTAATATGACTATTTTTAAATACAAAAGTTCCACATGTTTGATAAAAAAAGAGACTGAGGTGGGATTTAAGCAACAAATAGGACTGAGGAGGGGGATAATTGGCATAAATTGTATATACAAAAATCAATCCATCTGAATCAACCTCCAACATAGTTTGTTTTTTTGGAGGAGGGAGGAAGATTGTACAAATATAATATCCTGTGTTTCTTAAATTTATCAGCCACCCCAGGGCTTGTGGTTGGGCATGAAATACACAATTCACAGTAATGGGGGGACTGGATAAACTTTAGAAGTGATTATATTCAATGGAACAAAATGAGAACAGCTATCCAAGAAGCAGATGAAAATGGGGGATTATCATTTGGAGGACTGAAATAAGAAAAGAAAGAGAAACATTGGACTGTGAAATAAAATAAAACTGGTCTTTGATACTTATTTGAAATTGGATCCACCATGTCAGGCATGGACATCCACTTGCTTTTTGGAGCCTGGCCAACATCTTCATACCACTCAATTCTGTCCAAATAAGAGGATACTGAGGGAATTCAAGTGTTCATGGTTTCATAAAGGTCTTTATTTTTTGAGTTTCTTCAGCCAAGTTACCTGTGACATCAGCCCATTGATCTTGAGTCTTGTAAATGTAGTGGGATACTGTTCTGTAGCCACAGTTTCCAACACCCTGGACATTGATGGCCTTGAAGGTGTATTTCAATATAAACTTGGGCAAGTCTTCTGAGCAAGGTACCTTATAAAATAAGGTCAAAAATTGAATAAATATCAAAATAAAAAAGAGAAATACACATTAAGAATAATCAGAAACTCACAAAGAGCTTGGATAATTCATCACTTGTGTGATAATTGCTTTGACAATCCTCACAGGTCAAGTCAATTGCATCATATATATTCAAACTGGTGGAAGGCTTGTGGGACTTTCTTTGTGAAGTTTTTCTTCCGATTGCCAATCTTCTGGACCTTCTAAGGGTGACTTCTGATTTACCATGTTCATTTAATTCAATTGCTGAGGGTAGTGAATCTGATGAACTTATTGATTTTGATAATGAGGACTCAGAATCTTCAGAATCTTCAGATGAGTCCACTTACTTAATTGAAGAGGGGAAATTTGACTGTGATCTTGATGTTTCTATGCTGGTCACCTTGGATGGGGATCTTCCTCTTCTCTTGGATTGACTTTAAATTATTTCAAATCTTCAGGGTTCTATTTTGTTTTTATTTGAATTTTTATTCTTGGATCCTTGAGGTCTTCCATGGATATTCTTGCAATCTAGTGGTTCTTCATAATATTTATCATCCTCTTAACTCTTGGGAATTTGATCAAATGGGGGTTTTAAGGTCAAAAAATATTGAATAATTTGAAGAATTGGGGTGATTTCTGCCATTGGCCTTTGAAAGCAGTCTTCCCCAATATCTTCAAATATTGTTTTGGCTTCATTCTTTCTTTCTTTTTCAACATTTTGATCATCACCTTGATAGCTAGTCTAAGAAGAATATGACAAAGAAAAACAGTCAATAAGGAAAAAAAGTAATAATTTGAAGTTAAAAAACCCTCACAGGCAAATTCAAATGCCACTGAGGATGTAAGTCTAATATCTCAAGCCTTTGGGGCTTGGAAAATGCCTTTTGGGTCTTATTATTGCAAGGAATTCATTGATATTTGTTGTATTTTTTGGTGAATTTTTCATAGGGGGAAATTTAGTTTTGAAATTGTCAAAGGACATCTGAATGGAATAATGAGACACTTTGCCATTGAGAGCACAGATGTGTGGAGGAAAATTATTGACATGGAAAATCCTTTTTTTGGAGATTCTGTTGATTATTTCAGTAAATTGTTTTCTGAAAGCCATGTAGAGAGCCCTAGCTACCTCCAGGAGAGTACCAGTGGACCTTTGGAGCAAACGTCTAACCATGGAATGGGCACCTTGAACTCTGGAGGTGGAGCCCACACCCAGGTGGAAATGGTGGTTGGTTGAGGCTGGCACATAATAATCCTTTAGAGGAAGCCAGTTATTTTCCAAATATTGCAAGACTTAAGGATTTTTGACTTTCTTTTCAAGATTCTTCCAGTTGTCTTTGAGTAAGTTTTCAGTAGATGAATACATAACCTGAGAAATGAAATCCAAAGGCATTAATGCAAACAATAATAAAAACAAAAGTGAAACCAACTTAAATAAAGTGAAAGATAAAAGTATATTACTTGATTCCAAAGTCCCATGAGATTTTTAAAATCAGTTCCATGACCAATTTTCTTCATGCAATGAGCAGATACATCTTTATTGATATGCCAAATGCATAACATGTCTTTAGAGTCTGGGAAGAGCTTCTTAAGAGATTTTTACAAGTCTAGATCCCTGTCAATAAAAATGACTGGAGGGGAAACAAGATTGGTGTTTTTGAGGACTTTTTCTATGTATTGATTTAAAGCCTAAGTATATGAGGGTTCAGTTTCATTCTTAATCAAACAAAAATCCCTAGAAAAGGTCTTATTGGTTGAGCTTAATCCAGCAATATGAAAAAGGGGCATTTTGTAATCATTGGTTTTATAGGAAAATCCATAAGAATGACATGAGGAAAGCCATGAAGGAGTTTTATGGAAAGGGGGTGAGTGAAAAACAAGGAGGTAATGTGTCCCTCAGCCTCCCTTGCAGAGGACCAAACAAACTTTTTTTCTTTGAGAGTGTCAAAAGAGTATCAATGGGCCTTGTCCCTTGCAGTTTGTCTTTCTTGATTTTCTTGACTTGTTTGTAAATGTCTTGAAGGATTACAGGCCTGTCAGACTCCCTCTGGCTGCATAATTGGGCCTGAATTTGCCTTGGCAGAAGCAGTGATTCAGAAATTTGAGCAATTTGGGATGTTTCTTGCTCATTAAATTTGCTGAAAGAAGGATGAGCCATGATATTTTCAGTGCCATCATGGCTATGTTCAGGATTTTTGACTTTAAGAGTCCAAGTGGTCTTCTTGGCATATTTTCTGGAATAAAGTCTAAATGGACAGTCAAGCTTTTTTGAATTGACTGTTTTGGGGGAGCTTTTGTTGGCATTTGGGGTCCCAGACCTGTCACAACCTATTTAAATTTGGTTGTGGGTCATATTGGACCTCAAGGTGAACACAGCACACCCCTGATCCCTGGAAACATTATCCACATGCTGCCAAAGAAGCTCAAGGGTCTGAAATTCACCTTCAATGGGGGGTTTCAGCATTTTTGAGTGAAAAAGATGTATAAATTTCAAAAAAGGGATTTTTGGATTTGGAATGAGGAAATAAGCATCTGAAATGTGAAACAGAAGTGATAAGAGGTGTGAAAAATCAAAAAAGTGGTTTAAATGTGGGATTAATGGATGAGGGATGGTAAAAAATTGGAATTTTAGAGGCTTGGAAGCAGGTTGTTGTGGTGTAAAATGCATTCTTTGGGGGAAAAAAGAATTAAAAGTGTGAAAAGCTTTGCAAAATTGCTTTGGTAATGCTGTTTCTCAAAAAATATTGTTTGGGGTGGGGATAATGTGGATTATTTGGTTGTTTGGTCTTTTTTTGGGGGGGCTGTGGAAAAAAATCTGAAACAATTGAGATTCAGAGGGGTTTTGGGGGGAAAAAAACCTTTTTTGAGCATGTTTTGGCCCAATATAGGCATCAATTTGTTTCATTTTCAATTAAAAATGGTCCCAGGGCACCCCTTACATGTTTTTACCAATACCCTAATTTTATATTATCTTGATAAAAAGTTTTATTATTCATACTTCTTTTAATTTATTCCAGTGGACACTTACTGCTTACTGTTATACTCACTAATAGTGTATAACAAGTTAAAGGAATAATTAAGTAATTAATTACTTATTTTTGTTTATAATAGGTTTATTTATTATATTTCATAATAAAGTGCATAGTACTCTTGATTAATAGCAATATTATCAAGATTTCATAGACACATCTTACAACCATAACAAAATTTGCAAACAATCAGCTCATTTTTCAGAGGCAGGCACCATGAGCAAACTGGCTACACCTGAAAGCAGGTGTTGAATTTTAAAAGAAGCTTGGACCCATCTTGGACTCATCTTGAACCCTTATTGTGAAATATGTTAGACCCAGGATTAAAATTTTTGCTAGTATTCCAAGGTCTTCCAAGCCACTAGAATATTAAATAATCTCAAAGATTTTATTCCCTTTTTCAGATGTATATAGTAAGTAGATAATACACTATATAAAAATTCTATACATTTATATTTTCATCTTTAACTGAATGTTTCACAAGATAGAAATTTGAGCTCAGAATTTATTTTCAATTCAAACAATTCCAGTGTTTTTTACAGCCAAAATAGTGAAAAACTATTTTTAAAAATGAAAAGAGCTTACATATAGCTGTATGAATGACTTACTATTACTTGGTAACAATATCAAGTTTTATTTCTTCCTCAAAAAGTGGCTCACAAATGTCAAAAGCAGCTTTTTTCAACTGAAACCTTGTTTTAACAAAATGGATTGATTGAAACTTTTTTTTTCAAGTTCTGAAACCTCATAGGGAACATATAAAGGCTTCAAAATATTATTGTATGAAATTATTTTCCAAAAAATACAAAACAAAATTGTATTAATTTGGTTATTTATTGATTATAATTCCTCAAAATGAAGTTTTATTTTTATTTTTCCATTTTCTCATTCTTTTTCATCATTATAAAATCTCTTCAGCTTTGACTATCAAAAAAACATTTAGCTTTTTTTAAGAGAAATTTACTTCCTCTGGCTTGTTGAAGGTGTTGTTTCTCAATCGAAAAGAGAAATAGTGGTCTCTATGAAATACAGGACCTGCTACTGGATGGAATCAATAAAGCTCCAAGAATATTACAGTCAAAGTCCTGTAATGTCTTCTACTGTGATTTTCATCAAAAAACAAAAATTTGAAGCAAAAAACCAATTTACAAACATAAGAGAAAAAAATCAGAAAAATAAAATCAAAAAATAAAAAATAAAAAATTTATAAAAAAATAAAAATAAAATATCACTATAAACCATGGATGCAATAAAAACTAAAAAATGCTTTAGAGTAGCAGAAAGGAAGTTTTTTCTCTTTCTTTTCTACATAAAATATAGAAGAAACTTCACTTTACTGATAAAAGGAATTTCAATGCACCTCTCCTAAATGTTCTTCTACTTCATTGCTTTGAGGTAGCTCTATCATTTTGAATTAGTTCTTTGTGAAAGAAACATTTTCTAAGATATTTTTTTGTGGTTTTTGTGTTTCTGTTTTCTCTTTAAAAAATGAATTCAAATAATTTTTCTGTCTCAAAAACCCATTAGAAATACAAATAGGGGTATATATTTAATTCAATACCATTCCAATAGTCTTAATCAGAAATAAAAATATTTTTTTATTTCATGAACTATGGACCAGTTCTTATAATCTCCAAGAACTATCTTCCCATAAACAATGTCATTATGTCAAAAAAATATCAAAGAATTTCATTTCATTCAAATCCTTTTCAATAATTTCTAGAATTTATATTCAATATATTCTGTTAATTTTGAAAGTTTAAACAGAGTTCTTATCTAATTTTAAAACATATAAATTTGAAAATTGTCAAAAACGTCTCAGTGATAAAATAATATCATTCATTATTAATTTGGATAGCTAACTAATTGTTTGTAAAGAATGTTCATTCATAGGCTTAAGAATATCTGAATAGCCAATTTTAACAGAGTTCCATTGAGAAATGATATCAACAGTATACCCTCCTTGGGAATTTCTTTATAATTATGATTGAATAATTGAAAAATGATTCAGATCATGTTTTGTTTATGAATGGAAATGGACCTGAAGTGATATTTTTCCTACTCCAAGCTTAATTCCCACAAGGTTCTAACTTAATTATGTGGCCTTTCCTTATTGAATAATACTTTGATAAACTCTTTAACCCTCTTATTAAGAATCAATAACACATAAAAACAAGAATCATTCTCCTCTTATTTTGTAAAAAAACTTGAAATAGGTGTATATATAATTTGCTTAACTACACTTTATAAAAAGATGGTTTTTCTAACTCTATCATTAATTTGGGATTTATAAATTTATCAAAGGAATCCCAGAATCAAAAACCTACCAGAAGCTTTATAGATATTTTTGAAAAATAAATCTTTGAAAAGAACCAAATTCTACCAGTTGTTTTGCCTCAATACTATATAGAATTCCAATCATTTTAAAATACCCAATTGAATTGCTTAATTTATTCATGAATCTTAAGTTTTTTGTCATTTTGAAGAAGTGTTTAAAGTTCTTATCAGATTAAATTACATGGGTAATAGAATTCTATAAAGGTTCTCCCATTAATTTGAAAAAAATATTATTGTAGAGAAACTGGAAAATTAATTTCTGAATTTTTTTAATAATAATAATTTTTAATTTGAGCTAGTGTTAAAGTCAAAAATCCATGGTCAAATACCTAAAGCTATCAACCCATCAAATTTGGAAATAATATTTGGCTTTTAGGTGCAGGGAGGGCTCTCCATACATCCTAATAATTTAATAATGGTTTTAATACCAAGGAAATTGAAGTTAAAATTTAGAGAACCTATATAACGCAGCAAATAAAATCAAAAAATACATTAAATATAAAGCTATATTGATAGAGTGTTTTTAAATGATCAAATAATTGAGGAAACTGATGTTTAGGCATATTCATACATTAGGATTTAATTTCCTCAAATTTAACACAAATAGCTGCATTCTTTAAGCTTCATTTAATTTCTGAATAAATACACTACCCTAATTTGCTCCAAATAACACCCCAAATTATCTTTGTTTTCACATATTGATGTAATTCACTAGATAAAGATGGTTGGATTAGAATTGATAATTTCTCCAGAATAATATGCACAATGAATCTTGATTGGTATGAATGAAGGAATTATTGAATGGCCCAAAAGCTTGCTTAAATTCATGTTTTTCATTGTTATGAAGATTTAAAATTCTTTTATTAATCTTTTTTTTTCCATCTGAATATCAAATTGGTTCTTATTTTACACCATGAAGTTATATATTAAAGGGTCCCAAATTTCATAACCAAACCCCAATATTCCACCTTCAATTTTCATATTATCTAGCTATAAGATAAGATTCCTCCTCTTAAGAAGTTCATGGGTTGAAACAGGGGGTATAGTATTTCAATATATACTCAATTTTTTTGGGCCTCTCCTTGAAATTAGTTTTTCCCATAAGTCTTGACAGCTTGTTTTGATTTTTATTAAAATCTTCCTTCAAAAAGAGGAAAAGGTAGGGGATTCAATGTCTCACTAAATACAACTTTTAATTTTGAGTAAAAATTTCAATGGTGAGATATATTTCTGATAGTTTTTACATATGAAGAAAGTTCCTAATTCCCCAAGAAATTTTATCACTTATTGAAATCCTCTTTGTAAACTTAAGGGTTCCAATTTTAATAATTTTAATCTATGGGCTCTCATAAGTGATATTGAAAGAGAATTGATATTTAAACTGAAATATATATTCATCAAACTATAATAGTGAACCCACAAAGTTGAATTTTCTGCAAATAAAATTATGAAGAGGAATAAAAAAGATTAAAACAAAGGGGAAACTGAAATAAATCTTTGACTGATGTATTTTTGAATTATTTTGCTTTGAAAATCCCATCCAAGAGCTGTTATTGACTCAACTTAATTGATACTTTGTGGCTTGCATATGTGGCTTGAATTTCTTCCAAAAATTCTATCTCTAAATTCAATTTCCGTTCTATCTCCAACCTGCATCCAATCTATCTCCCAAGTTGAATTCCAAATGCAACACCTGCTGTCAGGTGTTGCCACTTTGCTCATGGTGAAGGTATTTCCAGATGCACACCAAAGCCTCCCAATTAAAATTAATAGCTCAAGCTTATTGGTCATAATCCTTATGTAAATTATGTATTAACTTTCCAAAGAATAATAATCACTATCTAAGCTATCTCAGTACTTAATCTTTGAATTTCCTCATTTTTGGAAAGCTTTATTAAGGATCAAAGGATATATATAAAGTTCCCCTCTCTCAAATTTTTCCAATAATAATAGAAAGAGTTTCCCATTCAAGGTTAAAAAACACATTTCAAATATAAGGATATCTAGAATAATTTTAATATTTTGGTTATTAAAAGCTCAGTAGCCTTTCTCAGTATTTTAGTATTAATAAAAAAAAGTATAAATATCAAATTAGTAGTAAGAAATATGTTGAATAATTACTTTTCTTATTAAATAACTTATTCTCATTTATTAATTAGTATTAAAATAATTATGCATAGCTAATTTATCAAATTGAACAGAGACTAATGTTTCCATTAGTCTTATTCAGTATTTTTTATTTGATTATTAATCTCTAATTTACCTTAATTAACTGATATTTTCATCATCTTAAGCTCTAATATATATTTCAGATGGATATATGTTGGGGAAAGAAAGTGATAACTTTTCATTTTACTTGATTATATATTTTGAAAGAGACTTCTTTACTATATTATTATTTTTTCAACTCATAAGGCTTCTATATTTTTCATATCCACAAATTCTATCTTATGATGTGATTGTATCTGGGCTGACTATTTGGTATTATTTTTGAGGGCATCCCAGGATTCTGGAATACAATTTTTTGGATTATTCTGAATTTGAAAACAGAATTACCAATAATTTCCCCCCTCAGTGTATTGCCTTTATTACACAGTTAAAATTAAACATGATAAAAATGAAAGACAAAATCATTCAGAGAAAGACGGGAATGCATGAAAGGCAACAAAACATGGGTTTGACAATTTCAGAATTTAGTTAATCACATTCAATTCTGTATTTAGAAAATCTTCTTACTTAAATTCAAAAAGTTTCATAAGTCAATGTGTTCAATCTTGATATATATTGTAAAAATAATCATTTCATTTTCCTGCTTTGATATTGGAATTCTTTCTTTAATGACTGACCAGTTTTTTCTCAAATAATGGCTCAACTGAGAGATTTTGAACATCAGAGGCACAAGAAATACAAGATACATTTAGAAATGTATTATTTGTATTCAAATTTTTCTTTTCATAAGAAAATAAATAAAGAAATTATTCTTTTGTTTCATTATCTTAATTATTTCTTCAATTAATGACCTGTTATTTTTAAAGAATGGCTCAACTGATAGATTTTTAACATCAGAGGCACAAAAAATACAAGATACGTTTAGAAATGTATTTTACGGTTCAAATGTTTCTTTTCATAAGAAAAAATAAAGAAATTATCCTTTTGTTTAATTATCTTATAAGGTTTCTCAAATGTCTGTTCAAAAAAATATTCCCAAAATTTGGTGTTTTTTTAAGGTGAAGACCATCAAAAAACAGAAATTAAACTTGATTTTGTGATTTCCTTTTTAACCTCTATTGCATACCTAGTGTTTAAAAGACAATTTTTTTATAATTAAACTTGGGTTCGATTTTAAACGGTTTAATTTTTCAAAAAATCAAAGATTTGGTGATGTTTTTTTAATTCTCCATCACTTTTTTTTGAAAATTTTATTGCAAATTCTCAATAAAAAAACCGATTAAAATTTCAAAAATACAACAGAAAAAAGGAATTAATTTAGTTTTTTTTAAGAAAAAAAAGAATTAAAATCCTGAAAAATTGTTAATCCAATTCAAAACAATAAAGTTAAATCAAATTTCCAAATAAAATCAATTCAAATTAAAAAAAAATCAAATTCAAATCTCCAAATACAAAAAATCAATCCAATCACTGAAAAATAAAATTAATTCAAACTTCAAAAAACAATTTAATCCAATCTTCAAAGAAAAAAAATAATTCAAACTACAAAAAATAAAGAGATCAAAGTAAAAGAATAGCAATAATTAAAATTTCAAATTAAAATTCAATTTTATTTCTCACTACCAGCTACAAAAAAATCTCAATCAAATCCTTTTTTTCAAAGCTATTTACCCAAGACAATACAATCATATTACTGAAATCTTGATTTTCACTTTTTATTTCTGCTTTGAATAATTATACTGCTTTTTTCTTGCTATTGATTCATTATTCTATTTTTATTCTTCACTTTTTAAAGATTAAATTAATTTTTCTCAGAATATCAGGAATCATCAACAATTTCACCACCACATTATGCAAACGCCTTCACAGTTGAAACGCTCTTTCATTCCCCACAAATAGCCTTCTTCATAGCTTAATCTCCCCCAAAACCACCCATGCATATCCCCAAGTCAATTAAAAATTTATTCTCAATTTTTATAGAGATACTCTGCTGAATATTTAAGGAGAGTAAAAGTGTTTTTTAATCCAGTCTAAAAAGGAATACTCAAAAAAACTCCTTTTCTTGTTCTTAATCTCATGCTGATAATGTTATACTGCTTCAAAATAAATTTATCTTTTCTTTATTTCTCATCAGACCAACAATTTTTATTTCAAAAAAATTACTATTATCTTTTTAAATTTCTTTCTGATTAAAGTAATATATATTTTTTCTAAGGAGATATTCACTAATCCTCTTTTTTATTTATAACTTTCCTTTTTCTTTATTATACTAATCATATTCTATCTTGCTTTTTATTTTCCCTTTTCTTATTAATTCTAGGGGTGGGAATATACATTGGGCTTTAAATAGTAATATTTTTTTATCCTTTCAAGACATCCAACCATCCAGCTTCATCCCATCTTCCTTCCTCAACTTCAATCACTTTGAGATCATGTGATATGATGAATTCTGGGACTCATCCTGATTATCACATTCATTTTAAATATTAATCATCCTTATTAGTATCATCGTCCTCCCATCATCAATCAACCTCTTTTAATTATTGTGATATAATTACTATTGGAACTCATCCTTATCATCCAATTATTTCAAAGATGACTAATCATCTTTACATCCGCCTCACTAATGATAAATCATTCAATAGCTATTGAAGATTAATTGGCTGATATTATCAAGCTGAATCCATTATTTGCCTTATTGATTTAAACTTTCCATAAATTTCACTCGCTAAGAAGAAGAATCCTAATTCTTCCTGGCTCAAATTCATTCCCCAAAAAACCTTAAGGAAACCATATTTAATGATCGATAATAATAAAAATCCATATCTTCTGGTATTAATGGATTATGTACATCAATTCAACAGCCTCAATATTATCCTGTAAATTACTGATGAGCCCATCATAATTTGGAAAATACTTTCTAGTAATACACGAAATATCACCACCAATTAGGACAAGCTTGGAGGGATCATGAGAGATATAGGTTTTGTCAGGTTTCTGATTCTTGAAATCCAGTTGATTTTTATTGAAGGAAATAAGGTTAAATATAATATTAGCTTTATAATTAAAATTTAGAGTGGTTTAAACCTCATTATTTTCATGAATTTATATAATCAAGAAGTCAAAAATTCTCCCAAAATTCACTCAAAGATAACCAAGAAATCATGCAAGCATACTAAATACCAAGCTTCACTCAAATTGAATTTCAATCAAACACCAAAAAAAAATTCAATTGCTCCTTCAATTTCATTTTCACTTATCATGATTTATACAAAGCTCATACTAATAAAGATTATCTTAATCCATTGACATATTGCAATTTTATTTATCAATAAAAACTCATTTAAACCAATTCCAACTCCTTTTCAGCGCTGTGACCTTCGATTAAGATTCCGTTAGCTCAAGTTTTATCTTCATTTTTCGAAGAAAGAAGGTGTAATATATTTTCTTTTGGAAAATTCATCAGTTATTCACCAAATCACAAATCTCCTATAAGAATAAATCAACAATGAAGAACTTGCCCATTTTTGTTTGTCTTTTCAAATAAACAAAAGATTGTTCAACATTGAGGAGAAATATAGCTTTTTATCTCTTCAAGGAATTCAATCAAAGGTATTTGGTTATTAGGAAAGAAAATAATTATTAAGAAAGCTCATTCAAAATGAAGAAATTTGTAAATAGTTTTTATTTTATGTACTGCTTTTAATTACATTTTTGAAGAATCAATAGTGATCATTTGCACCGAATGAATTAAAAATAAAAATGGATATTTTCATATATTATTCAACTAATTCCAAGTAAATTTCTCGATTCTTTCTTGAGGCTTTACCTCGCCATTCAAATCACCTTTATCTATTTTTTCAGCCTGTTAATCAAAGCCATAGCACAATCATAACACCCAAAATACCATAAAACATGTTTCTTAATTGAAATTTAAAAGAAAAAAATCTTGTGACTTCATTAAACCAAATAAAAAACAATAAGGTAATGCACATCAAAAGAGTTCATGTTAAAATAAATCCTGTAAATTTAACAATATGAAAGAGGAAAACTATCTCATCCAGAAAAAACTATTTTTATCACTAAAAAATAATAATTAGATAATTAATCATTTTTCTAAATTATTACCAAGAATCAACTTAAATTTTAACCTCCCATCTGAAAGTTTTACTATAGATCACAGCAACCTCATGTGGGGGTCTTGTATTTAGGCTCTCAAAGAGGTCTATCCAATGGTAATATTCTGTTAATGCTTTATAATTACTATAAAAGAGGATTACTAGACTACCCCTACTAAAGATAGTAAAATATAAAACATATTAAATTCACCCCACATCTGGCTTCTTGTCACATGGTGGAATGTGATCTACAACTTGCCAGTATTAATCGGTCTTTCAACCGGTTTAATAGCCTTTTCAGCAAGAGTTCCCTTTTCTGAGGTCTGGCAGACAGCATTGTGACAATAAACCGGTTTCCAACGTCATGGGTTCGATTCCGGTTGGAGACAAGAGGAGGTCTCAATCAAACAACCAGAAATCGCTGGGTTTTCCGCTCCATTGGCGTACAAGGGTTCCGCCCCTTGGGGGTTCCTTGTAGGCTCCTGTTGTGACTAATGTAGCTCCATGAGGATGACATGGGTAATACCATCAGTTACATGCACTTCGGGACGCAGTGCCCTAAGCCCGGGGGTACTGTCACATGGTGGAATGTGATCTACAACTTGCCAGTATTAATCGGTCTTTCAACCGGTTTAATAGCCTTTTCGGCAAGAGTTCCCTTTTCTGAGGTCTGGCAGACAGCATTGTGACACTTCTACACTTTTGATGATATATCAACAAGATAACAAATCCTCTGCAGGGGATAAAGGAGGGCTATATAATGATACCATCCACAGCCCTATATTGCATAAATATAATATCCTATTAATTTATTTCTCTTAATATGTAAGGTGTGGATATGAAACTTTGATTAAAAAATCAAGTACTTTTCCTGTCCTCAAAATTTGTATGAGGTAAAAATGATTAAAAAAATAGTATGAAATGGTATTTTTGAGAGAAAACACACCAATTTTATTGTTTTTAACTTTATGAGTATAAAACAATAATATTATAAAGATTTGTTTTTTTACCAACAATAAAAGTTTATCCAAAAATACTCTACCAGAGATATTTAAGGCTACAAAAGAAATTTCTTCAAGAGCAATTGCAATTTGAATTCATTGAGCAAAGAACTGCAAGAAATTAATTAAAGAAGAAAGGCTTTAAAAAGATTTTTTAAATAGAAAACATTCACAAAAGTTACCACAATGAATTTGGAAACAGAGGGACAAAGTTGTCAGCCTGTGACTCAAAACCAGAGCACAAGCATGACAGCCAAAATACCATAAACCAATGGTATAGCCAAGATACCACCAAAACATGGAGCTGAGCCAAATCAGCTCAAAACATATCAAAAGAAAGAGGAAACTCACCTCTTTCTGAAAACATAAGTCCCATCACCATAGGACAAGGAATAACAAAGTTATTGCTGAGCATAAACCTTAATTTTCACCTCTCATCTAAAATCTAGAAGGAGAGGCTTAACCCCATCAAATGGGTACTCAAAATGAAGCTCTAAGCCAGGGCTATCCAATGGTACCAGACAAACTGAGCTAGCACCAGTATTACTTGAGTTATGGTCAAATTCAGGCCAAATAAGTGTGAACAAAACATTCACCTCTCATCTAACTTTTACAGTTTTAGTGTGGGATACTTGAAGTGAGGTCTTTTTGGAAAGAGAAAAATCAGGGATATCTGATGGTGCCATCCACTTCTTCATATCTCACCTATAACAGAAGCTATGAGGCAAACAAGCTCAATACAGCTTTTTTCCCAAACCACGCCTATGTACAAAAACCTTGTATATGGGATAATTTTGTCATATTTAATGATAACCATACCAAATTGGGTATCATTGTGTAGAGCCATACAGGGCTATTCAATGAACCAACTTTGAGCATGATATCTCAAAAACTGACAGAGTCATAGCCATTTGAAGGTTATAATCCCACAATATGACCAATACAACTGTATTATGACAGGATACAGTTGTACTCTGATTATGAGGTGTCAAATAGATGAAGAAGCATGTTAATAATTCAATACCTCATAAGTCAGTCAATACTTGGGTCCCATAGAGTTTTTGTACAGCATTCTACGCGTCATACACGTCAGAATCAGGCTGTGAGGTCCCCAGGTGAAAATATTCCCCCTGTATTGGTGAAAACTGCCCAGATGTGGTTTCAAAACCACATCTGAGCCCAATACAAGGCATACAGGCTGTTTTCAAACCACAAGTCAGTCTTAGAGAGTGAAAAATCTTCACTTCCTCTACGTGGAAAGGTCTAGCACCCTTTCCACCCCATTTCAGGATAAAAAGGAGGCTTTTCACAGCCAGAATTGTCTCCTCATCCTGCTCTTGAATACCCTACGTAGTAAACTGTCAAAAACAGTTTTACTCTTGGGTAATAAACAGGTATACTCTTAATTTAAAGTATTGTAGTCTTTATTGTTGTAACCCAACAGGTAAAGCTGCACCCAGGGCTTTCAACAGCGCTCACCACCACTATATTTCTTATAGTAAAGCCCTTTTTATTATTAAATTAAATCATCTTTAACCCTTATAATAGTATTTTCAACTATTTTCCACATGTCACAATCATAGTTTTAGTTGTAAATAGCTTTATTACCACTTCAACATAGACTCAACCTGAAAAAAGTTAACAGTGATGAAAGATGCTTTAATTCACTTATGGGGTAGTTCAAGGGATAAAAATGATTTTAAGAGTTACAAACAATGATTATAATGATTTTTTCATGTGATTAAAAGGTTCAAAATGATATAAAAAGGGTGGTTGGAATCTTTTATTGATTGGTTTAACAGTGTTTAAACTAATTATAAAAGGAAAAGATTCTAACAAGAAGAGAAAAGTGGGGCAAAGACATTCTTTTATAGCCATCAATTTTCTTACTCCAAAAGTAAGATTTACTCTTTTCAGTCGTGGAAAACACTCTGAAAACAGAAAAGCCAATTATGGAATCATTGAACCCTGGTTAAGACCAAAAAAGGGCTGATCTCAGCCAATTTTTTACTATTTTTAGCCATTTTAGACCCTTAAATCAGCCATTACTATAGAAATACCTGTTCTGGAGCCTTAAAAACACGTCAGAATGTGTGTAAGGGTCATAGGAACCAGTTGAAACTGTCTTTACTAAGATTATTTTAACTTAAGGGGAGTTTTACCCTCTTGGCAACAGTTAAAACTGCCCTGGTTGGTATCAAAACCTCATCATCAATTGTGTCGGGGTGACTCTATGATATAGCTTCAAAATGATAACAAAATCTATGACTCTGAGAGTTACACAAAAATAATAATGATATGAAAGTGAGAATATGAGTAAAAGGGCTATACTAAAATAATTTAGTGATGGTGAGTGCTGCTGATGGCCCTGGGTGCAGTGTTCGCCTATTGGTTTACAATAACAAACCCTATAATAATTACAACTTATAATTATAACCTGTTAAATTTTAAGGGTACCACTTCTTTTAAGAAGCTATACCGCGTAATAATATTAATAACAGGATGCTGGATTAGCCTCCTGGTGAGGAAAAGCCTCCTTTTATCTTGTTCTGGGGTAGTGGGAGGTTGTTCACCTCTGCACATGACCACAGAGTGAAGATTTTAACTACTGTGGGCTGGTTTGTGGTTCTATACACTCAATACAGACCAGTATTGGGTGGAAATGTGCTTTTTAGAACCACAAGTAGTCATTTTTACCCTATACAGGGTGAAACCTTTCACCAATGGAGTTTACAGGCGTGTTCTGGTTCTTCTGACGCGTCAGAAGCTGTACAGAACCTGTATGGACCTCTGTATTTGACTAAACTATGTGGCATTGAAGTATAAACAAGCTTCTTTGTCTGTTTGACACCTCTTAATCATACTTATGGGATAGTATCCCACTATAAGGCTGTATTGGCCAAACTGTGGGATTTTAGCCTTGAAACTGTTATACATTTCTCAGTTTCTAAGATATTGAGCTCAAAATTGCTCCATTGTGTAGACCTTGATGTTATCTACACAATGGTACCTCATTCGGTATGGTTATTATTAAATATGGCAAAGTTATGCCATGTACAAGTTTTCTTGTACACATTTATGATTTGTCCAAAAACTGTATGGAGCTTGTTTGCTCCATATCTTTTCTCTAGATAGGATATGGGCAAATGGATGGCACCATTAGATAGCCCTTATTGTGCTCTTTCCAAAAAGACCCCACTTTAGGTATCTCACACTAAAACTGAAGAAGTTAGATGAGAGGTGAATATTTTAATCACCCTTATTTGACCTTATTTTGCTCATAACTTCTGTAATTCTGGTGCTAGCTCAGTTTGGATAGCCCTGACTGAGAGCGTCAATTTGAATACCCATCTGATGGGGTTAAGCCTCTTCCTCTGGATTTCAGATGAGAGGTGAAAATTAAGGTTTATGCTCAGCAATAGCTTTTTTATTCTTTGTCCTATGATGATGGGACTTGTATATTTGGAAAAAGGTGATTTTCCTCTTTATTTTGATACATTTTGAGTTAATTTGGCTCAGTTCCATGTTTTGGCGGTATCTTGGCTTTACCATTGGTTTATGGTATTTGGCTGTCATGCTTGTGCTTGGATTTTGAGTCACAGGATGACAAATTGAGTCACAGACCCTGTGACTCAATTTCAGGCCAAAAGTGATGAACCTTTGTGTGTATTTTGACATCCCCTGCCTGTCAGCAAGGAGTTTGGGGGTCTGGCTCCCCTTTAGAACTAGAGTTCCTTTTCCCCCCCAGATTTAATCTTTCCAATTTATTTTTTCTTTAATTCCTCATCATGTAATACATTTGTAATTTACACATGCAATTCAATTGAAATTTTACATTACACAACTGTAATAATTGATACCTCATTTAAATTACAATTCACTTCTGTAATACACATGCACATTTTGACATTTCAATTAAAAATACTTCAATTCCTCATAGCTTCTAAACTACACACAACACCTCAATTTTAACACAGAAATTGAGGGTTAACACCACATGTGGTATGAATTTTATCAAGGTTTTGAGTATTCTCACATTTTGTACAGAGAATACTAAAAACTTAATTTAAGCTTGTTTAGAGTTGAGCTACAGAAATTTTACCCAGAGGTGACCCCACCTTATTTTTTTGAAGAATCCAATGGTGAAGTCATTCTCTTAAGTTTATTTGTTGAATAAAAAGTTATAATATATCTTATGTAACCTTTTACCAAAAATATTTTAGCTTTATTAATTTTATTAAAAATTCATTTTTACTTAATTTTTTCAAGTAAAAATGCATTTTCACAATTTCAAAATTTAATGTAATTTTTATTTTAAATTATAATTAAATTTTTATTTTTGTATATAAATTTTTATTTATATCTTATTTTTCATTTTGATAATATATATAAATTTATTTTATTTATATTTATATCTTATTTTGTTATTTGTGGTCTTTTGGGTATATGAAAATACCTTTAAGGCTCACATTCCCTCCCCCTGAAAAGGAATATTACTTTGTAATATTTTTATTTCTAGTGGCTCTGAACCTTCTGAGAAGTTTATTAGCTTCAGGTATGTCTTTTTCTGCTAACCATTCATCTTCACAAGCTGGGTCACTGTACCTAACAAGGTATTCCCTTACTTTATTGGTTCTCAAATTTCTTTCTTTGAGAACTTTGGTAATCTTTCTAATACCAGATGATTCAATCGGAGGTATAACTTGGGGAACTTTATTCCTCAAAGGAAAATTTTCAGAATCACTAGATTTATATGGCTTTACCAAGCTCACTGGAAATGTAGGATGCTTATTTCTAAGTTCTTCAGATACTTCGACTTCAACAGCATTTTCTCCATGGAGGGCCTTAATAACAAGAGGTCCTGCAAAGGAATATTTGAGCTTTTTACATCCTTTGATGTTATTGAAGTTAGTGGTGGATACAAGTACTAAATCCCCCACTTTGAAATTTGGAGTGGCATGTGACTTGTCCCATTTGTCCTTAGCATAAGCAAAAGAGTCATCCATGCACCTCACTGCACGCTATCTAGCTTTGTCTAGCATTCCTTTGAAGCTAGCAGCTGTAGAATGTACTTCAACAAATTCTTTCCTCAAGGAATCTTGAGGCAATTTGGGATTCCATCCTTTTTCTAGAATAGCAGGAGTTTGATTGGTACTGGCATGAATAGATTTCTTATATGCCAATCCTAGTTCTGGTAAAGGAGTACACCAATCATGGGTGAATCCATCACAATCTTTAAATTCAAGGCCATATGCACAAAATATTCTTACCATATCTTCCAAGGTCTGGATCATCCTTTCAGCCAAACCATCAGTTTGTGGGTGGTAGGCTGTAGAGAAGGATAATTTTGTCCCAAATAGTTGGTGAAGATTTGTCCATAGTGCTGAAGTGAATTTGGGATCTGTGTCACTAATGATTTTTGCGAATATGCCAGTCCATGATACTACTCTATTCCATATCAAAAGAGCTGTATCCATGGCTGTATCATCCTTGTGACATGGTAGAAAGATTGGAGTTTTACTAAATCTGTCAACAATCACTAGGCAATCATTATACCTTCTGTCACCCACTGGTGGCAGGCCAGTTACCCAATCCATATGGACAATTTCCCAAGGTCTTCTGGGTTCTTGGATCTTGATCATATTTCCAAGTCTTTTGCCAGTGGATTTATTTGCCTTTGACATCTGTCACAGGTTTTGCAATACTCTGCAACATCTTTCTGCCACATTGGCCACCATATGCAGGTTTTTACTTTTTCTCTTGTTCTTTCCTCAGACAGATGTCCTGAGAAAAGGCTGTCATGGCATTCTTTAAGTACAAGATTAATTAAGGACCTGTCCACAACTGTAATGAGACATGTATGCTTAGTTCTGTGGTAAATTATACCATCCAGTAAGTGGAATATTCCTTCATCATATGAGTTTCTCCATATCTCATCTCAGGTATGTATCAGAGAATTGTCTTTACAGTCCTTAGTAAGTAATTGGCATAAAATGCTACGATTTTTATCTTGAGTATAACTGTTTCTTACCTCCTCAAAGAAAGTGGTGTTCAGGTCTGTAACACTGATTCCTTCCATGGGAATTTGTGGGGAAGCTTCCTCTGGAACATAATCAGGATTATCAATATTATTTGGTAATGGCCATCTGCTCAGTCCATCTTCATTTTTCTGAATATTTCCATCTTTATGAACAATGGTCATATTGCCCCTATACTCTTGTATGGCTATTTGCCATATGAGCATATGCCTGTTAGTAGTCTTCATGTTTAAAAGTGACTTAACAGCAGTACAATCTGTTATTACTTCAAAAGCACATCCTTCCAGAAAGTAATTTAGCTTCTCCAAGGTCCAGACAAGGCATAAGAATTCCATTTGACTTGCTCCATATCTGGCTTCAGTTGGTTTTATTTGCCTGGATATGAAGCATATGGGTCCTTCCACAGGTTTATCATTGATAATCTGAACTTGATGAAGTGAATCACCAAGCCCATCTCCTGATGCATCAATATAAAGCTTAAAAGGCAGCTTAAATTCTGGAATCAGTAAGAGTGGAGCAGTGGTCAAGGCTTGTCTCAAAGATTCAAAGGCCTTGACTCTGTCAACAGTCATTTCGAATACTTTGTCTTTGTCACATAATTTATAAAGAGGTCTTGCTATGGATTCAAAATCTTTGATATGTTGCCTGTAATATCCTGACAACCCCAAAAATGACTGAACTTCTTTCTTGTTCTGAGGCATGTGTTTCAGCAATACTGCTGCAACCTTGTTCTTGTCAACTCCAAGGGATAAACCAGATACTACATTTCCCAGTTCTTTAAGTTTTGAAATCCAAAATGGAATTTATTTAAAGAAATTTTCATGTTTACAGATTGGATTTTTATCAAACCTCTGGATAATCTGTACATATGTTCTTCCCAACTTTTTGGAACAAGCAATAATGTCATCAATGTAGATGATTGACCATCCTTCTGAAGATCTTCAGGGAAGATCTCATTCATCATTCTTTGGAAGTTTGAAGGTGCATTCTTGATACCAAAAATGCATCCTCAAATATTCATATACTCCACAAGGAACAATAATTCTCAAATATTTTCTTGCCCTTGGTGTCACTACATTCTGATGAGATCCCTTAAGGGCATCCATAGTGGTTATATACACTGCTTGAGATATCTGGGTAAGGGAAATTTGGATTTTTGGTATTGGGTACCTGTCTGGAAGAGTGTAAGTGTTCAGAGCTCTAAAGTCCCCAACCATTCTAGATTTTCCATTATGCCATGCCACTATGACTGGTGTAGTTATTTCTACTTCCTCATTATGGCCAACCTTCCTTATCACACCAAGGTCTAGAAGCTCTTCAATATGAATTTCCAGAGCTTCTCTTGATTTAGGACTTTCTGGATATGCAGGTCTTCTTAAGAGTGGTGGACAAGGTCTCTCAATATTAAGGATGATATCAACTTCATGGCCAATAATTTCCCCCAAAGGTTCTTTTTCTGATGCAAATGCTTCTTTGTGGTCATATAAAAGGGCATAAAGTTCATTTTCCTGATTATAAGTCAGATAAAGGCTTATTTCAGCTTTATTTAACTGTTCAGAATTGAATCTTTCCAGCTCTAAGCTGACTGGTGCTACTTTATTTACTGTAATTTGTCTTTTAAATGGTAAAAAGGAAAAATTTTGACGCTTATTGTCTCCAATAGTAAAGTATCTGTCCTTGTTGTTATGTAAGTCTATTCCATACATGATCAAATAGTAATTGCCCAATATAAAATGTGTACTAGAGCAATTTTCCATAACAACAAATTCAACAGTGATTCTTAAATTTCCATTAATACGTGGAAATATGACATTGGTCTCAAATATTCCCAATGCTTTCATTGGATTACTTGCACTATTGAGTTTTATGCCATCAATTTGTAACAATTGGTCTTCAAAATTTGGTACACAAGTCTTAAGAAAAGATTTGCCAACACAAGAGAAGAAGGCTCCTGGGTAAAGTAGAAGCTTAGTGGGTTTGTTTTCAATTACCACTTGTGTTATACAGGAGTTACCAGCTGTATAACCTTTTCCCCTGTTGGGTTTGGTTTTCCTAAGTTGTGCATCTTGAATTTTTGACACATCAAGTTGACCATTGCTTAATTCTGGCAAGTGGGAATAAGATTCCATGATGTCAAAAGTGGCATTGATATTTTCTATATCTTTTGAAGATTCAGAAAATATTGATTAATTATCATCTGAATTGTCTTCAATTATGTCATCTTTTTCAACATCAGGTTCCTTTTCAATATCAATTTCATTGATTTTCCCCCTCTTTGGACATGTATTGGCTAAGTGGGTGGTTCTTTGGAAAATATGGCACTTTCTTATTATATCTGAAGATCTATACTTAACATTTTTAGAATTTTCTTTGGGATTTTTGCCCACAGAATCTTTCCAAGGTGCATTAAACCTTGTCTTGAGATTCACCCTACTAGAACCAATCCTGGTTGTGGTGGTTACTTCTTCTAATATATCAATAATATCTTCTGATGAAGATTGTTCAGTAGTCCTGCTTTTGACATTATGCTCTAAGTCACCTCCACATTGTCTCAGAATCTTTCTGTGGATCATAAATTCTGCCATGTCAGGATACAATTCTGTTGATCTGTCTTTCTGTTGGCAAAACCATGGTAAAGCTTTGTCTTTATCAGCATTAAATTTGGCAGATTCAAAGGCTGTTTCCACTTTAACCCTCCAAGCATTGTTTGCCCATTTGTTGATAATTTGGGTTTTCCACCAAGTCCAACTTTGGTGTCCATTTTCTTGTCTTAATTTGATATACCATCTGTGGGCTGATCTGGTAAACAAGGTGTTAAACCTGGCTGTTACCAATCTGTCTGGTACTTCAAAATCTTCTTTAATCATTTCAATACCTCTGATGAATTCCATATGGTCATATTCTCCTTCACCACTGAAGTGAGGCCATTCTTTAAGCTTTGGTACTTTTTTCAGGAGTGCTTGGCCCATTTATATTTCCAAATTATGAAAAGAAGTGGAAAATTCATTTTTAACTGTGAGTTTTTAACCTCCAATACTTGTGGATTTGGAATTCTTGTGGCCTCATTCTGATTCAAAGGTGTAGACATTCTTGGTAAGGTGTGAATTAATTGTTCAATATCATTCATTTTACTATTGTTACACCTTTGGGAATTTCTGAATTCATGTTGTAAACTTTGAATTGAATTTATTACATTAGCTCTATGATTATCTTCTGTTTGTTTTGATTCTTGCCATAGCTCTATTCGTCTAGTATTATCAGAAGTTATCTGATTCAACTTCATTGTGAATTTTGATATTTCCTCTTGTGAGGTGTCAAAACACTTTTTCAAGGCAATTGTATGTCTTTACTTCAGTAATTGATTTTGAAATATTCTCAAGAACACTTTTATTCTCCTCTTTGATAGTTATTATGGCTTGTTTGATTCTTGTTTCAATTATGTCATCAATATTTAATTTAGAATATTTGTCTGTGAATTCTTTGATAATGGCAGATTGTTCATTTAATTCATTCCCAAATGAATTGTCATTATTGGAAGCTTTAATTGCTCTTAAAACCTCTTTAAAACACATAAGTGTCCCTTTTTTTGGGCTCAGACTTATGTTGTTTGTTTTAAGATTGTTATAAATGGATGAATGTTTATCAGACACATGAGTTTTTACGTCATTTATAGCTTCATACAACTCTGGGATAGAATTAAAAATGTAAGAAATCATTTCTGATAATTTAATCTGGCTTCCTCCTTTTTCTGTAATTCAATCATTGTTCTGGCCATCTGAAATACATTTTCCATGGCATCCTGCTGAATATTTGGGAGTATGTAGCCCTGGCTGTAAGGCTTTGTGGCTGGTGCCTTGCCATTGCCCTTGTTTTGAGCTTGTGGCTGTTTTTTCACATTGGAATTGCTGCTGCTGGCTACTGGGGCTGTTTTTGGCACTTGCTTGGGTGGTGGAGGGTTGTTTTTCCTCCATTCTGCTGTTGAAAGCATCATGTTCTTCTTTTCCATCAATGAATGCCATCCATTGAGTAACTTGCAAGTGTTGGGATGACCCAGAAATTTTTTCACAGTCAGGTAAGAATTACTGCAGTTTTTCCACAGATATGCAAGGATCTGGTACTCTTTGTGCTGCAATGCATTGCTGTAAGCCTTCTGGCGGGCTTTGTAAATGTCTACTGAGGCTTCTTGTGGTGGTTTCAGCTCTGTTTGAAGGTAAAACAGTATTATCAGCTTCAGAATTACATAATTTATTAATTTGGAAGTCATCAACTGACCCTTGTCCTTCTGTAACTGATTGGCTTCTGCTATAATCACGGCTGTGACCTTTTTGGGAGCCTCATGAGGGGTTATAGCTGGCTCCTGATCTGGTTGAAGGCATATCTTATGATTAAAAAGGTTAAAATAGTAATTTTACGTCAAAAAACTTACTATTTGCCAAATTCTTTGCTTTCTGAAGGGTATTACTTATACCCAAGCTAATTAACTCAGAAGAAATTGGTTCAGGTTGATTTTTCTGAGTTATAATAACTGTACTATTATGGTCAGAATTCACAGTTCTTGCAGGAATAATGCTTGTTACTGTTGAGGCTGTTTCAATATTTTGTTGTTTTACCATGTTTTGAGACACTAAAATTAATGAAAAAGCTAATTGATTAAGTAAAAAAAGATTTTTTCAAGAGAGAAATGAAAAAACAAAGCCTCACTTACAATATGAAAAAAAAATATTTTTATGGATTTTTTTTTTGAATTATAAGTATTTTTTATATGTTTTTGAATTTTTCAATATAGGAAAAAAGAGTAAAAAAGAGTAAAAAACTATGTCACAGGTAAAATATCATGTCTGGGCCCAAATGTAAGGTGTGGATGTGAAACTTTGAATAAAAAATCAAGTACTTTTCCTGTCCTCAAAATTTGTATAAGGTAAAAATGATTAAAAACAGTATGAAATGGTATTTTTATGAGAAAACACGCCAATCTTATTGTCTTTAAATTTATAAGTATAAAACAATAATATTATAAAGATTTATTGTTTTACCAGCAATAAGAATTTATCCAAAAATACTCTACAAGAGATATTTAAGGCTACAAAAGAAATTTCTTCAAGAGCAATTTCAATTGGAATTAATTGAGAAAAGAACTGAAATAAATTAATTAAAGAAAAAAGTCTTCAAAAAGATATTTCAAATAGAAAACACACCCAAAAGTGACCAGAGTGAATTTGGAAACAAAGTGACAAAGCTAACAGTGATGAAAGATGCTTTAATTCACTTATGGGGTGGTTCAAGGTGTGAGCCTTTGAGATATGACCACATACCCAATAAGGTCACAAGAAAGACTCAGAATAATTATACCTTTAAGAGATTTATACTAAAATTACTTAGAATAATTATACATTAAAAATAATTACTTTAAAAATACAAAAATACCATAAATTGGTACAAAAATTGGTTTAACTTAAAAACCAATGAATTGACATGTGAAATGAATTATACCATTTGATTCCCCATGGTAAAATACACATATACCATTTTTATGGCATATCTGTAAAGTCAATATTTAATGAGTTATAAGGAATAATACCTTAAAAAAACCATAAATCCTTATTTATTTCAAGAACCAATGAAGCAACATGTGAAATAAATTGTACCATTGGATTCCCCATGGAAATGCACACATAAAACAATTAATGAGCTAGTTTCCAAAGTTAATACTTAAGGAATTAACCTGAATATATGCACTTTTTTGGTCAACGCATATATTCAAGGATCATAGCTGATATCTCTTAAACTATACAAGATAGAGTGATGAACCAAAAATAAAGTTACCACGTAATTACTGTAAGAACACAGATATAAGCTTTATTTTACAAATTATAATCAAGGTTAAAACCTATGATGAAATATTGATAAAAATCAACAGAGCTGTTGACCACTTTGTTGTGAAAGTGGTCCAAACTTAAAAAAAGCACACAGTTGGATTCTACTAGTTCATTTGCGAAGAATTATGTAATTTTTATTATTAAATTCAGGGTACAACCCCCTGAAATCATGGTTTGAAGTTTAAAATATTGAATTTCGACAGAAAAGATGAGTTACAAGAAAAATCATCAAAATTAGAGTTTTGATGATATAATGAAAAGCTCTTTGCAGAATAATAAGGTTATGTCAGGCTATCAGAATTCACTCTCTGAATTGCTGTAGCGTGTAAAACTTGAAAGTTATTAAAGATCAAAGTTTGAGCTTAAATTGAGCAGTTCTGATCACCTACTGTAACCTTAAATTATGTTTAACAGTCATATGAGTGATAAAATTAGTGAATACTATTAGTTTATGATTAAAAATAATAAAATCCACGAAATTTGGGGTTCTGCCAAGCCTCTGATGTCATCAACTTTAGAGTTATAGTGATAACTCTAAATAATGGTGTAATAATGATGCAATATGGTTTGATCATGATGTAATCATCTCCAAACCTTAAAATATTGATCAATTCCAGTGGATATGATCAGTACACGTCTACTAGAAGCCTTCTGGACTCTAGGAGGGAGGTATTTACTATAAATAGAGCTCTTTTTACTCTATTTTCCCCTCAGACGCATCAAAAACATTAAATCAATTAAATCAAAGGTAATTTCTTTATTCTTTATATATAAAACTATTATATTATTAAAGACCAAAGTCCACCTTGTTATAATCATCTATTTTGACGTGATTAAATCATTTATTTAATTGTTTTTGCTAAAAATCTCTCTAAAAACTCATTTCCACATAAAAATCAAGAATATTAGTAATTTTTCTTTATTTTTATTGTAAATACAATTTGAAAAGGTTGTATTTATATTCTTTGGCATAAAATATTACAAAATTATTATATTAAGTGTTAAAAGTAGGTTATTTTCTCTTATTATAATAATTTTCTCTTTATTATTATTTTAATAATTCCTTGATTAATATAAATAGTATTTATATTAATTTATAACTTTAATATTGGTAATATTATTGTTATTAATTGTTTTTTATTAATAAAAAACAATTTTTTACGCCTTTATTATTTGTTTTTAACAATAATAAAGTGCTTTTAAATATATTAATTATTTTATATTAATATATTTATTTTATTATATTATATTTTATAATATGAATTATATTATTATATTTTATTAATAATATAATTATTTTTACCCCATAATTATAATAATTATTTATTATTATAATTATTTTTTATCTTATTTATTTCATTTATAAGGACATTCATAGTACAATAAGTAAAATATTAGTAATTTTTACTTATTGTTTCATAGTCAAACCTTACATTTGGGGGCCTGGCCGTGATATTTACTTAAAAGACCTTTAAAAAGATTCTAATTGGGTTTATCCAATAATAAATTATATTTATAATCATAAAATCATATAATAATTTTATATTTTATAGATTTTAAAAGCTATTGAGGCATTTGGAAAGCAATTGTACTGTCTTACACATGGTTTTTCACATACTTAGACTTGCAAGAACTTTTTTTGAGTGACTCTAGTTATTAAAAAAGATATTTCATAAATTAAAAATAATTTTTTATAATTTAATTTTATAAAGAATCATATTCATTTTTTATTTTATTCTTTAAAAATAAAAATATTAAAAACCAATAAAAAAGTTATTTTTATTCATTTTTATTCATTTCTTTATTCATTACAGTTTTTTAAAGATATAAAAGCAATTTCTACGTGGAAAATTGCCATATCTTGCCAAAAAAATAACACTTCTTATAAAAAGACTTGTATTTATTTGTCTTTTTTAGTGTTTGAAGATAACCAAACTACTGTTGAGAGATTGGTGGAAGAAACTTTTCAAAGTTCTCCAACACCAGTTATCACTAAAAGAAAGAAAGCTAAGAAATTAGACTTTCCAGGACCCACCATTCAAGACTCTGAAGGTGAGCACCTCTTTTATAATTGCCATAAAAAGAATGTTTATTCTAAAATACTTTTATTTTTCTTATTCATTAAACTATGACTACTAGAAGAGGCTCCCAATACTCCATCCAATCAGATGGAGCTGGACTCAGAGGTAGAACTGATCCCTCAAAAGGGAAAAGAAAGGGCAATATCCCCAGTGGAACAGAATCCACACAAGGAAGTGCCTTATCCCAAAGGCAAGTCCCAGAAATGCCCATGATATCTGAACCTGAATTGGAGCTAAGTATGAGTAACTCAAATAGGTACAAATCACATTCAGAGGGCTCAAATAGACATCTACATGAGCCAGTACAAGCAGTATTACACAGTGTACAAGGACAAAGATTGGGAAATGCTGCCTCAAATACACCAAGGAGTGATGAACTCCTGGCACATCCTGAAAAAGTTCCTCAAAGAGGAGGAGATAGTGAAATACTCCAATGGATGGAATCCACTGTCATCCAAACCTCAAATCAAAAAAATCAAGGATTACCACACCAAAAAGAGGGAGGCAACCAAGGAAGAAGCCCCAGTAGCTTCTACCAGCAAGCCCCAAGCCAACCCACTTCCCCAAGAAGGGAAGAAGAACAAGAAAAAGAATTGGAGGAAACCATATTCCCCAAGCTACAGGATCCCAAAAATCCAAAAGGATGCCATGGACAACGTTTTCAACATGGCCAGAACTTTGATGGAATTAAAAGACAAAGAGGAACAAAGAATGAGACAATGCCATTTCCCAAAGAAATAACCTTGTCTCCTGATGTTGTAAATACTTTAACAGAGCTTAAAAATAGTATTTTACCTCTTAAAGACATTAAAAATAGTTTATTATCTTTCCAAGAAATAAATAATAGCTTATCATCTTTAACCAAACTTGTTGTACAAAATAAGAAAGAAATTGATAAAATAAAATTTATGATTGAAAACAATAAACCAGAAGTATTAATTGACAATACTCAGAAATTAATACAAGGACAACAAGAATTGTACAAATACATAAGAGATATCAAGGAGAAAACTTTGACAATCAATTATGATGTGAGTATTGACAATCTTACAGAAAAATTAAACAAATTAAGTATTTCTGTAGAAAAATTTGAAGAAAAGACTTCATCACACCAAAAATTACTTTTGGACCATGTGGAAAAAAGTGAGGAAGCAAGAATGCATCTAAAAGATGATATTCAAAGTGAAATAAGGCTTATTACTGAAAAAATGGATAAAATGAATGAGGCTAATTTAGATATGCCAAAGTTATCAACTCCATTTTCTCATATAAGAAGCCCTGTTAAAAGAAAAGAGGAATTTACAAATCCTTTCATAACAGACTTGAGTCACCAAGAAAATAACCAAGTCTTAATGAAGGAAGCACCTCAGCTGAAAGAATGGCCAACATTCACAGGAGAAGGTGAATATGACCACATGTCATTTATTAAAACAATTGACATGTTACAAGAAGACTATGCAATACCAGATGAATTAATCACTGCAAGATTACATTCATTGTTTGAAAAATCTGCAAAAAGATGGTATCATGGCATAAGGCAAACAAATGGCAAAAATACCTGGTCTTGGTGGAAACAAGAAATAATCACCAAGTGGGCAAATGATGCCTGGAGGTATAAGATAGAAAATGCATTTGAAAATTCTTTCTTTGACCCAGACAAAGATAAACCTTTAATCTGGTTCTTAAAACAAGTTGAAAGACTTAATGCATTGTACCCAGAAATGTCACAAAAATGGTGCATATGAAAATAATCAAGAAATGTGGAGGAGAGCTAGAACATGCCTTAAGAAGCAGTTGTATAGAACCATGCTCCACAGAAGAGTACATTAATGCACTGGAAGACATAGTGACAAGAACAAAAATTGGAAGGACTTGGAAGAAATTGGACATTAAAAGCCCAAATAAACCATTTATCAAAAAAGATAAATCAAAAGAATCCTTCAAGCCCAGTACATCCAATAATAATGAGCAAAGAAAATGCCATAAATGTGGAGGTATTGGACACTTAGCCAATAATTGCCTAAAAAAGGCAAAAATCAATGAAATTGTGGAAACAGAAAACCACAATGACAAAGAGGAAGAATCTGACTCTGAAAAAGCAACAGAAGAATCAGAAACTTCTGAAAGTGATAAAATCAATATAATTAATGCAGAAATTAATAATATTGATATAATTTATGAAGTACTGGATGTCAACTCAAACTTACCACAAGTTGGAACATCTGAAACCAACCTGACAAATGTAAAAGATGCCAAACTGTATAAAACCAAACCTGCAAGAGGAATGGAATATACAGCTGGAAAATCAAGTATAAGTATTGTCATGGTTGATAACCAAGAAGCAAAGGTGAACTTGGATACAGGAGCATATTGCACCTGTGTTGGTAAAAGTTATTTAAGTACAATTGTTCCATACTGGCATGAAAAACTTATACCAATCCAAGGTGTCAAATTTAGTAGTGCAAGTGAAAGCATGATGCCCCTTGGAATAATTGAATTAACACTTATTTTCCCTCACCCTTCACAATGTGTCAGAATTAAAGTGGAATTTGTGGTAATGGACAACTGTACCAGTAATCACTGTATCCTGGGAAATGACTACTTATCAATCTATGGTATAGATATCTCTAACCAGAAGGATAGATATTTTACTATAGGAGACAATAAGAGACAAAGGTTTGGCTTCTTAAATAACAAAAAACAAATTACAGTTATTAAGAAGGAAGAAAAGATTCCAGAAAAGGAACTTTTTATATCTGAACAACTTAAAGAGGCAGAATTCAATCAAGAATTAACAGAAAAAATGAAAGAAAAATTGATTAACATCTTATTTAAGTACAAAGATGCCTTTGCAACTGACAAAGAGCCACTAGGTGCTATAATTGGGCATGAAGTAGACATAATTCTTAATGTGGAAAAGCCTTACCCACCCTTACTGAGAAGACCAGCTTACCCAGCTAGTCCAAGGGCTAGAGAAGCCTTAGAGGTACACATTAAAGAATTAACGGACCTTGGAGTATTGAGAAAAGTTGGACATAATGAACAGGTAGAAGTTACTACTCCTGTCATTATAAATTGGCATAATGGAAAATCAACAATGGTAGGAGACTTCAGAGCCCTGAACACCTATACCATTCCAGATAGATATCCAATACCTAGAATCCATGAGACATTGACACAATTGTCACAAGCTAAGTTCATTACAGCTATGGATGCCTTAAAAGGTTTTCATCAAAATGTCTTAACAGACAATGACAAAAAACTACTGAGAATAATAGTCCACTGTGGAATTTTTGAATACTTAAGAATGCCATTTGGGATAAAAAATGCACCTTCCCATTACCAAAGAATGATGAATACCATATTTCCTGAAGAATTATCAGAAGGATGGTTAATTATCTATATTGATGATATCATAGTTTGCTCAGAAACTTGGGAAAATCACCTTACAAGACTAGAAAGGGTACTACAGAAAATAGTCCAAGTGAATATGAAAATTTCCTTGAAAAAGTGTCATTTTGCATATAGTGAATTAAAAGCACTAGGACATGTTGTATCTGGACTTAGTCTACGCATAGACAAAAATAAAGTGGCAGCAGTACTACTTAAACCAATGCCTCAAACCAAAAAAGAAATGCAATCATTTTTAGGATTTGCTGGTTACTATAGACAGCATATAAAGGACTTTTCAAAAATTTCCAAATCCTTATATAAATTATATGACCAACAAACAGTTTATGAAATGACTGAAGAAAGAGTCAAGGCATATGAAGAATTGAAAAATTCACTAACAAATGCCCCATTTCTTCTAATGCCAGATTGGAAGCTACCCTTCAAACTATACATTGATGCTTGTGGAGAAGGACTAGGTGCTGCACTTCACCAAACACAAATTATCAATGATAAACCAGTGGAAGGACCAATTTGTTTCATTTCAAGACAGATAAAGCCAACAGAAGCAAGGTATGGAGCCAGCCAAATGGAATGCTTATGCTTAGTGTGGGCTTTAGAAAAACTGCATTATCATTTGGATGGCACAGTATTTGATGTAATCACAGACTGTAATGCTGTGAAATCACTATTAAATATGAAGACTCCAAATAGATATATGCTGAGATGGAAAATTGCTATCCAAGAATACAGAGGAAATATGACTATTGTTCATAAATCTGGTAATATCCACAAAAATGCAGATGGTCTTAGCAGATGGGCTCTAGCAAATACCCCTGACAATCCAGCATGGGTGCCACAATCAGAACACCATATAGAAGGAATATGTGTTACAGATATTGGCACAGAATTCTTTAACCAAGTTAAAGAAAGCTATAAGATAGAAAAAATTGCCATATCTTAAGCCAACTTCTAATGAAAGACTGCAACGACCCATCACTTTCATCAAAACTAGATGAAACATGGAAAAAGGCATATGATGAAGGAAGATTCCACCTCCTTGATGGAATCCTTTACCATAGAACAAAACACACATGTTTTATGGCCTTAACAGATAGAACCCTGATAAACACTATTTTACATGAATGTCATGACAGTGTTGCAGCTGGACACCTTTCAGAAGATAGAACACTAGAAAGGGTGAAAACCTGCTCTTGGTGGCCAAATTGGAAGAAAGATGTTACAGAATACTGCCAAACCTGTGACAGATGTCAAAAAGCCAACAGAGCCACAGGAAAGAAATTTGGAATGATGATCCAAATCCAAGAAACAAAATCCCCATGGGAAATAGTTCATATGGATTGGGTAACAGCCTTACCTCCAGGAGGAGACAGGAGTTATAATGCATGCCTAGTGTTAGTTGACAGATACAGTAAAACTCCCATGTTCTTACCATGTCATAAAGATGACACAGCTATGGACACAGCCATAATGATATGGAATAAAGTTATTAGCCATACAGGCTTATTCCAGAATATTATAAGTGACAGAGACCCAAAGTTCACTTCAGCATTATGGACAAATCTCCATAACTTATTTGGGACAAAGCTATCATTCTCAACAGCTTACCATCCCCAAACTGATGGTTTAGCAGAAAGAATGATACAGACCTTAGAGGACATGATCAGAAGATTCTGTGCTTATGGGCTAGAATTCAAAGATTCTGATGGTTTTACCCATGATTGGCATACACTAATACCAGCTCTTGAACTAGCATATAAGACATCAATCCATTCTTCTACTGGAAAAACACCAGCAATGCTAGAAAAAGGTTGGAATCCAAGACTTCCTTATGACACCCTCAAAAAGGACTTAGTGGATATACATCCAACAGCAAGCAGCTTTAAAATAATGCTTGACAAGGCAAGACACCATGCAAACAGATGTATGCAAGATTCTTTCAAATATGAAAAAGAAAGATGGGATAAAAGTCATAAGCCACCTGATTTCAAAATAGGAGACTTGGTCCTAGTATCAACCCCTAATTTCAATAACATAAAAGGCCCAAAGAAATTGAAAGATTCCTTTGCAGGACCATTTATGATAAAAGCACTTCATGGACCCAATGCTGTGCAATTAGAACTCACAGGTGAACTAATGAACAAACACCCAACTTTCCCTGTAAGTCTGATAAAACCTTACAGTTCAAGTGACAAGG
The DNA here is from genome assembly GCA_023105745.1 of Austropuccinia psidii. NCBI lineage: Eukaryota > Fungi > Basidiomycota > Pucciniomycetes > Pucciniales > Sphaerophragmiaceae > Austropuccinia > Austropuccinia psidii. The sequence goes on along the minus strand of JALGQZ010000012.1, from coordinate 8,677,659 downwards.
AGTTATTTCCACTAAGAAATAAACCACCACTTGTAATTCCCCCCTTGGAAGAAGGAGAGGAAAAGAAAATAGTAAAAGTCCTTAAAGAAAGAAGGACAAGAAACAAAAAAGAAAGGGAATACCTTGTAAGGTATAGAAATTCAACTCAAGAAGATGAATGGCTACTTGAGAAAGATATAACAAATGCTGATAAACTGCTAAGAAGGTTCAGACATCAAAGAAATCCTGAAAAATAGAAAATTTAAGCATTATTGAGCTTCAAGACTAACAAAGTCTATTGAAGAGGTAGGAGAGTGGATGATACCCTAATTACACATATCAGATTGTGGTACAATCTTTTTTGGTGGTAGGGAATGTGAGCCTTTGAAATATGACCACATACCCAATAAGGTCACAAGAAAGACTCAGAATAATTATACCTTTAATATAATTATACTAAAATTACTTAGAATAATTATACATTAAAAATAATTACTTTAAAAATACAAAAATACCATAAATTGGTACAAAAATTGGTTTAACTTAAAAACCAATGAATTAAAATTTGAAATGAATTATACCATTTGATTCCCCATGGTAAAATACACATATACCATTTTTATGGCATATCTGTAAAGTCAATATTTAATGAGTTATAAGGAATATTACCTTATAAACACCATAAATCCTTATTTATTTCAAGAACCAATGAAGAAACATGTAAAATGAATTGTACCATTGGATTCCCCATGGAAATTCACACATAAAACAATTAATGAGCTAATTTCCAAAGTTGATACTTAAGGAATTAACCTGAATATATGCACTTTTTTGGTCAACGCATATATTCAAGGATCATAGCTAATATCTCTTAAACTATACAAGATAGAGTGATGAGCCAAAAATGAAGTTACCACGTAATTACTCTAAGAACACAGATATAAACTTTATTTTACAAATTATAATCAAGGTTAAAACCTATGATGAAATATTGATAAAAATCAACAGAGCTGTTGACCACTTTGTTGTGAAAGTGGTCCAAACTTAAAAGAATGAACACAGTTGGATTCTACTAGTTCATTTGTGAAGAATGATGTAATTTTTATTATTAAATTCAGGGTACAACCCCCTGAAATCATGGTTTGAAGTTTAAAATATTGAATTTCGACAGAAAAGATGAGTTACAAGAAAAATCATCAAAATTAGAGTTTTGATGATGTAATGAAAAGCTCTTTGCAGAATAATAAGGTTATGTCAGGCTATCAGAATTCACTCTCTGAATTGCTGTAGCGTGTAAAACTTGAAAGTTATTAAAGATCAAAGCTTGAGCTTAAATTGAGCAGTTATGATCACCTACTGTAACCTTAAATTATGTTTAACAGTCATATGAGTGATAAAATTAGTGAATACTATTAGTTTATGATTAAAAATAATAAAATCCACGAAATTTGGGGTTCTGCCAAGCCTCTGATGTCATCAACTTTAGAGTTATAGTGATGACTCTAAATAATGGTGTAATAATGATGCAATATGGTTTGATCATGATGTAATCATCTCCAAACCTTAAAATATTGATCAATTCCAGTGGATATGATCAGTACACGTCTACTAGAAGCCTGCTGGACTCTAGGAGGGAGGTATTTACTATAAATAGAGCTCTTTTTGCTCTATTTTCCCCTCAGACGCATCAAAAACATTAAATCAATTAAATCAAAGGTAATTTCTTTATTCTTTATATATAAAACTATTATATTATTAAAGACCAAAGTCCACCTTGTTATAATTATCTCTTTTGATGTGATTAAATCATTTATTTAATTGTTTTTGCTAAAAATCTCTCTAAAAACTCATTTCCATGTAAAAATCAAGAATATTAGTAATTTTTCTTTATTTTTATTGTAAATACAGTTTGAAAAGGTTATATTTATAAGTTTTGGCGTAAAATATTACAAAATTATTATATTAAGTGTTAAAAGTAGGTTATTTTCTCTTATTATAATAATTTTCTCTTTATTATTATTTTAATAATTCCTTAATTAATATAAATAGTATTTATATTAATTTATAACTTTAATATTGGTAATATTATTGTTATTAATTGCTTTTTATTAATAAAAAACAATTTAAAAACGCCTTTATTATTTGTTTGTAACAATAATAAAGTGCTTTTAAATATATTAATTATTTTATATTAATATATTTATTTTATCATATTATATTATTATATTTTATTAATAATATAATTATTTTTACGCCATATTTTAATAATTCTTTATTATTATAATTATTTTGTATCTTATTTATTTCATTTATGAGGACATTCATAGTACAATAAGTAAAATTTTAGTAATTTTTACTTATTGTTTCATAGTCAAACCTTACACAAGGGGTAAAAATGATTATAATCATTTTTTCACATGGTTAAAAGTTTCCAAATGATATGAAAAGGGTGGCTGGAATCTTTTATTGATTGGTTTAACAGTGTTTAAACTAATTATAAAAGGAAAAGATTCTAACATGAAGAGAAAAGTGGGGTAAAGAAGACATGCTTTTATGGCCATCAATTTTCTTACTCCAAAAGTAAGATTTACTATTGTCAGTCGTGGAAAACACTCTGACAATAGAAAAGCTAATTATGGCATCATTGAACCCTGGTTTAGACCAAAAAAGGGCTGATTTCAGCCATTTTAGACCCTTAAATCAGCCATTACTATAGTAATACCTGGTCTAGAGCCTTCAAAGCACGTAAGAATGTGTGTAAGAGTCATAGAAACCAGTTAAAACTACTTTGACCAAGATTGTTTTACTTAAGGGTAGTTTTACCCTCTTGGCAACAATTAAAACTGCCCTGGTTGGTATCAAAACCTCATCATCAATTGAGTCACAGACCCTGTGACTCAATTCCAGGCCAAAAGTGATGAACGTTTGCATGTATTTTGACATCCCACACCTGTCAGCATGGAATTTAGGGGTCTGGCTCCCCCTTAGAGCTAGAGCTCCTTTTCCCCCCCAGATTCAATCTTTCCAATTTATTTTTTCTTTAATTGCTCATCATGTAATACATTTGTAATTTACACATGCAATTCAATTGAAATTTTACAGTACACAACTGTAATGATTGATACCTCATATGTAAATTACAATTCACTTATGTAATGCATGCCCACATTTTGACATTTCAATTGAAAATACTTCACTTCCTCATAACTTCTAAGCTACACACAACACCTCAATTTTAACACAAAAATTGAGGGTTAACACCACATGTGGTGTGAATTAAGTTGAGTTTTTGAGGATTTTCACTCTTTGTACAGAAAATACTAAAAACTTAATTTAAGCTTATTTAGAGTTGAGTTACAGAAATTTTACCCAGAGGTGACCCCACCTTATTTTTTATGAGGAATCCAATGGTGAAGTAATTTTCTTAAGTTTATCTATTGGATAAAAAGTTATAATATATTCTATGTAATGTTTTACCAAAGATATTTTGATTTCATTAATTTTATTTAAAATTCATTTTTACTTAATTTTGTCAAGTAAAAATGCATTTTCACAATTTTAAAATTTAATGTAATTTTCATTTTAAATTATAATTAAATTTTTATTTCTGTATATAAACTTTTATTTATACTTTTATTTTTATTTTTATAATATAAATAGATTTATTTTATTTATATTTATATCTTATTTTGTTATTTGTGGTCTTTTGGGTATATGAAAATACCTCTTAGGCTCACACAATACATGAAAGTTAAAATTTTACAAAAATTAAAAAAAACAATTTTAGAATGTATAGTTTTTTCATTCTTAATCCAAAGTGGTTCAAAGTTGTAGCTATCTTTTATATCTTAGTAATTACTACACTCTGATCCATTTTTGAGCTCTTTATCTCAAAAATGGAAAAGCTATCAGGAAGTCAATGATAAGATCCCACATAAACCTATACAGGTATATTGTGTGGTATATTTGGAAAAATGATTGAATTATATGGTGCAACATGCCTTAGAGGCTTGTTATACTTTTATTACTCATAAAATGACCAATATGTAGCACCAGTCACATAATGTACAGTTTATGATGTATCAGAGGGCCATGAAAGGTCTGTATAGTCTATAGAGGAAAGTCTTAACCCTGTATGAGGTAAAACTTGCAAATTTTGATCCCTAGACCATTTTTAATCTCAATTCAAGTCTGTATTGGGTCTGTGGGACCACCAGTGAGCCCCAGGAGTAAAAATATTTACTTTTAGGTCATGTGTAAAGTTGAATAACCCCCACTACCCCTGAGTAACATAAAGTAAGACTTCTCTCTACCAAAATAAAAGATCATCTTGTTTTTTATTGCAATTCTTATGTAGTTAAGCTTTCACAAGCAGTAGTACTCTTAGAACCAAAAAGATATACTAATAATTTCAATAATTGTAGTAACCAATCTTATAATTAGGACAGCCAGGGCTTTCAATAGATTCATCACCATTATATTAATGTATTACAGCCCTTTCAATATTTTTTTCAACTACTAATTTTGTGTCACAATCATATTCATACCTTTTGATAACTGTACTAAAGTCATCCTGTAAATTCAATATTGTATGCTGAGTGGATTATTGTCTTCATACAATTCAATCCATTTATCACCTACTTGTGCCAAGAGATTGTGTAAAACAACAACTGTCACCAATGATTGTACATAGTATTCCACCTTGTTCTCATTATTCATTGTATTTCTAATTATCCTCAATGATTCCCACAATCCTTTCAACAACTCAATGTCATTTCCAATTTTCACTTGTAATTTAGCTAAGCACATATTGGAAGTTTGGTTTTATTCTTACTTGGAGGGCACTTCTTTGTATGCTGGTATATATTCCAAATAAGCTATAATATAGTTATATATTGAATAAACATTTTCTGGTGTTTTTGATACTTTAATATGTTGATATAAATTAGAGTTATGGAGCAAGCCTACACATCCAGCATGAAGTGCTTCAAAATCATTATCAATTTCAAACACTACTTTAATTTAAGCTAAATACCCCTATTTTAGTTCTATCAGCTTATTCTTATATTAATCAAAAATAAAACTTTTCACTTTTGTAAAAAGATCCTCCCCATCTCTTTGAGTATTTTGAGGCAATGGGATATAAGACTTCCATCTATGAGAAAAAATAAAACACTGAGATCCCTATACCTGCATACCTTGGACATTCCCTTTCTCTTTGGAATTTAAGCCAGAAGATATAATATTTCTCACAATTTTGTTAAGACTTTGAATATATACTGAGTATATAATACCATTTCGCCAGAACTTTCCAAAAATAGAATGCCTAGTTTCCCCAATGAATCCCTATTTCCATTTGATCCTAATTCAGATGATGCCAATTCTAATTGTGTGGTTGGATATCTCTCTTAATATTGCAAGTAGCTCTGAAAGACTTCAATAATATTGGATCATTAACAAAAATATCTTAAAGGATTCATGAGTAGTGCAGAAAAGCTGTTTGAATTTGTGACTGGATAAGCTGTCCTAGTCCCCTGAAATTAATTTCTAAGCCAAAAATTCCATGTCTTGGTTACTAAGGTACCTTTGGATGTCTTAGGTGATGTAAAAGTGAGTTTTGGGTTTCTATATTGGTATAAGAATCAGAGTGAAACATAAGTAATATTTGGATTCCCTTTAATTCTTGATTATATTTTTGGTATTTGGGATTTTGATAAATAAAGCAAGAATTAAAATTAATAATGAGTGGCCTCCTGGATGGTCTGTATAAAAAATAAGGTATGGAGCTTTCTGTAAAATGAGCTTAGAGGAACTTGTTACTGTAATTTGATATTGAAGCTATATATGCAAATTAGAAATATTTCATTCCAAACTGAATGTATTTAGAGAAGTTTGTGATAAAAAAATAAAAGATTTGGAATTTTTTGGTGTTTTTTGTTAGTCTGTGACTCAAAACCAGAGAACAAGCATGACAGCCAAATACCATAAACCAATGGTAGAGCAAAATACAACCAAAACATGGAGCTGAGACAAGCCAGCTCAAAATGTATAAAACAAAAGAGGAAACTTGCCTGTTTTCAAATATTCGAGTCCCATAATCATAGGAAAGATAATAACAAATTTATTCCTACTCAAAGAAGTTGCTGAGCATAAACCATAATTTTCACCTCTCATCTGAAATCCAGAGAGAGAGGCTTAACCCCAGAAAATTTTTATTTAATTTGAAGCTCTAAGTCAGGGATATCCAATGGTACTAGCCAAATTGAGCTAGCACCAAAACTAAAGAAGCTATGGCCAAAATAAGGTCAAATAAGAGTGAATAAAATATTCACCTCTCATCTAATGTCTACAGTTTCAGTGTGAGATACCTAAGGTGGGGTCATTTTGGAAAGAGAACAATCAGAGATATCTGATGGTGCTATCCATCTCCTCATATCTCATCTATAACAAAATTTATGTGAAAAAAAGTTCCATACAGATTTTGAGAAAATCATATATCTGGATAACTAAAATTAAACATTCCAGAACTTTGCCATATGTAATGATACACATACCAAATGAGGTACCATTGTGTAGATCTCATCCAGGGCTACTCAATTAGCCAAATTTGAGCTCAATATCTTGAAAACTGATAACACTATATCAGTTTTAAGGATAAAATCACACAGCTGGGCCAATAAACCTTTACTGTGGGATACTTTCCCATGACTTTGATTATGAGGTGTCAAATAGACAAAGAAGCTTTTTTATACTTCAAATCCTCATAGTTCACTAAATACTGGGGTTCAATACAGTTTCTTTACAGAATTCTATGTGTCATACACATCAGGAGAGGGCTGTGTGGTCCCCAGATAAAAGTTTTCACCATGTATTGGGGAAAACTGCCCAGATGTGGTTTCAAAACCACATCTGAGCCCAATACAGAGTATACAGGCCCTTTTCAACCCACAAGCCAGCACTCATAATTGAAAAATCTTCACTTCCTCTACATGGATGTTCTAGAGGACCTTTCCACCCCATCTCAGGATAAAAGGAGGCCTTTTCTATGCCAGAAAAGGAATCCCCATCCTGCTCTTGAACTCCTACATAGTACACCTGTCAAAAACAGTTATACTCTTGGAAAACAATCAGTTATACTTTGAATCTTAAGTAATTTAGCTCATATTATAGTAATCCAACTGGTAAGACTGCGCCCACGGCTTTCAGCAGTCTCACCACCACTATTTTACAATAGTAAAGCCCTTTATATTATTGCTTAAAACCATTCTTGTTATAATTATCCGTGTCACAGTCATAGTTATAGTTGTAAATACCATTATTACTTCTTTATCATAGACTCATCCTGACAGTGTTTCAGGTGTTGAAATGCAGGATTTGCCTCAAAAATTTCAAAACACACATGTGGAGGTGTGGAATTTTCAAAATTTCACAAATTGAATATAGGATTTTTTGTAAACAAATTCAAGGTTTCTAATTTTAAATTTCATAGGTTTGACACCCACTAATATCTCCTATAGGTATTTCCAGAAGTAACTGAACCTCATCAAAAGGCTTTTGAAGTCGAAATACACAGATTTTTTCCACTTAAATTACTAATTCCATTTATCTAAACAACATTTTTTCAAGCTCTTTAGAATATATCATGAAGAAGCAGCAAAATAATTTTTGGTGCTCACAAATAGTGGTTATGATTTTCCATGGACATCATTAGTTTTGGAATTTGGGTAATTTTTATGCATAAATGATTTTTATCTCATCTTCATTCATAATATTATTTTGCTTCACTAATATCACATCAGAATTCCAGATCATCTTCCTTCTAGATTCTCTTAGGATTTCATTTTTTTTTGGCTAACTTTCTAATAATAACTACTTCCCATAAGTGAATATATAAATGAAGTTAAAATTAGATATTACCCATGGTATCAATAGGGTTTGGAATTCAATCTTGTGAATCCCGCATGAAAATGAAAACAGCTGTAACTAATTGGAGAATATTTCCCTTTGTAACTGTAAAACACTAAGAAACAAATTTCATCTAGCTAATCTATTAACCTGAAAACAAAACTTTTAAACTTTGAAATTTTTAGTTGTGCCACATCTACAGGCTCCAAGCCTTGGTTATGAAATACTTTTTATCCTCATTCTCCTTTCCTATAGTATTCTATGTATTACCTATTTATAGAAATATGTTTTAAATAGCATATACCTAAATGAATTTTTTAGGTCAATAACCTGTAAAAACTTATAAAATTACCAGTATGACGCCTTATAAAAACCTACATGTAAGGCTTAACATACACATGAAGCTGTGAAATATAAAAAACTTAATTTCAAATTGCATTGATAGTCCTCTGATCACTCTTTATAAAATGGGATAGGACAAGTATTCAAAGGCTAAAGTAAATTTCAAAGTCTTTATTGAAATTGAATAAAATCATATAATTAGTTTTCAAAAAAATATCCCCAAAGATAATCAAGGAAATAAATATGTGGTGCAAAAAATTCAGTTAGCCAAGCTTTAATCCTCCTTCTGATATACATATTACTATCCTGGAAGGTCCTGGGCCAACCACTTAAAATAACCATTATATTTACCCTGTGATTGCATACCAGTCAAATGTTTCAGGAATAGTGACTCTTTTGGAATAGAAATCCCCATAATCCAATCCTGTTCATTGAAAGAATGAAATAGTAGTGCCATCCAAAAAGTTGATAGAACCCAGAAAACCTTCCCCTGCCATACATGCTTCAATATCAAGGTGGTCCTCCTCATTGGTTCAGATCAATTATTTCCACCCACTGCAAGCAATGCTTCAAACCCATCAAGTAGAAATGACTGCATTACCTCAATTCGACTTGTAACTTATTGCTAACACAATCCAGCCAAAGTGCCATTTTTATTGTCAATGCCTCGATGGAAAACAAACAGCTGAGGGAATTAGCCCTGATTTTGAAAGACATGACTATCTTTGATTACTTCATAAACAAAAATGAAATACTCTATGATCATTCAGATGATTTGCCTCCAATTGTCTTGATTCATACCTAACGATTATTACAAACTATATTATCCTCTTCTGATCTATCAGCATTGCCAGGAAATAAGAATTCCTCTAGATAATCAAACACAATCATGGCAAACCTGAAACAATCAACATTTCTATCTAAAGCATCTAACATCTCATCTTGTTTTTTTTGGCTAGTTTAAAAATAAAATCAAGGCAAGAAGAGTGTTTAGGTATGTCACTGCAATATTTTAAAGAAAAAAAAGAAAATTCAGAGGAAAATTTTCACAAAATTTCCCAGTGCAAAATCAAACAACAAAAATCCAAAGGCTTCACCTTGGGGATGGGGGCTCAAGTCACACACACCTGTATGAGCATGTGACATCACCAAATCAGTCTTGCTTGAAATGGCAGATCAGGTGAACTGATTTTACTATATCAGGTAGAGTTTGAATCCCCTAATATATTGTTGATGTTTTTGAAAGCATTTTTTTTTGCGTATGATTTATTTAAGCCATATCTTTGGTTTGAAATTGGTCATAGATAAAATGAACAGTGATCTATGGCTTTAGAGCCTCTCTCGTCGGGTCTTGCCGTGAAAGTCAAGGCCGTCGGCGGTCATCAGTCTACGCCGTAGCCGTCAAGAAACATAAAAGTCTGCAGTAATCAATTCTTGAGCAATCTCAACAAGATCATCATCATCCATCCATCCATCTTCTTCTCGATTTTCAAAATATTCAAAGAAATATAAAAAGATCTCTTTTATAATTTTGAATGTTGGTCTTGAATTCTTCCTCTCGTTTTTCCATTTTCTCAAATCGTTTTCCTTCATCCTCAAGATATCTAATCCGATCTAAGCGCTATAATGTAAGTATTATTAATTTAGTCGATCATGATAGTTTGATGATCAATTTCAAATTTCATTAGTTAAAATTAATAATCATACTAATAATCACTTACTCACTTTTTTTCTCCATTATTTAACAGTTTTATTCCACCAGCAGCCTTGAAAATCCTATTTCCAAGACTTCAAAAAAGGGAATTTTGAGAAGGGTTGTTTTACCTACCGCCCTATTTGGTGGAATTTTTTATGGTGCAGGTTAGAATTTCTCAGTAATAATGATGAAATCATTTTTTATATGAATCGAAATTAAATCCAACTCTTTTTTTTCGTTTGAATATCATAAAAAAGGCATTTATGGATCATTTCATAACGAAAAAATTCATGATTTTTTTGTTGATCAGGTCCCTCTTGGAGAGACCTTGTTGAATTACTTTGAAGAGTCTAACCTTGAACAATTCGCCGACATGTCAAAGCGTGTTATAGAAATTTCAGCGCGAACCGCCAAGACTGCAAAGGAAACACTGGGCCTGACGTCTTCTGTTGAGGATACCGAAAACAAGAGTTCATCCAGTAAAGCATCAGACTCTTCAGTAGATCAAATAAATCAAAGAACTACAGCCGCTCTACAGTCTACCAAAGAGCTCAAGCCTTCACCAGTCCTAGGCTCATCATCACCAACGCATGAGACTCAGTCAAATTCCACATCCGATTTAGAACTAAAGCCAGCCGCACTCGTCGGTTCATTTAGGGATGTTGGTAATTCTGTTACTCAGGTTTCTCCCCAGCAATCTGATCTACCATACTATGATCAACCAATCCCTATTGGTCACGAACCGCCCCCAGGTTTTGTTGGCGTGCCACCCCGGCCTCGAGAACCAGTGACTGGTTTACCCCCAACACCCCCTTCCTTACCTCTACTTGCTCCTGGCGTAAAGGGTCTTTCTGCCACTGAACCAGTCCTCGGTCAACTGGCATCCTCAATCGATAGTCTCGCTGGATTCTTACGTGATCATCCCGAAGTTGTGGTCCGAGGCAAAGATGCCAGCGGAAAGGATGCATCTCGTGTGCTATCAAGCGCCAAGGAGGAACTAAAAAGACTTGCAGATAGGCTTGAATCAATCAAGTTAGAGGAACAGGCTCAATTGCAAACCAAGTTACAAACACAAGCGAAGAATTATGGCAAAATGCTGTTGGAAGCTGAGAGAGAGCTTCATCAACGACTAGATCAACAAGAGGAGAACTGGAAGGATACTTTCGAGGTTGAGAGAAGCCGTCTTGCAAAGTCATTTGACGAAAAGTTAGCTAAAGAACTAGAGATTCAAGAGGCCTTAATCAATGAGCGACTAGAACAAGAGGTGATCTCAAAGGGTTTGGAGTTACAACGTAGATGGATGCGCCAAATCAAGGCTCAAGTTGAATTGGAGCGTGAGGGTCGTTGGGGAAAACTTTCAGAGCTGGAAGGATGTATGAAAGAGTTAGGTAGGATTACCTTAGATAATGAGGAGTATTTAGAGGAAAACCTCCGAGTGAACCAATTATGGAATGCGATCAGAGCTTTGGAGGCGGCTGCGTTTGGAAGCACCCCCAAAGTCCCACTTGATTATGAAGCACGTGCCTTGCAAAGAATCAGTGCCAGGAATTCCAAGTTGGCTTCAACTTCTGCCCAAGACGCTGATCAATCGTCCACTGATTCCAATGTTATCTCAGCTGCACTGTCTAGTATACCATTAGTAGCTATTGAAACTGGTATCGAAACTCTGCCAAGCTTGACTGTATGGTTCAAGGATTCAGTAGCTCCACGCATTCAATCTGCGAGTCTCTTCCCTTCCCATGGCGGTCTATTCACGTATCTTACCTCCTGTTTTCTCAGCAATCTTCTTTTTACTTCAGCGTCTTCTTCACCGTATGCTAAAGATCCTATTTGTATCTTATCTCGTGTCAACGGTTATCTGGATGCCAAGAACTTGGAAGAAGCTACTCGAGAATTAAACTCCTTAAAAGGATGGCCCAAAGTCCTGGCAAAAGATTGGATTGGGGAAGCTAGAAGACATTTGGAATTGCAACAAGCCATTCAAGTAAGCCTTGTTTGGTGATTAAAAAGCTTGAAATGTGATTTATGTATTGATTTTAAATATTTTTGCTATTCCATCATTTTTATATGGACAATCAGATAATTCAAACGGAGGCCAAATTGCAATCACTTTTACTTTGAGGGCTTGGGTTTTTTCTGGAAAAAGTAAACAAAATTAGATATGTATGTTGGTGCTCGTATCGACAATCAAAAGAAAGAAAGAAAAACTTAATACTAACCCGAAAATCCTCTAAGTTCGGAATAAAAACCATTAAATGAGACCGTTCTTGAGAATACCTCCCTGTGTTTGTATGTTTTCAAATCTGCATCAGAATGGGTTACCATCAAGTTGCTTAGATGAACTAATTTATAATACATTCAATCAAATAATTAAGCATTGTGTCTCCTTGTGGCCTCAATACAAAAAGTAGTCATCATTTATTGAGATTCTTTTTGAACTGGTTTGGCGGTTTGAATTACAAGCTCATGTAAATGCTTCCTCATGTTTCCAATGTTTTGATGGGTAGTCTGTGAGCAGGTTGGGACCTCCCAAAATTCTACCGGGGCTGACTTATTGTAAGGAATGCTCTTGGGGTTTTTGTGCTTTCAATTCTGTTTTGGCCAGCATATGGCAAAAACACACCTCAAGCAGAGGCCTGCAATGGGCCAAGGCCGAAAGCCAGGCGGGATCTCTCCGTCCGGGAATTGAACCCGGGTCACCCGCGTGACAAGCGGGTATACTGACCTCTATACTAACGAAGAAGAGGGGGACAAAATTGAGCTTTCCTCAAAACATATATACCGTAATCTGCAAGTGGGTATCCTCCTTGATTTTGATCTCCTGAAGGACATGTTACATGGTATCTCTTTTTTTGCAAAAAATAAAAACCTCCAAAATCATAATCAATTAAACAATAACGTAACTTTATTTGCAATCTCAAACTTTTTTTTAAATAAAGGATTTCAAGGAAAATTCATATGTTTTTCCCTAACATTGTTAATTTAATTGGTTGGGGTATTCTTTCTGGACTTTCTCTATTCTTATCTTGAGAAATTAACCAAAACTTTCAATGATGGGAACAATGTATCCTTCGTGGTGAGAGGAGAGTATTTCTTGTTGCGCGGCTGCGGACGCCAACCAAATCCGCTCGCGGCAGGAGCCGAGGAAAAAACCAAAAATTTTGATTGAAAAGCAGACATAACCACCGACAAAATGGATGAAAAACAAATACCAACAAAACATAGGGATACAGTTTCTCCGCTATCGGGATCGAACCGATGACCTCAAGATGAGCCAGGTACATGGTACGCCGGGAGTGAAAGTGATGTCCTTTACTCATTGATATCCGTTACAGTCTCGCGCTCTTCCAACTGAGCTAAGCGGAGGTCACATAGTTGTAATGTGAAGAGTTCAAATATTATAAAGATGAGCAAATGTAACTCCTCTCAAGTGAAAATGAAAGCAGTTTCCAAAGCCTGATTTCATTAAAAGTAATTGATACTCTATTATATGAGACATCCAATATGCATATTATGATGAAATTGAAAAAATCATGTATATATCTTTTGAAGCATAAAGAGTAAAAGATTATAGAAAAAGAGAGAGAAAAAATGAGAAAATTTCTTGGCGCAATTTAAAAGTAGGAAGAAAATAAGAAAATACCAAAATTTGATATTCATCTATAAAAAAAATTAAAGTTTATATATTTTCATGATACTAGGATACCAGATGGGAAGCCTCCCTCCCCTTGACAAATAAGGACATTAAGAAATCAGTTTTAAGCCCATGGGGTTTACCAGAGAAGCTAATCCTTATTTCAAATTAATAATTGTTAGATTTACCTAAAGGCACCAAATTAATCATCAAAAAAGATGAATTTAAATAAAACCATTTTTCATATATTAAGAGGAATAAACCATAATAATAACTAGCCTGTAACTTGATACTACTGTCATTGATTGAAAAAAATCCTGAGTCTAAATTGTCTAAAATTTGAGATCAAATCACAAAAACTTACAAAAAAAATGACCCAATTTTGAAACAGTGAACCTTCATAACTGAACCACAAAAGCTCACATTCCAAAAGTAAGATTCTCAACTGATTCTTTTTCACACTATCCTTAATAAAGTATTCATTATGTGAATTCTTGGAAAAGCTTATTGGAAAATGGAATTTGATACTTGTATTTTAAAAACTATAAAAGTAAAATGTTTGGTGTATTAACGTCTTAGCTAATATATAAAAACCTAAGACATATTATTGAAGATACTTGTGCCTTTGTATAATGTTTTTTTATGAAATTTGCTGTGTATGATCTGGATTTTAGAATAAAAAAAGGAAATGATCTAGCTAAAAACAAATATAATGATTTTCCAATGCACATATTGATTCCCTACTATGAAACAGAACTGGAACTCATGAGTTAATTGAGGAGCTGTATTTATAAATCTTGATATATCAGGATAGAAATTTGGAAAAGGACTTTATCTTCCCCTTAGTATAGATGAAGCAAGTTGGAAATCAAAAGATGGCTAGGGTATAAATAATCTTTATTTATATTGATTGAGAGTCCTAAATCAAAAAAAAAGGGCAGGAATAATGAAAAACTTTATATAGAGAGAAAAATGATAAAAAATGGAAAATTGTGAAATGATCATTCTCTGGAAAAATAATTTATTCATAAATTATTTTATATCATGTTTTTAAATCTACTTTAATAAATGATAAAGATGACCAAAAAATACCTATTTCTGGAAGGTATTCTGTGAGGTATGTATAACATACCCATAAGGCCACAAATGATTTTATATACAGTTGATTTAGTCTTCAACAGACTTTTCAATTTAATTTGAAATAAAAGAGAACAAAAAATAAGTATAACCATTTTTTGGATAAACAAAGTTATAAATATTATGTCATTTTTGGATTCTACACCAAAAATAACCCAGGATACATCCATAGGGTGTTATACCCAAAAAAGCTTATTTCTTATGTGATTGGAATATTAAAGAATCTCACAGTACTAATGTAACTTTTTTAATTTTTTTTAAAATTGTTAAATTTAAGCTTAAATAAGCTTAAATTGAAAGTTGCATAAGGTTTATGCAAGCTTACCAAAATTTTTGTTAAAATTGAGGTGTTGTGTATATTTACTGAATTGGCTAAGGATTTGCCATACAGAATGTAAATCTTGTCTGAGCTCAATCTAACAGTGTCTAAGGCCATAGTATGGCTTTAAATAAATAAAAGGGCAAAATCCAAGCAAAAAGGTGGGACAAAGGAAAAAGACCAAACAGAGCTGGGGTACCCAACTTTTTGGATCTGCAAGGATTCAATCAAGGTTTTCCACCTGTATTGGAGTATTTTCAACCTTATTTAAACTTTAAGATTAGACTTTGATCCAACCTTAAGGTTTAAACTGGCTTTATACCAATTTGGACAGGAATTTCAAGCTGCCAAAGGGTAAATCCCAATATGCAGACTTGAAATTAAAGTTTTGAGACCTGTCAAAGCTTAACAAGGCTTAAAAAGCTTAAAACTTTAAGGTTACAAGCATTAAAACCTTATCAAAAGTTAAGGTTTAGTGCGTATTGCTATTTTACATGGAAAAATAGTAATAACTTCAAAAATTCATTCAAAATACAATTCTTAATGGATTTGCTTGAAAATGTCACACAACCTACAATTTAATATTTTCTATATAGAAGCTAAATTTTAAGTATCTTTTATAAACAGATTTCCTAGGTAATTAGCCTGGAAAGTTTCTCTTTTAATAATACATAAAGAAAATTGAGATTTCTTTAAAAATTGATTAAAAATTGATCTCAAGAGATTTCTGCTTGAAACTCTATTTTTAATTTTTTCATGTGATGAAATTTAATATAAAGAAACTCACTTTATATTAAAACTTAAAATAATTAACTTAAATGAGGATTAAAGTTACTTGGAGTTAAGAATAACACTGGTAACTTTAAATTGGAACAAAGTTAAGTTACCTTAAGCTAAGAACCTTATTTTTAAGTATAGTTTTTCAGTTTTGACCTGAGCATGCCCTCTATATCCATTATGAATCATGAGAGCTGCTCTGCAGACATAAAAAGAGTCTTTCATCACTGTTTTTGCCCATCATCAATAATCAATCCAATCATATTAAACATTTAAACAGGTAAAGTTTGATTATATATAAAATGTTATTATTAAATATTTCTTAAGTATTTTACTCTTTATAAATCTGGAATTGAATAAATGAAATCATAGAAATTGAATTATTGTTGTAACCACTTATAAATATATTCTATTTTATGAAATTATTGTCTTGAAAATATCTTTTGAAATACACAAATTCCTCTCAAAAACTCTTTAATCATGATTTTTATTATGAAAAGCTGTTTTATTTTTCAAAATATTGTTTTTTTGGCGTGTTTTTAACTTATAATTATTACTTAATATAATAACTGTTGTTGTTTGACTTGTTTTATTAAATAAATATTATAAGTAGGTTTTCTCTAAAATTCTATATCTTTTTTATCTATTATTAGTTTTTTTATATAGAATTTTTGTATAAGAATTATTTCTGCATAGTGTGTGTTTTAATTCTTTTATAAATAATATTTATATTTTATTTATAAGTGGTTGGATATTTATATTTCTCACATGTAATTGTCTCATTAAGAGCTTTACACTTCTTATTTTTATGATTGTCAGTGACTATAACAATAATAGAATAATTTATTTTTTTCTGTTATTATTTTATATAATAATAATTAAATTTATTTTTTATATATAATTATATTTAAATTTGTGGCTATAATATTTTATTATATTATATTTTTCTATTGAGGACAGTCATAGTACTCTTGATATTGTTATTATTATCAAGAGTTTCATAGACAAACCTTACATATTCCCTGGTGAATATATAAACCTCTTTTATATGAAGATTAGTTTGATATCAATGAGAAGGTACTTAACTATTATTTATAATCTGTTTTTCTTATCAAATTTTGTGAATATCATTACATAAATAATATATTGTCTGATATGATATTTTGAAATTTCTAATTAGAATGAGAAATTTTTTTTTGTAACTTTTAAAAATTGGTTTGCGGCTTTTTTTTAAAGAAGGGGAGATAAAACTCCATATTAATATACTTTATTCATCTATTTTGAAATAATATCCTCCATATACTTCATGAAAATTTTAATCAATAATTTTACATTGGAAAGTAAAAAAAAAATAAAAAATTGGTATCAGTTATTCAATTTTTATATTGATATTTTAATTTTAGAATTGAGATTATTTATTTTTATTAAAGACATATAGTAAGTTTATATTATTTATTTGAAATGACAAAGATTATTAAGTAAATTATTTGTCAAAATCTAGCTTATAAAAGAGCTTAATTTATTAAAATCAAATTTTTAGCATTATTCATTGATAAAAATACAATTTTGGTGCTATTGCCTTATTAATTTTATTTTTTTGACTTTAACAGCTCAAATTAATGAAATAGTCTTAGTTCAAATGTCTGAATTCATAATATTGAGTGTCAATAATATATAGAAAAACATCTTTACTGCTAAGTAAGGATAAATAAAACTATATGGAGACATAAGATAGGTATAGGGAGAAAAAATTGAATAAATTTAAATTATTAAAGTTGGTATAGGAAATAGTTAAATATACACAAACATGGAAGATAGAAATTAATTCAATACTCTTTGGTATTCAAACACTCAATTGACTCAATCTCCAGTATAGAGGAATCTTACATAGTTTATTCAGATTTAATATCCAAAATTTGAATCAAATTATACTTCAAGGTGAGAATGAACACCTAATTATACTGAATAAATAATAGGATCAGCTCATCTATTGGTATTAAAAGTGATAAATTTCTCTATGACACTCAACTGCATCACCCACATTGGATAACAAAAGCTCAAAGGACTGGTTTTCCCAAAAAAGATTTCAAAGTTCCTTTGAAGTAATCCACCATGTAAATTATGGCCTTGGGAGATATTTTAAATAAAAGCTCCAGTAGAACTGTTTCATAGGGCCTTACTTTATAAAAAATTCCAAAAAAAAGAGCAAAAACAACCCAAATGGGGTAACACTAAATGCAATTGTTTTGGTTGAGACAGGAAATATAAAGTAGATTTGTAATTCTGGTGAATTAAGTATTTAAGGTATGGGTATGAAGATTTTATTAAAGATCAAGCACTTTTACTATCCTCAAAGTCTTTACAATGTGATGTAATGTAAAAATAGTAATTTCAAGAGACTTAAAAGAAAAACTTCCAGAATCATTGCTTTTAACTGGAAAATTATATAAAGAGAATATTGGAAATATATTCAAAAATACTTCAAAAGAGAGAGTTGGGGTTATGAAGAGCTTTATAAAGAGAAATTATTTTCAATTAATAGAGAAAAAGATTGCACACCATTCATATTGGAAAAGGCTCTCTAAAAGGAATTTTTGAAAGGCAAAGATTCCCCAAAATGACCAGAGTGAATATATAAGCTGAGTTTCAAGGTTTACCCTTATGAAAGAGGCTTCAATATACTTTTGTGGGTGGTTTGAGGAAAAAAATAATCATAAAAGCTACAAAAAATGACTATACATTTTCTTTTATATTTTCAAGATATTTAAATTTATTCTTGTAAGCTTTAAAGCTGTTTCAATTGATTTTGAAAGGTTTCTTTGAGTATTTTATTTATTATATTAAGTGTAACCAAGCTAATAAAAAAGGTAAAAATATAGAAAAATTAAGACAGAAGACCTTATTTGATAGCCTAATATTTTCTCTATCCAAGGGCTAATAGCTCTCTTATCATCTGTGAGAAACATATTGACAAAAGAAGATCCACTATAAACCATGAATCAGTTTATTAATAGTTCCTTTTGAGTGATACAGACACACAAAAGTATGTGTAAAAGACCTTTAAGTAAGTCAAAACTGTTCTGTTGGGAATTCTTTTAGCATTAGGGTAATTTTACCCACTTGGAAACAGTTGAAACTGACCTGGTCTGTATGAAAACAACATCATAACTCATTTGAAAGACCCTGTGAAACATAAAAACTCCAAAAGTGGTGAGACAATGTGTGAATTTGACATTAAGTCCACATGATCAAATATTTTTGGGGACTATTTACTACTCTGAGATAATATTCCCTTCCTCCTCCAGATTAAATCTTTCCACTTATTTTATTTAATTCCTCAAAAAGGTATTATAAGAGAGGCTTAAAGAGGTAGCTAAGTTGAAAATTGAAAGAAAAAAACCATAAATATTAGTTCCTCATTTGTAAATTATAGCTCACTTATGTCATACATGCACACATTTTGATAAGCTTCATTAAAATAATTAACTTCCTCATAGCCTCTAAACTACATAATACAATTCATTTCAATGAAAAACCTAATTTTTAACACCAAATTTTTCTCAGAATCAAATTGATACTTGATTATTTCCAAATTTTAATATTTTAAATTCTCAAAACTCAATACAACCTTATTTACAGCTGAGCTGCAGAGTATTTAACCAGGGGTGACTCAAGGTATTTTTTAATGGATAATCCAATTCCACAAAGGAATTAACATGCTATTCTTCAAGGAAAAAAAATATCACAACACTTATATACTTTTTTTTCAAAAATATAGGCTTATTTAAATACTTATTGAAATTTGTTTTTTGGTTGATTTTTATAAGAAAGATTTCAATTTTGAATTTTTCTCAATTTCATCAAGCTTTTTAAATGCTTATGTTTTTATTGATCTTTTTTCTTTTGCGTTTTCTTTTGGAAATGAATAACTCTTCTTCAATATTGATTTTTGTGGTCTTTTGTGTATATAAAAATAATTTGAGGGCTCACAAAATTGTACAGTGTTTGATCTAATCAAAAGGAAATGAGTTGTTTTATTAAAATGGGATATTAAATGTTGATATTTCATATTTTTTAGATTGAATAGGTTTGAAAGAGGTTTTCCAGGTCTCTCAGAGGATAACTTAGAGATAACAGTTGAAATGAAATGATAAGCTTGAAAAATAAGGACTGTTCAAGTCTCAAATCATAAATAAGGGGCTATTGATTATGATATTTAATTTCAAATATAAAGAGAAGAATAATACCAAGCTCAACTCAATATATGAATATTTTTGAAAGTCTTATCAATTATATCTTGAAGTCTGGAAAATGATATGAATATGTAAGATTTAGGAACAAGTAAGTATTTTAAAATTTGAGCTGAAGCCTATTTCTATTTATATAAAAAGATTCTGGGTAATAAAACAGATTTTATTCAAAAGAAAAACTGGTATGAATCTGATAATTAGTTTATAAAAAGGGGATTGAGAATTAAATAAATCTTGCATAACTTCATAAGCTTTATCAAGTAATAATATTGATATTGGTATATATGTGAAGATTACCTGAAGCAAATATATTAAATCAAGAAGCCCATAAATTCATGATAGAAAAAATTAAACAGCTTACAGAGAGTTTATATCAATCTCAAGAGAGCATTTTGACCTCTACTAATCTCTATTTGGTCTTGTGAAGCAAAAAATTATATGTTTGAAATTTTGAAATGATAAAGAGCTTGAATTTATGTGAATTATAGAAGCTAAAATGTCTCATTCTAGTAAGAAAAACATTGATTTATCTTATATATGAATATTGAACTTTAGTCTTAAAGTAAGTCATTTGGAGAAAGAATGATCCAGTGATATGTCTCCAATTATGAACTAAATCACCTATTATTAACTCTATTTAAACTAATGAATTGCCCATGCTTTATAGTTTTGTGTTGATATAATATTCGAATGAAAACTAATTACGGAAACTGTTAATCCCAGTAGGTCAGCTTTAATTTTATTGAATTCTTCTTCTAACTTAGTAACAAAAACACATGCAATATTGAAATATTTTTATTGATTCTTGCATTATTGAATAATAAAGTTAGTGTAATGTTGAATTTATTCAAGAAAAATTTAGAGAGTATATAATCTGTAATTTAATTTTGATGTTTATAGATTTTTCTTAAATCTTTTTAATTGGTTTAATTCAAAATGTTTTTCTGGGGGATCATAAAAACGTAGATAGACTTTTCAGATTTCCCATTTGTGAGTTATTTTACCATATAAACCCAAAATGGCCAAGTTATTTAGAAAATTTGAATTTGAAAGATGTATTATAGGTCTAATAATCCCCCAAAGAATTTTCGAAATAAATAAAGAAAAATTTGTATAAACTTTCTATAAAAATGAATTCACAAATACAGCTTATGCGGCTTTATCATATTGTGTATGTGAATTCACCATTAAGCCAAAATTATAAGTAATCGTAATTAAAAATAAAATTCAATACTTTAGAAGGCTTTCCATTTGAATTTTAACTTTAGATAAATAATATTCGCCTTGATAATATAATATTTTCAGAGCTTAAAAGAGATTTTGTGTTTTCAAGGAGAAAATTTGTATATAATAAAAGTAGAAAATAATTCTTCAGTTTTGTTTGTTTTCTCATCTTAAAATCCAAAAAGCTTGACTAGAAATTTATACAAAATGAAATGAGGTCAATAGATTAAATGTTATGAATGTCAATAATACATGGATTAATCTTTAAGATAATTGAAATTTCAATTATCAAAAAGTGAGAGCCTCAGTTTTAGAGAGGAGGGGGACTCCTTTTTTCAAGGGTCACACCCATAGTAGGGACTTAAGAATTAGGTTTAAATTCCAAGAGGAATTTGAAATAGAATGTTAACCAAAAAAGCTGCCTTGTAATAAATAATAATAATAATTAGAGTCTGAAAGCTCTTAGAACAAAATATCCACTATGTGTAATTTCATTTAGAAAAATAAATCTCCTTAAATATACATCTTGTTGTATTCACAAACTTAAGTATTGGGGGTCTAAAGGGCTACTCTGAATTTCATTCAGGTTTAAAAAGTATGTAATTGAATATTATATTCCTGCCATGGTGGAAAATTGAAAGGAATAAGAGCCTTTATGTAGATGGGAATAGCTTGGAAAATAAAGAATCAGGAAGAAATACCTTTTGAGGACCAATTAAGGAATGATCTTGATAAAAAAATGGCAAATAAAATCTTAGACTAATTTGACAAGAGATAGGTTTGTAGAAAATCTAATCAATTTTTATCTACCACCATGTATTCCAACCCTTTGCTTGGATTCAAAAACCACACTTGAAGAATAACACTAGGTTTTTCAGGGGGTTCCATACCATATATCTTACTTATAATTACGGAAGTCCTAAAATAGTGTGCAAAAAATACCTAAAATAGTTTTTAAAATTGAGAGTGACTTATCTTGAAAATGAAAATAGTGTTTTGAGCCATAAAAATATCTAAGAGCTAAATTTCCAAGCTCAGGTTTTCAAATTCTTGGAAAGAGGATTCTTATAAATGAACAGATTGTAATAAGGTTTGTGACTTGGCGTAATTTTGGGCAATATATATATATATATATATATATATATATAGAATAAATGATAATATTATCAAGAACTCTAATTAATAATGAGGAAACTATTTTCAGGGTATGAAATGATAGATTTTTTGGGGCTGTAATTCCATAAGACCTAAAAAAAGGACTTAAAACATCAGATATTTGGAGGCTTTACTCTTGTGAGTTCTTGAAAGTAAAGATAATATTCAAAAGTAGAGAAAGAAACTAGAATTCTCTGTCTAGAAAATGAAGTTTATTAACTATCTAAGTATTTAATAGCTAATTTTGGCTTATTCAGTCCATCATATGAAGAAATACTGGTATGCTAGTAGAGCTTTTAAGGTATGATATTTTCGTTGATGAGAAGATCTCATTATAATATATACTACTCTGAGAATAGACTCTATGATAAAGCTCTAGTTTATGTGGATATCAAAATAAAACTTCCATATAGCTTGAAGGAATTATCAAATCCAAATGTTCAATTAAAGCTATAAGAATATAAATAATTCACTTTTAAAGAAAATAAGACCCTTTGTTTCTATTGGAAACTTGATTTTTTTACAGAGCTACTTATGTTAGCTTGTGTAGTCTTCAATTAGTAATTACTGAAATAAAAACCTAAACATTTCTCAAAGAAGGTATTAACCTTAAGAAAACACTTCAATATCATCTTTACTATAAGAATTTGTTATTAATATTAAAGAGTAGAATGAAGTTCAAATCTTATTAATATGTAAAGTTATAGGTATTGGGGAAGAATAAATTGTTCTAAAAATATATAATTTTATCAGATTTTATCCAAAAGAAATAATTTCATGGAGGCTATGTTCAGTTTAGGATAAATAAAATACACAAAAAAAATTCACAGAATGATTAATATGGAGAAATATAATTTAATAGTTCAGAAAATATACTTCCCACAAGAATTTAGAGTGGTGACAGGAAATACTACCTGGATCTCAAATTACCAGAGATAGGAAAGGAAGTAGAAAAGAAATTAAATAAAGCTATATGGTAAATAAATATTTTGATTAAATGACCACATGGAAGATGGTTTCCTTTGAGAGATACTCTCTGTATTAACTTATTGGAATACACCCCCTTCAAAAATGATAAGATAAATAAAATTATTTTGTGAAATACTGAGTCTTATGGGCCAGATACCTATTGACATATCTGAGATAATTTTATTTCTTAAAATTGGAATGAGTAAAATTTCTTAGGAAAAGGAAGATAATAAATATAGCTTAATAAAAAGTGGTTTGGTCTTTATATTTTGATGCATTAGACTTCAACTTAAAGAAATTAACCTTGGTTCTACGAAAATAATTGTATTTTATTCTTAGTAAAAGATTTTCTGATGAATATTTTCAAGAAAAAAAGGCATAAAATATATCAAAAGTATATCTTGAATATTTCTCTATTGAAAGTAGATAAAGTTATATTCCTGTTTACCTTTCAAAAAAGGACTTCAACAGTGAATAAAATACTAAACTAAGAGCTCTACATAATAGCTATATTATTTTTTAATAGTATCCCTCAGTATTAAAAGAAATAAGATTTGAGAATACTATACAGGATATACGCTAATAAATAATACACATAAGAAGGGAAATTTTAGCTTATTAGAGTGATTTAATTTAGAAATTCTTAAAATATTTTACAGATTTAATCTACATTTCAATTATAATTGGAAATTCAATTTTGCGAAGATGATATAAATGATTATTCTAAATCATGTAAAATGGCTTTTGATGATGGTTTTTTTTAATCTAAGAGCTCTCTGAAAGCTGAATCAATCTACCATCTGTTCTATAATATATCTTGATATTCAGGAAATGGTCTACTTAAAGATTTACCAATTATAATCCCTGCTATAATATAGCTTGATATTCACCACATAATATCCTTCTTCCTTGTTATCTGTTGTAAGAGAAAATTTATGTTCTCAGAAAGCTTAGGAAAATTCCCTTTTATTTTACTATAATAATATTCATAATCAGATGAGAAAAAAATGCTACTAAGGATCACAAGATCCATTCTTAATGCAAGAGAAAGTAATGGGTCCCAAAAGCCCTTAAAAGAAATTTATAACCAAAATTCACGTCTTATTTTGAGCCATGAATTAACTTAATTCATTATAAAAATATGCAATTTTTCATTTTATTGAAGAAATTATATAGGTATTTACCTTATTCACAGTCCTGATAGATAACAAGTAGGCTTCTTTCAAACATTAATTTTGAAAGCTCAAAGATACCTATTGGGAAGAAAATGAGTAAATAAATTGAAATTCTAATTACTCAAGTGGAAAAATAGGGTTTTTTGCAAACAAAAGCGCCCAATTTTCAAAAAAAACTTCAAAGGAAGAATATACTGTAATTTCACTACCTTAGCTTCATAATCTTTCTTCTTCCCTAAAAAAGTGAGTACTGGAAGCCTTGTGTCTTGAGTAATATTTTCAATTTAAAATCAAAAAATTCTAAAATTCTTATATATATCTCAGTTACGTATTGAAAAATGTTCCTTTTGGTTAGCTAAAAAGCTTTTTAAATACTTAGGTATAATTTTAGTATTAGTAACTCAGCTGTAATTATATTTATCATGAGCTCTATAAATTTATTCTGGTAAATAATACTATTTATTTTCCTCAGTGGCTGTTGTAAAATATAATACAGTACCAAAACATTCGAAAGATATTTTTATGAAGTTTTCTACTCCTAGATACTTGGTATTATATGTGTAATAGCTTCCTATGAGACTATTTATAATATTAATACTGATCAATATTACCATTACTGTTATTATGAATTATAATAGATCAGTGTATCATAGCCAAAAATAAATAAATAAATGCTCAATTATTTCCTTTACTTGTTATACAGTACCAGCTATCATAAAAGTAAGAATAAATTACAACAGCTTTTAATGATAAAACCTGTTCTTAAAATAACATGAAATTATTTCAATTAATAATTATCATAAATTATTGAAAAAATAGGAATGATAGATAAAAAATTGAATAATTTAATAAATCACTCACCGATACTCCCAAACTACCTTGGAAAGACTTTTTAGAGTGATTTGATGGATTAGTAGTGGATTGAAAGAATCAAAAGTTTAATACAACGATGATATACCAGCTTATAGATATGCTACTATTATAAATAGTAATATTTTATTATTTAAAATAATTATAATCTATTTGAAAAATTTAAAGAACTTAATAGTGATTTAATAACCAATAATTAATGGTATTAATGATTTGATTGAATTATTAGAAGATATCTGGAAAAAAAATCAGTGGCATGCTTTTTTTGAGTTGAAAAAAGATTGAAGAGTAATTCCATGCAGAAAATTAAAATAATAGTAAGTGAGAAAAAGGCTAACTTCATTTTATTGTTAATTAAATCACTTGATTTCACATAAGATAATCATATTTACTTAATGAAGTTATTTTGCATGGCTACCAACCCATTTATGGTTAAGGAATATAGGAGTTAAAAATGTAAATCTTCTTTCATTGCAAAATTATTTTTTTTTATAAAATCTATCAATTTCATTGGAAATTAAATAACCAGTTGTATTTTCTTTTAATTTTTGAGGATTAAGTGTTTCATGTGGGATCATCAAAAATGGACTTGAAGTAAAACATTTTAATTTTAATTATTAAGTAATATTTTTTTCTTTTTCTAGTTTGAAGTACCTATTTATATATTAGTCCCAGAATTTTAAGAAATATTAATTAAGAATTGTAATTTTAACAAATTGTTGAAGTTTTACCTCATTTTCTAGGTAGTGCAAGCAAATAGCATAGTGGAAGATGGTTAACATGAGGTATTTTCATAGATACTAGTACCCAAAGGGGCTTAATCCCTTTTTTTTGATTCATCCATTAAAACTCATTAATAATGAACATCATCACAAGAGTCAGAGTCACTAATGACCTTCTTTTCACATGAAAATAGCAGCTTATTTTCCATTTTCTCATGATTTAATGACACTTAGCCTTAGTAACAAGGTTCAGGAAGGGTTTTAATCCAATGATTGGTCAAGATAAGCCATTTATCAAAGATATATTAATTTATATGACTCAGAGCCCTCAGTACTTGGGGTACCCTGGCTCTCTTTGATGTCTTTTGTTCCCTTAAGCTATTTTCATCTCAAAAATAGTAATCCAAAGTTAAATAATGAGATAACCTATGGGTATATAAAACCTTTATGTCAGCTGGAGTCTATGTTGAAGCAGTAATTAGGCTATTTACAACTAGAACTATGACTGTGACATGTGGAAATAATTTTAAAATAAGAGTTTTAATATAAAAAAAAGGTTTATAATATAATAACAGGGTTCTACTATTGAGAACCCTGGGTGCAGTCTTACCAGTTGGATTACTATAATAAGAACTACAATAATTAAAATTATAATTATACCCTGATTATTACCCAAGAGTAAAACTGTTTTTGACAATTTACTACGTAGGATATTCAAGAGCAGGATGAGGAAACAATTCTGGCTGTGAACAGCCTCCTTTTTATCCTGAAATGGGGTGGAAAGGGTGCTAGACCTTTCCACGTAGAGGAAGTGAAGATTTTTCACCCTCTAGTACTGGCTTGTGGTTTTCAAACAGCCTGTATAGCCTGTATTGGGCTCAGATGTGATTTTGAAACCACATCTGGGCAGTTTTCACCAATGCAGGGTGAAAATTTTCATCTGGGGACCTCACAGCCTGATTCTGACGTGTATGACGCATAGAATTCTGTACAGAAACTGTATGGAACCCCAGTATTGACTGACATATGAGGTATTGAAGTAAAAAAAGCTTCTTTGTCTATTTGAAACCTCATATTCATGGTTATGGGATATTATCCCATGGCAAAGCTGTATATGACAGAAGGTGGGAATCTGACCTTAAAACAGCCGTAACTTTGTCAATTCTTGAGATATCAACCTCAAAACTAGTTCAGTGTGTAGCCCTGTATGTGCTCTACACAATGGTACCTCATCTGATATGGGTATCATTAAATATGGCAAGGTTATCCCATGTACAAGATTTTTGTACATTTGTGTGGTATTGGCAAAAAGCTGTATTGAGCTGATTTGCCCCATAACTTTTGTTCTAGTTGAGCTATGGGGAAATGGATGACCCCATCAGATAGCCCTGATTGTGCTCTTTCCAAAAAGACCCCACTCCAAGTATCTCACACTAAAACTGTAGAAGTTAAATGAGAGGTGAATGTTTTGTTCACCCTTATTTGGCCTGAAATTGACCATAAATCCAGTAATATTGGTGCTAGCTCAGTTTGGCTGGTACCATTGGATATCCCTGGCTTAGAGCTTCATTTTGAGTACCCATTTGATGGGGTTAAGCCTCTCCTTCTAGATTTTAGATGAGAGGTGAAAATTAAGGTTTATGCTCAGCAATAACTTTGTTATTTCTTGTCCTATGGTGATGGGACTTATATTTTAAGAAAGAGGTGAGTTTCCTCTTCCTTTTGATACCTTTTGAGCTGATTTGGCTCAGATCCATGTTTTGGTGGTATCTTGGCTATACCATTAGTTTATGGTATTTTGGCTGTCATGCTTGTGCTCTGGTTTGAGTCACAGGCTGACACTTTATCTAGAAATAAGTTATTCATAGGTGCCATAAAAATCGTAACACTAATCTTATTTTAGGTGTAACATGAGAATTTCAAGAATCCCATTATTTTGGTATGAAAATGCAAAAAGGTTATAATTCATATACATGGTATTGCTGATTAGGTTTACACTTATTTTCTATATTACCATCTAATAAAGTTAAGTTAGATTTTGTCACTCTACTGGGCTACCCTAGGTGATCTTATGTTTAGAATCCAAATCTGCCCTTAGATCCATGGATTTAATTTCTCAAAATTAAGTTATTCATGTTTTATTCTTATTAGAATAATGAATTATGGAAATATACATGATGTATGGGTTCTTTGTATTATAAAAGTTTTTTTAACGTTATTTGTGGCCTATTTTCCTATGGAAGACACAACTCAAGGCTCACAATATGATATGTGTTGGGATCTTGATAAACAGTATCTAACTGATGAGGAAAAACAATTTTTTTGAGCTATTATATATAGTTAAGGGGGAAGGGTTAATCTAAGGAGTGGCGCTCCCAATTAAGGCCTCTAAGTCTTAACAATTGGAAGGAAAATAATTATTATTTAGAAAAGAAAGTAAGCTCTTGTTAGATTAGAGGTTTATAAAGATGAGATTCAATAAAAGGTACTATATGATCCACAGAAGAAAATATTGAGGAAGTCTTTCTCACTGAAGCCTAAGGAGGTAAAATAAATAAAATAGTAATTAAGTGATAGGAATTTATAAATAAAAATTGAATAATCTAGTAATTCAATAGACTCTTGGGTAACCAATGAAACAATGTTATTCAAATTATAACAATTTTTTAAGCTTCTAAATTTTTTTGAATTTAATATAGCAGAATAACCTAAAAGTCTGAAAATGAAATCCTTCAGATACTTTGAGAAAATATATCTCAACAGTAATTTGAAGTTTAATTTGGCTACCAGGAGCCTTCTAAGGATATATAGTTCACCAATTATATTTTTACTCCACCAGAAAATAAATAAGTTCTTCTCTAAAACTGGATATATTGGGTCTTATATTAGACTTTCATTGAGAAAGACATTCAGTGGATTTGGCTTTATGATTGAAATTTCTGAATGGAAATATGAAAACAAACTCAAAAAGTCCCGAAAATGAGCTCATTATAATACTTCAAGCCAAATTAATTAATTTGAAAATTCAACTTCTTTCAATAAAATACTTTTCAAGGTAGAAGCTATATCTAAACTAATACCATCATACTAGTAATTTGAATCATACAGGAGCCTTTGTCTATGGGAAAAGTCTGATTTTTCCGCAAAAATTTATATATATGAGCTGGAGAAGAGTCTATTCATATTGTGCTATTAAATACCGTTTTTCAAGATATAAAAGACCACTGACCTTTAAATAAAGAGGCAAAATAAAAATAAAAAAGTAATCCAGAACTTATAACTTCTATTGTCCTAAATGGAAAATTAATCATATTTATCCTTCATAAAAGTCTTAAATATTGAAATAAAGTCAAAAAAGAAGCCTAAAATTGCATATAAATTACTCAAACTGGGAGTGAAATAGCTTGAAATGAGCCATATGAATAAATATCAAGCTCAGACTACAAAAATTAAAGAAAATTGGGACACAAGTTTTCTACAGAAGTCAAAATAGAATCTTAATAAATTGAACTAACAGAAAGACAGAGGATTACATAAAAAAAATGTTTTTAACACTCAAGCCACTATAGCTTTATTCACTAAATTTTTGAACAAAAATTTGGATGGAAATTGATGTAAAACACATGGAAAATCTCCTACACTTACAACTACACATCTTAAGCATCTGATTTCAGAATAACACATTGGTCAGTTAATGCGAAATTAAATTAAAATAAACTCAAAATGCTCAATAATCAAATGAGAGTAGCATAAATAAAAGTTTTGAAAGGAAAATTCACCAATATTCTTCTCACAAATATTAAACTAAGAAAAGAAATTTAATTTTCACAGTAAATAATCACCTTAAGAAGCATAAAAAAGTAAAACTTCATGATACCACAAGAAGGGAGTTCAAAAATTCATTCATATGAAACTACATTCAATTTTTCCCCTAAAGGCTGATTATTCTTACTAAATAAGTAAAATATCTGAGTAATATGGATTCTTCTATGAAAGCCCACACCAGAACAAATAACTCAAGCCTGAATTTTACCAAACATATTGTGAAAGCTCACTTATAAATTGACACAATAAAAAAATAACCACAAGTAAAATTACCACAGAAAAATAATAAATAAATCTCTAGATGAAGGAAAAAATGTATCCAAAATGACATAAAAAGAGGCCTCTCTACACAATTTTCATTTTTACCTCTTTATGTAAAAAATAACTCCCCCAAAGGGGATAAAATATATTACTGAGCCCAGAAGGTAGTCTAGAAAGATATATTCTTGGTTTCTTTAATTAGTAGAAAAGTTAAAATTAATAAGGTTATTCACATTATTAGTACTATTAGTAGTATTTCTCCCCTAAAACAAATAAATTAGAAAATTCCTCTATGCAACTGATACTATTGATAGCTTTTTTTATTATTAAGATTACTATTATCTATTATAATGCATCACTAGCATCATGATTATCAATAATTTAATAAGATATTGCTATTCCAAGTGACTGTATAAAAATTTATCCTATTGAAATATTTTGTCCACAATATCATTATTCTCACTGAACATTAAAGTATATTATTTATTATGAAAACCCTCAAGAAACATCAATTGTTGTTAATATCAAAATAGTCAAATAAGCAATAGTATATACAAAAACATTCAAACAGAGAAAAAAACTGAGAAAATAACAAAATTATTACTTTTTTTAGCCTAAATTCAAATATTATTCAAACTGATATAGCAGAGGCTTAGGAAATTTCTTATTCTTGTGTTCATTTTTTAATAAGTAGACTTATTATAATCTATAAATACAGAAATAATTAGAATTCTCATTTTTTCTCTCAGTTACCACATTTATGAAGAAAGGTTAGCTTATTAGACTATTTATCATACCAAAAACAAGATTAAGTATTTATTTAAAGACAAACCTGCCGCTTTTATTACTACTATTACTTTTATATCTTTTTATCATTGAAATTTATATTCTTTCGATAATTGATTAGGTCTAATGTAGACTTTTGAAGTAGTATTATCTATATTTCAGGAAACTATGTTCATTAAATATTGATTAGTGAGAACAAGAGGAGGAGGTATTTTGGAATATTCAGAGGGGAAGCTAAATCACCATTAGCACCCTTTTTTAAAGGCTAATTTAAGCAATCAGAGCATAATCACCTGTGATTTCACCCTTAAGAAATTCCTTAGAAAATCCCACACATAAGAGCTTAAAAATATGAAAAGGTATAAAAAATCTGGGTTTATAGGTTACCTTTAGTGGGAAAAAACTCACCTTTCATTTCAAAAGGTTTGAAATTGGGAAAATTGTCTTCAAAACTTTTTTAAATTTGGTATTGAGAAAATATTTGGAGTACTTCTCCAGCAGAAACTACTCAAAAAAGAAATATTCAGTGTGATTTGAAAAATATTTTGGAAACATATTTGAGAAAACATTTCACAATACTGAATCAAAAAACAGAGTTCATATAATTCCCCACTAATAAGCTCTACAATTTTGGAAATATGAGTGAAATAAGTAGGAACTTCAGCTGGAAGAAAAAAGAGATATTACCTTTGAATATTCTTAATGAACTTCCAGATTACTCTTCAGAAAGGATTATGAGATAAATCAACTATATTGTAATTCTGGATTATCCAATCGTCAGAGAGCTTTCTTCAAATCTGAAGAGTGATAATGAAAGAACAGTTTTTTTAGCCTTGAGATATATTATACATACCCAAAAAGGACACAAATAGCCTTGAATAAACTCCTCAAAATTGAAAAACCATAATTAATCATTCACCTTGAACAAAAAAATGAATGACTTTTTTTGGGTAAGTAGCTTCCTGAATTTAAGAAAATATTTTTATTCTCCAATAAAGCTTTCACAGGGTGATTCTATAAGCTTCATAGGACCAAATAAAGTCTATGAGGTGGTAATATGTAAGATACTCCAAACCTCATCCCAAATACCATAAAAACATGCTTATAAATTTTTGGTCTTTTGCATGTTTACACCAAAATAATGGGATTACAGAAATTCCCATGCTTCATATACACCAAAAATTGATGTTAATCCTGTTTTTAGAAATTTAATTTAACCAATTTTGAATAAATCCTTATCAAATGACTATTGGATATTAGTTTTTGAGCCCGAATCACTATTTTTGATGTAAAAATAGATAAGGGGGAAAAAGATGTCAAAGAGAGCCTGGGACCTGTTAACCTTTGAGATATGACCACATACCCAAGAAGGTCACAAGAAATATTTAAAATAATTATACCTTAAAACTATAAAACTGCCATAAATAGGCATAAAACTTGGTTTAACTCAAAAACCAATGAATAAACATGTGAAACAAATTACACTATTTGATTCCCCATTGTAAAATACACATATACCATTTCTATGGCATATCTGTAAAGTCAATATTTAATGAGTTATAAGTAATAATACCTTATAAAAAACATGAGTCCTTAATTATTTCAAATACCAATGAGACAACATGTAGAGTAAATGGTACCATTGGATTCCCCATACAATTCTACACATAAAACAATTAAGAAGCTAATATTCAAAGTCAATACTTAAGGAATTAAGCTGAATATATGCACTTTTTTGGTCAACACATATATTCAAGGATTTTAGCTAATATCTTTTGAAATATACATGATAGAGTGATGAACAAAAAATAAAGTCACCACATACTTGCTGTAGGAACACAGAAATGAACTTTATTTTATAAGCTATAAACAAGGTTAAAAACTGTAATGGATTATTGATTAAAATCAATAGAGCTGTTGACCACTTTGTTGTGAAAATGGTCCAAACTTATAAAAAAGTAGACAGTCAGATTCTACTCGCTCATTTGTGAAGAATGACATATTTTGTATTATAATATTCAAGATATAACCCCCTGAAATCATGGTTTGAAGTTTAAAATATTAAATTTCAACAGAAAAGATGAGTTACAAGAAAAATCATCAAAAAAATAGTTTTGATGATATAATTAAATGCTCTTGGAAGTGTAATAGGGAAATTCCAAGCTATTAGAATTCACTCTCAGAATAGCTGTAGCATGTATAACTTCAAAGGTATTAATGATCAAAGTTTAAGCTTAAATTTGATCATTTAAGATCACTCACTGTAATCTTATTTTAAGCTTAAAAGTCATATAAGTGATAGAACTGGTAAAGAATATTAGATTATGATTAATACTAATAAAATCCATGAAGTTTAGGCTTCTTCCAAGTCTATGATGTCATCAAACTTAGAGTTATAGTGATAACTCGAAATAATGGCGTAATTATGAGGTAAGATGGTTTGATCATGATGTAATCATCACCAAACTTTAAAATATTGATCAATTCTAGTAGAAAGTATCAGTATACATCTACTAGAAGCCTGTTGAACTCTAGGAGGGAGGTATTTACTATAAATAGAGCTCTTTTTACTCTGTTTTCCCCTCAGATGCTTACAAAACATTAAATCATTAAATCAAAAGGTAATTTCTTTATTCTTTATATATAAAATTTTTATATTATTAAAGACCAAATATAATCTTATTATAATCATCATCCCTGACATGATTATTACAATTATTTAATTGTTTTGTTAAAATTTCTCTCAAAAATCTCCATTCCACATAAAATCAAGAACAATTGTAATTTCTCTTAAAATTTATTGTAAATACAACTTAAATAGGTTTTATTTACATTTTTTGGTGTAAAATTATTCAAAATTATTATATTAAGCATTAAAAGTAGTTTATTCCTCTTATTATAATAATTTTTCTATATTATTACTTTAATAATTCCATAATTAATATAAGTAGTATTTATGTCAATCTGTGACTCAAAACCAGAGCACAAGCATGACAGCCAAAATACCATAAACCAATGGTATAGCCAAAATACCACCAAAACATGGAACTGAGCTAAACTAGCTCAAAAGGTATCAAAAGAAAGAGGAAACTCACCTCTTCCTGAAAATATAAGTCCCATCACCATAGGACAAGAAATAACAAAGTTATTCCTGCTCAAAGTTATTGCTGAGCATAAACCTTAATTTTCACCTCTCATCTAAAATCTAGAAAGAGAGGCTTAACCCCATCAAATGGGTATTCAAAATGAAGCTCTAAGCCAGGGCTATCCAATGGCACCAGCCAAACTGAGCCAGCACCAGTATTACTTGAGTTATGGTCAAATTCAGACCAAATAAGGGTGAACAAAACATTCACCTCTCATCTAACTTTTACAGTTTTAGTGTGAGATACCTAAAGTGGGGTCTTTTTGGAAAGAGCACAATCAGGGCTATCTGATGGTGCCATTCATTTCCTCATAACTCAACTACAACAGAAGTTATTGGCCAAACAAGCTTAATACAGCTTTTGACCAGACCACGCCAATGTACAAAAATACTTGTACATGGGATAACTTTGTCATATTTAATGATAACCATGTCAAGTTGGGTACCATTGTGTAGAGCTCATACAGGGCTATTCAATGAACCAACTTTGAGCTTGATCTCTCAAAAACTGACAGAGTTATGACCATTTTAAGGTCAAAATCCCACCTGCTGTCAGATACAGCCTTACCATGGGATAATATCCCATAACCATGAATATGAGGTGTCAAATAGACGAAGAAGCATGTTTTTACTTCAATACCTCATATGTCAGTCAATACTGGGGTCCCATACAGCTTCTGTACAGCATTCTACGCGTCATACACGTCAGAATCAGGCTGTGAGGTCCCCAGATGAAAATTTTCACCCTGTATTGGTGAAAACTGCCCAGATGTGGTTTCAAAACCACATCTGAGCCCAATACAGGGTATACAGGCTGTTTGCAAACCACAAGCCTGTCCTGGAGAGTGAAAAATCTTCACTTCCTATACGTGGAAAGGTCTAGCAGCCTTTCCACCTCAATTTCAGGATAAAAGGAGGGCTTTTCACAGCCAAAAACCTTTCCTCATCCTGCTCTTGAATAACCTACGTAGTAAACTGTCAAAAACAGTTTTACTCTTGGTTAAATAATCAGGTATACTCTTAATTTAAAGTATTGTAGTCTTTATTATTGTAATCCAACAGGTAAAGCTGCACCCAGGGCTTTCAACAGCGCTCACCACCACTATATCTTTATAGTAAAGCCCTTTAAATCTTAAATTATATCATTCATCATCAATCTTATCATCTTTTAAAACCATTTTTACCGTGTCACAGTCATAGTTAAAGCTTGTAAATACTCATATACACCTTTATCATAGACTCAGCCTGACAATTTATATCAATTTATAACTTTAATATTAGTAATATTATTGTTATTAATTGTTTTTTATTAATAAAAAACAATTTTTTACGCCTTTATTATTTGTTGGTAACAATAATAAAGTGCTTTTTAATATATTAATTATCTTATATTAATATATTTATTTATTATATTATTTTTTTATGATATAAATTATATTATTATATTTATTCAATAATATAATTATTTTCACGCCATAATTATAATAATTCTTTATTATTATAATTATTTTTATCTTATTTATGTTATTTACAAGGACATTCATAGTACAATAAGTAAAATATTAGTAATTTTTACTTATTGTTTCGTAGTCAAACCTTACATTTGGGGGCCTGGCCATGATATTTACTCTAAAAAAAACCTTTCAAAAGATTCTAATTGGGTTTATCCAATGATAAATTACAATTATAATAATAAAATTATATAATAATTTTATATTTGTTGATTTTAAATACCATTGAGGCATTTGGAAAGCAATTGTACTGTCTTACAGGTGGTTTTTCACATCCTTAGACTTGCAAGAACTTTATTTGAGTGACTCTAGTAATTAAAAAAGGTATTTTATAAATTAAAAATAATTTTATATTATAAATGAATTTTATAAGAAGAATCATATTCATTTTTCATTTCATTCTTTAAAAATAAAAACATAAAAAACAATAAAAATATATATAAATAAAAACCAATAAAAAAAAGGTATTTTTATTCATTTTAATTTCATCTCTTTATTTATTTTCATTTTTTAGATATAAAAGCAATTTTTATGTGGAAAATTTTCATATCTTAGCAAAAATAACACTTATTATATAAAAGACTTATATTTATTTGTCTTTTTTAGTGTTTGAAGACAATCCAACAGAGGACAACCAAACCACTGTTGAAAGATTGGTGGAAGAAACTTGTCCAAGTTCTCCAACACCAATAATCACTAAGAAATTAGACTTTCTAGGACCCACTATTCAGGACTCTGAAGGTGAGTACCTCATTTATAAATTGCCATAAAAAGAATTCCTGTTCTGAAATCCTCTTATTTCTTATTTTTATTAAAACATGACTACCAGAAGAGGCTCCCAATACTCCATGTAATCAGATGGAGCTGGACTCAGAGGTAGAATTGATTCCTCAAGGGAAAAGGCAGGGCAATATCCCAAGTGGAACAGAATCCACACAAGGAAGTGCCTTATCCCAAAGGCAAGTCCCAGAAATGCCCATGATATCTGAACCAGAATTGGAACTAAGTATGAGTGACTCAAACAGGTACAAATCACATTCAGAGGGCTCAAATAGACATTTACATGAGCCAGTACAAACAGTACTACACAGTGTGCAAAGACAAGGACTGGGACATGTTGCCTCAAATACACCAAGGAGTGATGAACTCCTGGCACATCCTGAAAAAGTTCCTCAAAGAGGAGGAAATAGTGAGATATTCCAATGGATGGAATCCACTATCATCCAAACATCAAATCAAAAAGATCAAGGAGTACCATGCCAAAAAGAAGGAGGAAACCAAGGAAGAAGCCCCAGTAGCTTCTGAAAGCAAGGCCCAAGCCAACCCACTTCCCCAAGAAGGGAAGAAGAACAAGAAAAAGAATTGCAGAAAACCATATTCCCCAAGCTACAGGATTGCAAAAATCCAAAAGGATTCCATGGAAAATGTATTCAACATGGCCATAAACTTGATAGAATTCAAGGACAAGGAAGAAAAAAGAATGAGACAGCCTCATTTCCCAAAGAAATAACCTTGTCCAAAGATGTTGTAAATACTTTAACTGAAATTAAAAATAGTATATTACCTCCAAAAGAAATTAAAAACAGTTTATTATAATTACAAGAAATAAACAATAACTTATCTTCTTTAACAAAAATTGTTGTACAAAATACAAAAGAAACTGATAACATTAAGTTTATTGTTGAAAATAATAAACCAAAGATTTTAATTGATAACACTCAAAAATTGATACAAGGACAACAAGAATTGTACAAATACATAAAAGATATCAAAGATAAAACTTTGACAATCAATTATGATGTGAGTATTGACAATCTTACAGAAAAATGAAACGAACTAAGTATTTCTGTAGAAAAATTTGAATAAAAGACTTCATCAAACCAAAAATTACTTTTGGACCATGTGGAAAAAAGTGATGAAGCAAGAATGCATCTGAAAGATGATATTCAAAGTGAAATAAGGCTTATCACTGAAAAAATGGATAAAATTAATGAGGCTTACTCAAATATGCCAAAGTTATCAACCCCATTTTCTCACATAAGAAGCCCTGTTAAGCCAAAAGAGGAATTAACAAATCCATCCATAACAGACTTAAGTCACCAATACAATAACCAAGTATTAATGAAGGAAGCACCTCAATTAAAAGAATGGCCAACATTCACAGGGGAAGGTGAATATAACCACATGTCATTTATCAAGACAATTGACATGCTACAAGAAGATTATGCCATACCAGATGAATTAATTACTGAAATATTACATTCATTGTTTGAAAAATCTGCAAAAAGATGGTATTATGGCATAAGACAAACAAATGGCAAAAACACCTGGTCTTGGTGGAAACACGAAATAATCACCAAATGGGCTAATGATGCCTGGAGGTACAAGATAGAGAATGCATTTGAAAATTCTTTCTTTGACCCAGACAAATACAAACCTTTAACTTGGCTCTTAAAACAAGTTGAAAGACTAAATGCACTGTACCCAGAAATGTCACAAAAGATGGTGCACATGAAAATACTTAAGAAATGTGGAGGAGAGCTAGAACATGCCCTAACAAGCAGGTTTATAGAACCATTCTCTACAGAAGAATATATCAATGCACTAGAGGACATAGTGACAAGAACAAAAATTGGCAGGACTTCAAAGAAATTGGACATTAAAAGTCCAAATAAGCCATTTATCAAAAAAGATAAATCAAAAGAAGCTTTCAAGCCCAATACATTCAACAATAATGAGCAAAGAAAATGCCATAAATGTGGAGGTATTGGACACCTAGCCAATAACTTCCTCAAAAAGCCAAAGATTAATGAAATTGTGGAAACAGAAAACCACAATGACAAAGAGGAGGAATCTGACTCTGAAAAAGAAACAGAAGAGTCAGAAAGTTCTAAAAGTGATGAAATCAATAGAATTGATGCACAAATTAATAATATTGATATAGTTTATGAATTACTAGAGGTTAAATCAAACTTACCACAAGTTGGAACATCTGAAACAAACCTGACAAATGTACAAGATGCCAAAATGTACAGAACCAAACCTGCAAAAGGAATGGGATATTCAGCTGGAAAATCAAGTATAAGTATTGTTATGGTTGATAACCAAGAAGGAAAAGTGAACTTGGATACAGGAGAATATTGTACCTGTGTTGTTAAAAGTTATTTAAGATCCATTGCTCCAGATTGGCAAGAAAAACTTATGACCACACAAGGTGTCAAATTTAGTAGTGCAAGTGAGAGCATGAAGCCCCTTGGAATAATTGATTTAACACTCATTTGTCCTCACCCCTCACAATGTGTCAGAATTAAAGTAGAGTTTGTAGTAATGGAAAGCTGTACTAGTAATCACTTCATACTTGGAAATGACTACTTATCAATTTATGGTATAGATATCTCTAACCAAAAAGATAGATATTTTACCATAGGAGACAACAAAAGACAAAAGTTTGGCTTCTTAAATAACAAAAAACAGATTACAGTTATTAAGAATGAAGAGAAAAGTCCAGAAAAGGAACTTTTCATATCTGAACAACTCAAAGAGGCAGAATTCAATCAAGAATTAACAGAAAAAATGAAAGAAAAATTGATTGACCTCTTATTTAAGTACAAAAATGCCTTTGCAACTGACAAAGGGCCACTAGGTTCCATAATTGGGAATGAAGTGGATATAATTCTTAATGTGGAAAAACCTTACCCACCTTTACTGAGGAGACCTGCTTACCCAGAAAGTCTAAGGGCTAGAGAAGCCTTGGAGGTACACATTAAAGAATTAATGGACCTTGGAGTACTAAGAAAGGTAGGACATAATGAACAAGTAGAGGTCACTACCGCTGTCATTATAACTTGGCATAATGGAAAATCAAGAATGGTAGGAGACTTCAGAGCCCTGAACACCTATACCATTCCAGACAGATATCCAATACCCAGAATCCATGAAACATTGACACAATTGTCACAAACTAAGTTCATTACAGCCATCAATGCTTTGTAGGGTTTTCATCAAAATTCCTTAACAGACAATGCCAAGAAACTACTGAGGATAATAGTCCACTGTGGGATTTTTGAATACTTAAGAATGCCATTTGGT
This sequence comes from Austropuccinia psidii, assembly GCA_023105745.1. Classification (NCBI taxonomy): domain Eukaryota; kingdom Fungi; phylum Basidiomycota; class Pucciniomycetes; order Pucciniales; family Sphaerophragmiaceae; genus Austropuccinia; species Austropuccinia psidii. Next base: position 8,637,888 of record JALGQZ010000012.1, on the reverse strand, counting down.
ATAAAGAATGCGCCTTCCCATTATCAAAGGATGATGAATACCATATTTTCTGAAGAATTATCAGAAGGATGGTTAATTATCTATATTGATGATATCATAGTTTGCTCAGAAACTTGGGAAAATCACCTTACAAGACTAGAAAGGGTACTACAAAAAATAGTGCAAGTGGTGAATATGAAAATTTCGTTGAAAAAGTGTCATTTTGCATATAGTGACCTAAGAGCACTAGGACATGTTGTATCTGGACTTAGTCTAGGCATAGACAAGAATAAAGTAGCAGCAGTGCTACTTAAGCCAATGCCTCAAACCCAAAGAGAAATGCAATCATTTCTAGGATTTGATGGTTATTATAGACAGCATATAAAGGACTTTGCAAAAATTTCCAAATCCTTGTATAAACTATGTGACCAAAAAACAGTCTATGAAATGACAGAAGAAAGAGTCAAGGCATATGAAGAATCAAAAAATTCCTTAACAAATGCCCCATTTCTTCTAATGCCAGATTGGAAACTACCATTTAAACTTTACATTGATGCTTGTGGAGAAGGACTAGGTGCTGCACTACACCAAACACAAATTATCAATAATAAACCAGTGGAAGGACCAATTTCTTCTATTTTAAGACAGATAAAGCCAGCAGAGGCAAGATATGGAGCAAGCCAAATGGAATTACTCTGCCTAGTGTGAGATTTAGAAAAATTACATTATTACTTGGATGGAACAGTATTTGATGTGATTACAGACTGTAATGATGTAAAATCTCTATTAGATATGAAAACTCCAAATAGACATATGCTGAGATGGCAAATTGCTATCCAGGAATATAGAGGAAATATGACTATTGTTCATAAATCTGGTAATATTCATAAAAATGCAGATGGTCTTAGCAGATGGGCTCTAGCAAATACCCCTGACAATCCAGCATGGGTACCACAGGAAGAGCACCATATAGAAGGAATATGTGTTACAGAAGTTGGCACAGAATTCTTGAGCCAAGTTGAAGAAAGCTATAAGATAGAGAAGAATTGCCATATCTTAAGCTAACTTCTAATTAAAGACTGCAAAGATCCATCGCTTTCATCAAAATTAGATGAAACATGGAAAAAAGCATATGATGAAGGAAGATTCCACCTCCTTGTTGGAATCCTTTACCATAGAAAAAAACACACATGTGTTATGGCCTTAACAGATAGAATCCTGATAAACACTATTTTACATGAGTGTCATGATAGTGTTGCAGCTGGACATCTCTCAGAATATAGAACACTAGAAAGGGTGAAAACCTGCTCTTGGTGGCCAAATTGGAAGAAAGATGTTGCAGGATACTGCCAAACCTGTGACAGATGTCAAAAAGCCAACAGAGCCACAGGAAAGAAATTTGGAATGATGATCCAAATCCAAGAACCAAAATGCCCTTGGGAAATAGTTCATGTGGATTGGGTAACAGCATTACCTCCAGGAGGAGACAGAAGTTATAATGCATGCCTAGTATTAGTTGACAGGTATAGCAAAACTCCCATGTTCCTACCATGTCACAAAGATGACACAGCTATGGACACAGCCATAATGATATGGAATAAAGTCATTAGCCACACAGGCTTATTCCAAAATATCATAAGTGACAGAGACCCAAAATTCACTTCAGCATTATGGACAAATCTGCATAGCTTGTTTGGGACAAAGTTATCATTCTCAACAGCTTACCATCCCCAAACTGATGGTTTAGCAGAAAGAATGATACAGACCTTAGAGGACATGATCAGAAGATTCTGTGCTTATGGGCTAGAATTCAAAGATTCTGATGGTTTTACCCATGATTGGTGTACACTAATACCAGCCCTTGAACTGGCATATAAAACATCAATCCATTCTTCTACTGGCAAAACACCAGCAATGCTAGGAATGGTTGGAATCCAAGACTTCCTTATGATACCCTAATTACACATATCAGATTGTGGTACAATCCTTTTTGGTGGTAGGGAATGTGACCCTCTGAGATATGACCACATACCCAAAAAGGTCACAAGAAATATTTAAAATAATTACCTTAAGGCTATAAAACTGCCATAAATAGGCATAAAACTTAGTTTAACTTAAAAGCCAATGAATAAACATGTGAAATAAATTACATCATTGGATTCCCCATTGTAAAATACACATATACGATTTTTATGGCATATCTGTAAAGTCAATATTTAATGAGTTATAAGTAATAATACCTTATAAAAAACATGAATACTTAATTATTTCAAATACCAATGAGACACAATGTAAAATAAATGGTACCATTGGATTCCCCATAAACCTCTACACATGAAACAATTAAGAAGCTAATATTCAAAGTCAATACTTAAGGAGTTAAGCTGAATATATGCACTTTTTTGGTCAATGCATATATTCAAGGATTTTAGCTAATATCTTTTGAAATATACATGATAGAGTGATGAAGAAAACATAAAGTAGCCACGTAATTACTGTAGGAACACATAAATGAACTTTATTTTATGAGGCATAACCAAGGTTAAAAACTGTAATGGATTATTGATTAAAATCAACAGAGCTGTTAACCACTTTGTTGTGAAAGTGGTCCAAACTTAAAGAAAATTAGACCGTCAGATTCTACTAGTTCATTCGTGAAGAATGACGTATTTTTTATTATAATATTCAAGGTATAAGCCCCTGAAATCATGGTTTGAAGTTTAAAATATTAAATTTCGACAGAAAAGATGAGTTACAAGAAAAATCATCAGAAATAGAGTTTTGATGATGTAATGAAATGCTCTTGGAAGTGTTATAAGGAAATTCCAAGCTATTAGAATCCACTCTCAGAATAGCTGTAGCGTGTATAACTTAAAAGGTATTCATGATCAAAGTTTAAGGTTAAATTTGATCATTTAAGATCACTCACTGTAATCTTATTTTAAGCTTAACAGTCATATAAGTGATAAAACTGGTAAATAATATTAGATTATGATTAATACTAATAAAATCCATGAAGTTTAGGCTTCTTCCAAGTCTATGATGTCATCAAACCTAGAGTTATAGTGATAACTCTAAATAATGGCGTAATTATGAGGTAAGATGGTTTGATCATGATGTAATCATCACCAAACTTTAAAATATTGATCAATTCTAGTAGAAAGTATCAGTATACATCTACTAGAAGCCTGTTGGACTCTAGGAGGGAGGTATTTACTATAAATAGAGCTCTTTTTACTCTGTTTTCCCCTCAGATGCCTACAAAACATTAAATCATTAAATCAAAAGGTAATTTCTTTATTCTTTATATATAAAGCTTTTATATTATTAAAGACCAAATATAATCTTATTATAATCATCATCCCTGACATGATTATTACAATTATTTAATTGTTTTGTTAAAATTTCTCTTAAAAACCTCCATTCCACATAAAATCAAGAACAATTGTAATTTCTCTTAAAATTTATTGTAAATACAATTTAAGAAAGTTGTATTTACATTTTTTGGCGTAAAAGTATTCAAAATTATTATATTAATCATTAAAAGTAGGTTATTTCTCTGATTATAATAATTTTTCTCTATTATTACTTTAATAATTCCACAATTAATATAAATAGTATTTATATCAATTTATAACTTTAATATTAGTAATATTATTGTTATTAATTGTTTTTGATCAATAAAAAACAATTTTTTACGCCTTTATTATTTGTTGGTAACAATAATAAAGTGCTTTTAAATATATTAATTATCTGATATTGATATATTTATTTATTATATTATTTCTTTATGATATAAATTATATTATTATATTTATTTAATAATATAATTATTTTTACACCATAATTATGATAATTTATTATTATTAAAATTATTTTTATCTTATTTATGTTATTTACAAGGACATTCATAGTACAATAAGTAAAATATTAGTAATTTTTACTTATTGTTTCATAGTCAAACCCTACAGGACCCCAGCTTCTGAGGAATTAAAAGTTCCATAGCTTGGTCCAATGGCTGCTAAATACTCAATTAGATGATTTGAAAATTTTGAAAAAATATTTATTAAGGCTTACCCCCATTAAATCATGAGAAAATAGGAAAGAAGTTTCTCTTTTGATGTAAAAAAGTGGTAATTGGCACATCTGAATCCTGCAAATATCCCTTTTATTAATTTTTGTCCATGGATAAGCCAAAGGAAATTACTTAAAGCCCTGATTGTACTAGTATCCCTTAAATTAACTCATGGAGACCAGCTGTAGCTATGATATTTACTTGCACCATGTAGAAAATGAGGTAAACCCCCAAAGATAAGTGAGAAGAAGATTATTAATGAATATCCCTCAAATATTCAGAACAAATTCAAAGGGGTTTTTTACAGACTGAAAAAAAAGCAGGACTACTCAATACTTTAAGTTAAAAGTTTTGCTTACAATCCATTTTTCATGATTCCATGTGAAACAATAAATATTCAAAAATTTGCAGAAAATACAACCTTTAATGTAATTTCTAACAAAACTGAAAGATTTTACAACAAATGGATTGTTTAAAATAAAAGGGGGCTTAAAGTGGTAAATTCATTATTCCTTAACCATAATTAGGTTGGTAGTTATGTAAAGTCACTTAATTAGGTAACTATGATAATTTTGCATGAAAAAAACTGATTTAACAGTTAATGAAAATAATTTAATTGGATTTGAACTCATTCTTATCAATTGAAAACTATAGAGAACCTTCTTGTTCTTTTTAAGACTTAAAATGAACCTACTGTTTTTTGTTTTTCCATGATTACTCATCACCATTCACTCAACTTCATAAATCCTTCATATAATAAGTAAGTATTAGCTGTTAATAATTCCCAAGTGGCTTTATATTTCAAAATAATCCAGGAAGACCTAAAACTGAAGAATATCACCATTAAAAGCATTATTCCAATAATATCTTTGTGTTACTGATTTTTATCAAATTTTGATTCTTTAAATCCACAAATAATCTTTCAAATCACCTATCCAAATGTTTTCAAGGTCTATTTGGAGTATCAGTGAGTCATTTGTTTAATTTTTTAAGTTTTTTGTTTAAATTTTGTAGCTTTATACAAGTGTTTATAGCACTTACTCTTGAAAAAGATAATTCTTAATTAAAATAATTCCATATTATCTTAGTAAGAAGGTTCACTATTAAATATTCTTGTAATTTATACTAGCAGAAAATTACTTCTTGCTTCTATAATATATAGTAATTTATAGAAAGTGAAAGAAATAATGAGTAAATTAATTACTTGTTTGTGGTTGAAAAAAGTAATTTTATCATTTTTAATAAGAAAATTCAAAGCACTATTGATTAATAGTAATATAATCAAGATTTTAATAGGAAAATATTATAATTTTATATAGATGAAGTGTAATTATTCATGGCTTTAGGAGAAGTAAATTAGCTAACCAAGATGAATATTATAATCATAAAATACAGTTTTATCCCTTCCTCCTTTATATCCTATATCCTTATGGGAGAATGTTCTGGATAACTCAAAGTAAGGGTGAAATTCCAAAGGATTTTTTTAAAGCTACAAAATTTAAATTAATCTGATTATTTTTTCATATTCACTGTAAGAATAATATCGTCAATTTTTCCAAAATACAACTTCTAAAATATCATTAACTGTGATAATACCTTTGAGCTGTGGAATCTACCCAGGAAATTGAGCTGATTTGGGTAAATTATTTGATGAAACTTGTTCTGAGGGTAGTAGGATAATTATATCTTTTAATAAAAATATCTCATTGAAAGATATTCATGAAATAATAAAAGAAAAGTGGATCTGATTATTGAATTCCACCAGAATTTACTTAAATTTTAGTTTGTCCATTTTCATATTACAGAGACTCATACTTCCACTTTTGAAGCTTTGTTGTGAGACCTCTGAAAGATACTCTCTATTCTTTAAAAAAGATATGCAATGTGTAATTATATTAGGAATTTCTATGCATAATGCTTTTGGGATCACTGATGAAGGTTTCAATTATATCAAGAACTCAATTTATTAGGTTACACAATAATTCATTATCACCAGGATATTCATGTGTAATGTATGATTTTTCTATGAAACTCTTGATTATAATATTACTATTAATCAAGAGTATTATGCCTGGCTTTATGGAGTATAAAAAATAAATCATTAATTTTTTGATTATTTATTTTACTTGTTATACACTACTGGTGATTATAAAAGTAAGAAGTAATTGTCTACTAGAATCAATTACAAAAAGTATTATTAATAAGACTTAAAATAATATGAAATTGTTTCAATTAATAATTATCTTTTGAAAGAAGAATTATTTTTAATTCTTGAAGAAAACCAGAAATTTGGATAAAAAAAACCTTTAATAATTAATCAAAAACTCACTAATACTCCAAAAATACCTTTCAAAAGATGGGCAGAGTGATCTAACAGATTATCTGTGAATTTAAAAGATTGAAATTGATTTATAACTGTAATACAACAATATAACAGTTTAATACTATAGAAAATTTCTGATTCCTTTGTTTTAATGTATTTTTGGTTTATTTGTAAAGATTTAACTAATACTTACTTGTTGGTACTACTGATAAGATTGAATAATAAGATGATTTGGAAAAAACAACAAGAGTAGGGCGATTTTAAGTCTAAGAAATCTCAAAGAGCAATTAAATAGAGAAAAATAAAGGAAGAGTGAGTGAGAAGACTTTTAACTTGATTGGCTTAATGATTACCTCACTTTTAGTCATGTGAAATAATCATATATCCTTAATTAAGTCCATTTACATGACTACAAACCCATTTATGGCTCAGAAATAAAGGAGCAAGAGATTCAGATTTTCTTTTATTTAGAAAGGAAAATTAATTTCTCAAAGGTATTACTGCTATTGGAAATTTCATCACAGGTTCTCTATTTTGTGAATTTTTGAAGACTCACTGTTTCATGTGAATTCATCACAAATGAGCTGTAAGTGAAAGTTCTAGTTTTAATTCTTTATTAATGATAATTTTTATTTTAAACCTTATTATCCTTTTTTCCATATTTCCATCAAAATTCAGAAGGATTCATTAATAATTGTATTTTCAATGAATTTTTGAAGCTTTTACCTCATTTCTACATAGAAAAGCAAATAGTATAGTTGCAGTGAGTTTCCATGGGGTAAATTAATGGATAATAGGCCAAAAAGCGTTTTAATTACTCTTTTTGGGATTATTCATGGAATATTCTTAGTAATGTTCATGGTTACAGGAGTCAGAGTTGCTCATTGCCTCCTTTTCATGTCCAAGTAGCAGATTATTTGCTATTTTCTCATGATTTAATGAGATTTAAACTTGGTAACTAGGTTCCCAAAAGGTTTTAATAGACCAATTGGGCCATTATAAGCCATTTATCCAATATTTGGATCCGGAAACACCTCAGAGGCCTCAGAAGCTGGGTACTCTGACTCTCTTTTCTGTCATTTGTCCCCCTTATCTATTTTCACATCAAAATGGTAATTCAGGCTTTAAATAGTGATATCCAGTATTGGTGTATCAAGCTGTATATACAGATACAGTGATATTAAGTGCCACAAATACAAATAAAACTACTTTTAGAGTATATGTAAAATGATATTCCTCACATTCCCATTATTTTGGTGTGAAATTTAGAAAAACAAAAATTTTCACAATTCTTTTAGGTGGTATTGAATTATTTTCCATATTACCACCTTATAGAGTTACCTTAAGCTTATTCACTCTATGGATTTAAAACTGGTGAGTTTTTTTCTATAATGCGAATCTGGTTGTAAAATCATGGGTTTACTTACAAAAAAAACAGTTATTCATCTTTTCTTAAACGAAAAATGATTAATTTTGGATATATGCATTACTTATGGGTTATTCATAGCTCAAAGGTTATTTTTATATTAATGGTGGCCTATTTTGGTATGGAAAATATACCTCAAGGCTCACATGAAATGATTCTTGTGCACTCTTTGACTAGGAAGCTATGAGTAATTGAAGTTTTTAGGTCAACATTTTTTATTCAGAATGGTTTTTGGAGTAGTAATATAAGCTATAAGTGTCTATAAAGGGTCTGGTAAAGTTTTTTTTGGGTTAGATATATTAATGCATTTTTATTTGAAAAATAATTGAAAATATCTTAGCAGCAACTAATATATTATCAAGAAAGTATTTGAAGTAAGTAAGCTCAATTTTATCCCTTGAGATCCATTTCTTTAATAAAAATATGTTTTTTTTGAGAATAAGATTCAGTCATACAAAGTGAATTTTGAGAGAAATAAAACAAATAAAGAAATCTAAATTAGAAATATGATTGAAATTCATCCATGAAATATAATAGAGACAATATTAACTCTTGAGTCTCTTCCAGCTGTGACATGGACTAAAAAATAGCTTTCAAACTAAAATAAGAATGAACTATAGTTGAATTTTCATTGATAATTACCATTTTAGACTTTAAAATTATTCCTTGGATCTTCTTTTTCTCTTAAAATAGGATGCTTTGTAGATTACTTGATCTTTTAGTTTACTATTGCAGGATTTTCAGTTATTTATCTTCAAAATATTTTCCCTCAATTGAGGATATCTCATATATGTACAATTGAGATGATTATGACAGATTATTACATTTCATTTATGAGGGTATCTTTTTTCAGGTATGAGGAATTGAAGTTTCTTAAGTTTATGTATTGAAATTTACATAATAAATCTGAGCTTGACTATGGAGATATAAAATAATAGAATAAGTGAGGTAGAGAAAATAAACTTAGATTATGATTCTATCAATAATGGAAATATATTGCATTAATTAAATTTGAGTTTTCACTCAATAAAGTATACATTTTTTTTTGGAAAAAAAGAAGTCATGACTATTGAAATATCTACTCATAAATGAAAAATCCTCTTCAATTTTCAATATTGAATATCATGCTTTTGAAATATTGGGTGAATTTACATGATAATATCTCCCTCATTATTGTGCAAATTGATATTTGATTGTTATCTCAAGGAGTAATACTCTGTCTTCTCTCTTGATAGATAAAATATCTTTCAAAAACAACTAAGTAAAATATAAGACCAATATCTAAATAGAGCTGTCAGGATGAATCTATGTTGAAGAGGTAATAAAAATATTTACAACTAAAACTATGACTGTGACATGTGGAAAATGGTTTAAAAATGATTTATAAGGGTTAAAGATGGTTTTAATTTAAAATAAAAGGGATTTACTATAAGGGATATAGTGGTGGTGAGCGCTGTTGAAAGCCCTGGGTGCAGTTTTATCTGTTGGGTTACAATAATAAAAGACTACAATAATTAAATTTATAATTATACCTGATTATTAACCAAGAGTCAAACTGTTTTTGACAGTTTACTACGTAGGCTATTCAAGAGCAGGATGAGGAGATGATTTTGGCTGTGAAAAGCCCTCCTTTTATCCTGAAATTGGGGTGGAAAGGCTGCTAGACCTTTCCACGTAGAGGAAGTGAAGCTTTTTCACTCTCCAGGACTGACTTGTGGTTTGCAAACAGCCTGTATAACCTGTATTGGGCTCAGATGTGGTTTTGAAACCACATCTGGGCGGTTTTCACCAATACAGGGTGAAAATTTTCATTTGGGGACCTCACAGCCTGATTCTGACGTGTATGACGCGTAGAATGCTGTACAGAAACTGTATGGGACCCCAGTATTGACTGACATATGAGGTATTGAAGTAAAAACATTCTTCTTTGTCTATTTGACACCTCATATTCATGGTTATGGGATATTATCCCATGGTAAGGCTGTATATGACAGCAGGTGGGATTTTGACCTTAAAACAGCCATAACTTTGTCAATTCTTGAGATATCAACCTCAAAATTGGTTCGGTGTGTAGCCCTGTATGTGCTCTACGCAATGGTACCTCATTTGATATGGGTATCATTAAATATGGCAAAGGTATCCCATGTACAAGAGTTTTGGACATTTGCGTGTTTTAGGCAAAAAGCTGTATTGAGTTTGTTTGCCCCATAGCTTCTGCAGTAGTTGAGATATGGGGAAATGGATGACACCATCAGATAGCCCTGATTTTGCTCTTTCCAAAAATACCCCACTTCAGGTATCCCACACTAAAACTGTAGAAGTTTGATGAGAGGTGAATGTTTTGTTCACCCTTATTTGGCCTGAAATTGACCATAACTCCAGTAATATTGGTGCTAGGTCAGTTTGGCTGGTACCATTGGATAGCCCTGGCTTAGAGCTTCATTTTGAATACTCATTTGATGAGGTTAAGCCTCTCCTTCTAGATTTTAGATGAGAGGTGAAAATTAAGGTTTATGCTCAGCAGTAACTTTGAGCAGGAATAACTTTGTTATTTCTTGTCCTATGGTGATGGGACTTATATTTTCAGAAAGAGGTGAGTTTCCTCTTTCTTTTGATACCTTTTGAGCTTATTTGGCTCAGCTCAATGTTTTGGTGGTATCTTGGCTATACCATTGGTTTATGGTATTTTGGCTGTCATGCTTGTGCTCTGGGTTTGAGTCACAGGCTGACAAGAGCAGAGAATTTCTACTTCTTGAAAAAAATACAAGATCTGTTCCCAAAATTATTTATTAAAATCTTAATGAAGATGGATTTCTCTTCATATCTTCTTGAAGAAGATAAGCATGTCTCAATTAGGTTTTATGATATATTATCTCCACAAAAAAGGAAATAATCAATTATGATTTATGGGAGAAATACTTTTGGTGTACAATTTATACCAAAACTGAATGAAAAATATCTAAGTTAATTATTTTAAAACTTTTTATACATTCTAATTACCAAAAATTATTGAAGCAAAAACTACCAGAAATTATGAAGAAAAAACTGGCTTAGCTTTATAGGAATATTAATCCTTCTTTCTCAGAATGTTAAGCTTATTATGAGCTTTTATCAGAGTTTTTGATATGAAAAATCATAAAACAAGATAAAATTGAATTTTAATACTCCTTAGGTAATCTTTCAGCTAGACACTTGAGCTATATGTACTTTATAAATAATCTTTATTAGTAGCATGAAAATTTGACTTTGAAAAAAATTTGTGTTCTGAACAATAATTGATTCATTTTAAGGAATTATGTGTCACTTACTTTATCTCTTATAAACTATGGCTTGAGCCATTCATATATTTGGACTTAACATTTCTCCTTATGATATTATTTTATAATTTTGCATGTATTCAAAATATAGTTCTTAATAATATTCCAGGATCATATTAACCTTGTGCTTACCTGAAGAAAATATAAAATCTCTTAAAAAATCAAGTGTAGAAATGGGTGGATGAAGAATAAAAAACATTTATTTTTGGAGGTAAGAAATCATAATGGAATTATTAGAATTATTAGCTTACTAAGTGATTTAATTATTTTTTGGGAAAATTTTCTAGCTCTTAAAATGAAAGAATAGAAGATAAACTGATAATAGAGGATATCATTCTGATAAAAAGAAAGAATCTTAGAATGATATTATTATTGATATATATAACAATAATCAGAGTGGTATATATATTGAGAAAGTAGAATATGGGGTTCTCACATATTTTATGATAGTTTAGTGCATGTAGTTCCAGGTATTTATAAAGAAGTGTCAAGAATTTTGTCTTAATGAAAGTTCTTTTAGCTAATGGCTTCAAGAATATTCCAAATAGTCATTCAATGCAGAGATAGGGCTGAGAGTTCACTATTTATCCATGTAAAGATGGCTAGAATTAACTTCATCAAGAAGAAGATTTCATTTCCAAAAAACCGCATTGAGCTTACTCAAATAATAATAAATATGAATAAAACCTGAAATAATTTCATTTTTGTGGATAAGAGTTCTCCTTGTGAGCTCAAATTGAAATATGTAATCTCAAGAAACAAAAGAGGTTTTCCATTTCCCAAACATCCTCTTAATCATAACCCTACAATTGAAAAATATTTGGAAAATAAATTTGAGCCAATTACTCAACTTGAGAATCCAATCCAAAAGGAACTTTGGAAATAATCTCAGAAAGCCCTTCTTATTACACTCTTTAAAAGGTATATAATTTTCAAATCTAATTTCTCTCAGAAATAAAGAAAGGGATATTTATTTACAATATCAATAGCCAGCCGCATGAATAAGATATAAATATCTGTGTGGTAGACACCTATAAGTTGAAGAACTCAAGTAATCACTTCTCCCTAAGCTCATAATATAATGAAATTAGGTATTTAATGAACAAGCTTAATGAATATTCCATCAAATTTGACAATATATTCTTCAAACTATTTCTAGCTTTAAATTAATAAATGTAGGTAGTAGATAATTACATGATTTATTTTCACATAGGTATTTAAAAAGTGAATAAAAACTTTTCAGGTAGATCTTAATAGCTAATAGCTAGGTTTGTTATTTTTTCTGTATAAATGAAAGAAAATTTAGACATATTTAAATTGAAGAATTATATTTAAACATTTGTTTCAGTATTATTAATGAAATATAATCAGAATGAATTAATTTTGGTTTGCAATTTTATAGATGAATTCAAATTATTTAAGGGTGGAAAGAATATCTTTGTGAAAAACCTTAGGAGAATAGATAGACTGTTTAGTTATTAAAAATCCCCTTCAAGTTATCATTGCTATTAGTTGAATATCTTGTGTCAGCCTGTGACTCAAAACCAGAGCACAAGCATGACAGCCAAAATACCATAAACCAATGGTATAGCCAAGATACCACCAAAACATGGAACTGGGCCAAATCAGCTCAAAAGGAATCAAAAGAAAGAGGAAACTTACCTCTTTCTGAAAATATAAGTTCCATCACCATAGGACAAGAAATAACAAAGTTATTCCTGCTCAAAGTTATTGCTGAGCATAAACCTTAATTTTCACCTCTCATCTAAATTCTAGAAGGAGAGGCGTAACCCCATCAAATGGGTATTCAAAATGAAGCTCTAAGCCAGGGCTATCCAATGGTACCAGACAAACTGAGCTAGCACCAATATTACTGGAGGTATGGTCAATTTCAGGCCAAATAAGGGTGAACAAAACATTCACCTCTCATCTAACTTCTACAGTTTTAGTGTGGGATACCTGAAGTGGGGTATTTTTGGAAAGAGAACAATCAGGACTATCTGATGGTGTCATCCATTTCCCCATATCTCAACTACTGCAGAAGTTATGGGGCAAACAAGCTCAATACAGCTTTTTGCCTAAAACACGCAAATGTCCAAAAATCTTGTACATGGGATAACTTTGCCATATTTAATGATACCCATATCAAATGAGATACCATTGCGTAGAGCACATACAGGGATACACACTGAACCAATTTTGAGGTTGATATCTCAAGAATTGACAAAGCTATGGCTGTTTTAAGGTCAAACTCCCACCTGCTGTCATATACAGCCTTACCATGGGATAATATCCCATAACCATGAATATGAGGTGTCAAATAGACAAAGAAGAATGTTTTTACTTCAATACCTCATATGTCAGTCAATACTGGGGTCCCATACAGTTTCTGTACAGCATTCTACGCGTCATACACGTCAGAATCAGGCTGTGAGGTCCCCAGATGAAAATTTTCACCCTGTATTGGTGAAAACCGCCCAGATGTGGTTTCAAAACCACATCTGAGCCCAATACAGGTTATACAGGCTGTTTGCAAACCACAAGCCAGTACTAGAAAGTGAAAAAATCTTCACTTCCTCTATGTGGAAAGGTCTAGCACCCTTTCCACCCCATTTCAGGATAAAAAGGAGGCTTTTCACTGCCAGAATAGCTTTCCTCATCCTGCTCTTGAATTCCTACGTAGTACAACTGTCCAAAAACAGTTATAATCTTGGAAAATAATCAGGTATACTTTAAATTTAAGTATTGTAGCTTTTATTATTGTAACCCAACAGGTAAAAGTTGCACCCAGGGCTTTCAACAGCGCTCACCACCACTATATCTCTATAGTAAAGCCCTTAAATCTTAAAATTAATCATCTATTATCAAATTTATCATCTTCTAAAATTATTTTTACCGTGTCACAGTCATAGTTAAAGTCTTTAAATACTTATATGCACCTTTATCATAGACTCACCCTGACATTTTGGGGGCCTGGTCGTGTTTTTTACTTATTCTTGGACCTCACAAGTAAGGTTTTCTCTTTTTTATCATTTATTGACACCTGTTTTACCTTTTTTAGGCGTCATTTTCTTTATAAATATATATTATATATATATTTTTTTAATTTTTACTCATATATTATAGAGTATCTGTCACATGGCTAATAACCACAAGACCAGTATTTTTGGCGTGTTTTGTATATAAAAACACTTTTAAGCCACTAATACAGTCTTAATTATTAACTGAATCAAGACAGCTCATACTGATAAACCAACAGTTGAGGCGTGTTTGGGCACATTGTTAACTCAATTGCCCTGTAACACACCATCTTTGACAGATTATACTTGCTAATTACAAGTATTCTGTGAGATATTGGTATACAAACAGTATACCACATATCAGTAAGCTGTATTTTTGACGTGGAATTGTTAATTCAATTACATTGTCATAATACAAGGGCATATTGTAATAATATAAAACCCCAGAGGCCATTCTTAGACGTGCAAACCAGCCTTTTAAGAAGTCTTAACTGACATAAGCCCTATTTTTCCTGTTTGATTCAGTGGAAGAAAACTTCATACCACTTGAGACCCAGTCACAGGCCAACACACCAGTGACACCCTCAGAACCATAGGGCAGCAAGGGAAAAGGAAAAATGCTTAGTGAAGGCCTCATTACAGCCAAAAGGTGGACACCAATAGCCACTCAGAGGAGTAGAAAACCACAAAACTCTGCTTCAATACAAGGTGAACCAACCTTAACCACTTGTACAGGGAAGATTACAATTATTAACCCAGTTGTAACCTCCAAAGGCAAACTGCCCAAATCAGCAGATAATAAATTTGTACAAGGCACAGTCAAAGGTAAATACCCTAAGAACATAAAGTTTTTGACTGCTTGCAAGCACTGATATGTCCCCTGCATACCTCAGAGATCTTGGCTTCCAAAGGAACCAGTCAGAGGACAGAGAAGTATTTTCCACAACCAGAAGACCAGGAAGAGGACACCTTGGACACAGTGGTGGATGGCAAAACAATGAGGGAGATAATATCAACCTTGCCATTCACACTCAAATTCAACAGGAACCTCAAACCAGAGGACTGGAAGGATATGGATCAAGTTCTTCAGATCCACCAACTCCTCAAAGACTTATTTCAATGGAGCATGGACAACAAGAGGTTCAAGCTAGCAACTCACTGGGCAGAACTTGGATCAAGTTGCCAGAAAATCTGTCTCAAAGAGATAGACTTCAAAGACCTTATGGTAATCACCAAAGGTTGGAATCCTACCAGGCAGCACAGACTCCTGGAGGAAAGGGCACAGAGGATAAGGGAGAATCAAGCCACTATCCAAGCAATAGAAGAACAATTAACCCAGACAGGGCCTACTCAGATTCCTTCAGGTTCACAAGGAGCAGGCCAAATCAGCTCTCCAGTGGCTTCACACCATTCAGAAACCAGAAGATCAGTGGCCAAGAGTCACCATTCTTCACAATTCCAGGAAGTTTCCAGGAGAAGACAAGGAAACAAGGGCAAGAACAAAGCCTCCTTCAACCAGAGGAGGAAAGAGTCAGACCCCATGATCCAGAAGCTGTTAGATTTGGTAAAAGAAGTACACAAGAACCAGAAGTAGTTGTAAACCACTCTAGAATCAGTAGTCCTAATAATAGAAACATTACCCCCACTCAGACTGAAAGTAACATTGTCACATCTGAGAGTAACATCGACAGTGATACACTGTGGTTACAAATGTCCCAATATGCTGAACAATCTGCAAAGCAGTTTGCAGAAATTAAAGCTAGCCAAGAGAGGATGAGACAAACTCAAGCCTCCTTGGAACAAATAGTTAAGAACCTTCAAGAAGGATATGCTCAACTGAGCAAAGCCTCTGAAGAAATCAACAAAAGACTGAATATAGTCTTTGAAGAACAACACCACAGCACAAGGGACAGGGAGTGTCTGGATCAAGACATTAACAAGTTGTTTAATGCCTACCATAGCTTGAAGCCCCAACCACAAGGCCAAGCTATGGATAATCCATATCAACCAGATGCCATGTTGATGAATAAGGCAAGATCCCCATCACAATACCAAGATGGAGATGGCATGTCTTATTCAGAGAAGGAAGCCTTGAAACAGCTTCCTGAGGCCTCAAACTGGCCCAAATTCTCTGGATCAGGAGAATATGATCATATGGAACTCATAGATTATATTGATGTACTCTTCATTGATGTACCAAGCATACCAGACTACTGGATCACTGCTAGATTGAATACTGCATTTAAAGGACACGCTAGTATATGGTACACAGAAATGAAAGAAATCCATGGCAGGAGAAACTGGCCATGGTGGAAGAGTCAAATCATCCAAAAGCACAGTAATGGAACTTGGATATGGCAAAAGACCATGTCATTTGAAAATGACAAATACTCTGTGGACAAAGATCCATATGAGTGGTGTCTTAGACAGTCTAAAAGACTTAAAGCCATTGATCCTCAGATGAACATTCAAATGAGGAATCACAAGCTTCTGACACAGCTGCCAGGAGAGCTAGAGCATGCAGTAAAATGCAGATGCAACCAAAATTGCACTCTAGATGACATAGCCAACACCTTACAAGACATAAGGAAGAGGACTAATATAGGGAAATTCACCCCATATAGAAGCAGCAGTTTCAAAGAGAAACAACCACTCAGGGTAGAGTTTAAAGACAAACCCAGAGAAAGAGTGGCAGAAGTGGCTAAGAAGAAGAACTCTTGCCACAATTGTGGTTCAACAGACCACTATTCCAACAACTGTCTAAAGGCAAAGAAAAAAGTCTATGCCATTGAGAAAGTCCCTGAGGAAGAACCTCCAACAGAGGATTCTGAATCAGACTCTATGGGTGATGCCATCAGAGAACCATCTGATGATGACCAAGACCCAAGTGAGGAATTTTTAGTGGAATACCAAGAGGAAACCCCACTAGAAATTCGGGACATACAGTTGGAAGCAGGCATGCCACAGGACACGGCTAATAAAAACTTGTGCAAACACACACAAGATGCACAAACATTCCTGGTTACACCAACCAAAGGAATGACATATATACATGGAACAGCCACAAAAATGACTGCTTGTATTGACAATGCTCAGCATCCACTGATCATTGATAGTGGAGCACACTGCCCCACAGTGGCCAGAAAGTATCTGGATACCCACTTCCCAAATTGGGAAAAACAGCTCTTGCCCACTAAGGCAAAGAACTTTAAAAGTGCATCAGGGAAGATGACTTCCATTGGGACAATTATCAAAGAGATAATTATACCCCACAGGAAGGGTAATATCAGACTCAACCCAGAGTTTGTAGTACTTAATGATGCCCACATCCAAGGGTTTTTGCTGGGAACAGATTACCAGAGGATGTATGGCATAGACATTTACAACAGTAAAAATAGGCACATCACCATTGGTACTAACAAGGAAAAGAAATTTTCACTTGACATATGCCAGATATCTTCTCAAGATCCACTAGAAAAACTTCTGAAGCAATTCAGAGAGGGACAGTTTAGCACTAACCTCACCAGTAAACAAAAACTAAGTTTAATGAAGATGCTGAGAAAGAACAGACCAGCATTTGCCATTGGTGAAGAACCATTAGGCAAGATCAAAGGCCATGATATAGAACTATATCTGGATGTGGAAAGGCCTTATCCACCCATGCTAAGGAGACCTCCTTATCCAGCAAGCCTGGAAACCAGGAAAGAAATTGAGAAACATATCAATGAACTCCTGGATATGGATGTCATCAGGAAGATTGGACATAATGAAATAGTGGAAATCACCACCCCTGTCCTAATCACCTGGCATGATGGCAAGTCTAGATTGTGTGGAGATTTCAGAGCCCTGAATAACTACACAAAAGCAGACAGGTACCCTATACCAAGGATACCCCATGCCTTAGATAAACTGGCCAAGGCCAGATATATAACCAAAATGGATTGTATGAAAGGCTTCCCCCAAAATGGAGTTAAACCAAACTCCATGAAGGTACTCAGGATAATATGCCATATGGGTATATATGAGTACACCAGGATGCCATTTGGAATCAAAAATGCACCAGCCCACTTCCAAAGGATGATGGACACCATATTTCAAGAAGAAATAATGGAAGGATGGATGGTAGTATATATTGATGATATCATTATATACTCAGAGACATGGGAAGACCATTTACAATACATAGACAGAGTTCTAAGTAAATGTATACCCATCAATCTGAAAATTTCACTCAAAAAGTGTAATTTTGTCCAACAAGAGCTACTAGCTCTAGGACATAAAGTCTCAGGTCTTAGTCTGGCAATTGACCAGAACAAAGTAGCAGCAGTACTGCAAAAGCCAGTACCAAAGAACATCAAAGAGATGCAATCTTTCCTTGGGTTTGCTAGCTACTATAGAAACCATATCAAAAATTTTTCACACATAACTAGTAGTTTATACAAGTTATGTTCAAAAGATGTGGTTTTTGAAATAACCAAGGAAAGGAGGGATGCATATGAGAGGATCAAATATGAACTCACTAATGCACCTGTTCTCATTTTACCTGACTTTGAACTACCATTCAAGTTATATATAGATGCAGCATGCAGTCAAGGCCTAGGAGCAGCCCTTCACCAAAGACAAATTGTGGATGGTGAACCAAGAGAAGGAGTAATTTGCTACATCTCAAGGCAGCTGAAAGATTCAGAAGCCAGGTATGGGGCCACCCAGACTGAATGTCTATGTCTAGTCTGGGCTCTAGAAAAACTCCATTAATATTTGGAGGGTGCAGTATTTGAAGTCTACACAGACTGCACAGCCTTGAAGTCTTTACTAAACATGAAGACTACAAATAGACACATGCTGAGATGGCAAATAGCCATCCAGGAGTATAGAGGGAACATGACCATCATATACAAAGAAGGTAAAAGCCATACCAATGCAGATGGCCTCAGCAGATGGCCACTGGACAATGTCAAAAGCAATCCAGCTTATGACCCAGAAGTTGCAGCAAAAATCCCTATCCATTTCATGGAAATAGATAGGAGGAAGAACTTCAGAATATCTGAATGGGCACCAGAAAGTGGTACCCTTGACAGTGGAGACACTGACTCAGAAGGGACAGAAACTCCCATACTTGGAATAAGTTCCTCAGAACTGCACAATGAATTCTTCAGTGCAGTACAGAAGTCTTATGCCAAACACAAACAGTGTAGCATACTACTCCAACTCCTTCAACAAAAGTACAGGAGTCCAGAACTGGAAACCCAGCTGGAAGAACCCTGGTTGAGGGCCTATAAGGACAATAAGTTTTTTCTTATAGATGTCCTGCTCTACCACAGAGAAAAGCACACAAGTTCACTCACAGTGGTAGACAGAGACCACATCTCATTTATCCTACAAGAATGCCATGACTGCCCCTATATGGGACACATGAGTGAGGACAGGACCAAAGAGTCCCAGGGGGCAAAGAAAACTATAATGCCTGTTTGATCATAGTTGATAGGTTCAGAAAGAGCATGAGGGGTCTACCATTCCATAAAGAAGACACAGCCATGGATACTGCTCTGTTGTTTTGGAATAACATCATATCTACCTGTGGAGTCCCTAAGATCATCATTAGTGATAGGGACCCAAAATTCACATCTGAATTTTGGACTAACTTATATGACATGCTTGGTACCAAACTTGCTTTTTCCACAGCTTACCATCCACAAACAGATGGCCTAGCTGAGAGGATGATCCAAACAATGGAGGACATTCTCAGAAGATTCTGTGCCTATGGCATGGAATACAAGGACCATGAGGGATACACCCATGATTGGGTTACCCTCTTACCAGCAGTCCAACTGGCTTATAATACAAGCCAGCACTCCACCACAGGTAAAACACCTGCACTGGTGGAGAAAGGGTGGAACCCCCTGTTGCCTGTGGATCACTTGAAGAAAAATCTCCTGACTATCCACCCCACAGCCAAAGACTTCCATGATATGTGGAAGAGGGCCTGTGACACAGCTGCCAAATGCATAGCTGAGGCAAAAGAATACAATAAGCAGAGGTGGGACAAATCACATATGGAACCTGACTTCAAGGAAGGGGACCAGGTGCTAGTGTCTACACTCAACTTCAACAATCTCAAAGGACCTAAAACGATGAGAGACTCATTTGTAGGACCTTTTACTATCATTAAGTTGATAGGAAAAAATGCAGTGAAAGTCAAACTCACTGAGGAGTTTTCAAGGAAACATCCAGTCTTTCCAGTGAGTTTGGTAAAACCATACTTCCAGACAGAGGAGGATAAATTCCCCTCAAGGAGAAAGAACCCCACACCACAAGAGATAGTGGAGGTGGAAGACTCCCCTGTACCTGTGAGTAAGATCATCAGGGCCAGGAAGATCAGACTCAATGGGAAGGATCAAAGACAATACCTAGTCAGATTCAAGAACCAGACAGCAGATAAAGACAAATGGTTGGCAGAGGATGCCATACCAGATGGGAACCTTCATTTAAGGAGATTCAGAGCCTAAAGGAGGACTGAACAGTCTCATCAATGATGAGCCTTTTTTAGAGGGAGGGTATGTCAGCGTGAGACTCAAAACAAGAGCACAAGCATGACAGCCAAAATACCATAAACCAATGGTATAGCCAAGATACCACCAAAACATGGTGCTGAGCCAAATCAGCTTAAAAGGTATCAAAAGAAAGAGGAAACTTACCTCTTTCTGAAAATATAAGTCCCATCACCATAGGACAAGAAATAACAAAGTTATTCCTGCTCAAAGTTATTGCTGAGCATAAACCTTAATTTTCACCTCTCATCTAAATTCTAGAAGGAGAGGCTTAACCCCATCAAATGGGTATTCAAAATGAAGCTCTCAGCCAGGGCTATCCAATGGTACCAGCCAAACTGAGCTAGCACCAATATTACTGGAGTTATGGTCAATTTCAGGCCAAATAAGGGTGAACAAAACATTCACCTCTCATCTAACTTCTACAGTTTTAGTGTGGGATACCTGAAGTGGGGTATTTTTGGAAAGAGCACAATCAGGGCTATCTGATGGTGTCATCCATTTCCTCATATCTCAACTACTGCAGAAGGTATGGGGCAAACAAGCTCAATACAGCTTTTTGCCTAAAACACACAAATGTCCAAAAATCTTGTACATGGGATACCTTTGCCATATTTAATGATACCCATATCAAATGAGGTACCATTGCGTAGAGCACATACAGGGATACACACTGAACAAATTTTGAGGTTGATATCTCAAGAATTGACAAAGTTATGGCTGTTTTAAGGTCAAAATCCCACCTGCTGTCATATACAGCCTTACCATGGGATAATATCCCATAACCATGAATATGAGGTGTCAAATAGACGAAGAAGCATGTTTTTACTTCAATACCTCATATTTAAGTCAATACTGGGGTCCCATACAGTTTCTGTACAGCATTCTACGCGTCATACACATCAGAATCAGGCTGTGAGGTCCCCAGATGAAAATTTTCACCCTGTATTGGTGAAAACCGCCCAGATGTGGTTTCAAAACCACATCTGAGCCCAATATAGGTTATACAGGCTGTTTTCAACCCA
The DNA here is from genome assembly GCA_023105745.1 of Austropuccinia psidii. Lineage (NCBI taxonomy): Eukaryota > Fungi > Basidiomycota > Pucciniomycetes > Pucciniales > Sphaerophragmiaceae > Austropuccinia > Austropuccinia psidii. Next base: position 8,616,175 of record JALGQZ010000012.1, on the reverse strand, counting down.
CAAGCCAGTACTAGAAAGTGAAAAAATCTTCACTTCCTCTATGTGGAAAGGTCTAGCACCCTTTCCACCCCATTTCAGGATAAAAAGGAGGCTTTTCACTGCCAGAATAGCTTTCCTCATCCTGCTCTTGAATTCCTACGTAGTACAACTGTCCAAAAACAGTTATACTCTTGGAAAATAATCAGGTATACTTTAAATTTAAGTATTGTAGCTTTTATTATTGTAACCCAACAGGTAAAAGCTGCACCCAGGGCTTTCAACACCACTCACCACCACTATATCTCTATAGTAAAGCCCTTAAATCTTAAAATTAATCATCTATTATCAAATTTATCATCTTCTAAAATTATTTTTACCGTGTCACAGTTATAGTTAAAGCTTGTAAATACTTATATACACCTTTATCATAGACTCACCCTGACATCTTGCCAGACTCTGTTTGTCAAATTATTTGAGTAGATGTTGTTTTACTTTACTTCAGTAATTAATTAGGAATAATAGTAGAGCTAAAAACAACAATTTTTGTGACAACTGACTTGACTTCATAAAATAAAATAGCTAAGAGATCATCTTAGAAATAATTATATTTAAAAACTAAAGAAAGAGCTTATTTGGAAAAGGAAACGGGATTTTTGGAATAATTATCAGCCTCATATGCATTGTAAATCAGGCTAAAGAGGATAGGACAAATTCTTTTTTGAAGGAATGACTTGTTGTAGACTTATTAGTCTCTTATTATGTCTCTCAAAGATCCTTTTAAATTATTTGACTGGTAGAAAATCAGTTTTTGACAGTCAAATTTGAGCTTTAGGAAAAATTAAAATATGATATGAAGTTCTATTATGGTGTGTAATTGATGAGAAAAAATAGCGACAAGGATGTATAAAAAGGGAAGGAGATTAGGTGAAATCTTCATGATATATGATATGGGTAATCTTGGGAAATACCTTTTCATAAGAACACAATATCTCAATGAAATTTATTAAAACATCTGTACTATTCTCTAAATTAGTGAGTTTATAAACCAAATTAATTAATATTTTTATTTTCTCCCTATAATAAAATTAGTTCAAGTTACAATTATAGTTAAGCTGATTATTTTTCTTCCACTGAATATCAGAATTTACCTCAAATAATTGGTGTGAGCCTTCTGATATTTTGGTTTTTTTCCATTTGATAGGATGAACATTGAAAAATAAGGATAAGAGAGAATTAGAAACTAAGTTTTTATTATAATATTTGTTTGAGACAAGGATAAAAATTCAGTTACTCAAAATTATTGGGTTGATCACTGTGTCACATTGTCACAGACACTACTAGGGGTAAGGGGTATTGAAAATTATCCCCACTTAAGCTCACCAAAAAGTAATTTGATTCTGTGTATAAGTCTCAGATTTTGGAAACATTTTTTTGAAACATTCATGCAATTGGATTCACCAATAGCAGTCTTGGATACACCAATATGGAACTGTAACATCACTCAGATTTACCACCCCTCTCATAAATACCCTGTACATCTTTAAGCTTTTACTATTAAACAATAAGTTAATATTACTAATTTTTCAATTATTTTACTCTGAATTACCTCCTTATAGTATCAAATAAGATAAAGAATGATTATAATAATAAAGAAATATTATAATTATGGTGTAAAAATATTTATATTATTTGAATAAATGAAATAATATAATAAAAATAGATATATTAATATTGAATAATTTATATATTTATTGCAATTTATTATTGTTACAAAAAAATAATAAATTCATAAGAAATTGTTATTTAATAATAAAAAACAATTTATAACAATAATATTACAAATATTAAAGTTATTACTAATATAAATACTATTTATATTAATAAAAGAATTATTAAAAAAATAATAAAGAGAAATTATTATAAAAAGAGACAATAACCTACTTTTGAAACTTGATAGAATGATTTTGAATAATTTAATGCCAAATAATATAAATAAAACTCATCTAAATTGTACTTGAAATCAAAAATAAAAGAAATTACAAAGATTCTTGATTTTATGTGAAATTGAAGATTTTTAGAGAGAAATTTAACAAAAACAATTAAATATTGATTTAATCACGTAAGAAATTGATTATTACAATAATTATGAGCTTTATTCTTTTATAATATAGCATAATTATATAAAAAGAATAAACTTATTACCTTTGGATTTAATATCTTAATGTTTTGATGCATATGGGGGGAAATAGAGGTAGAAAGAGCTCTATATAAAGTAAAATCTTCCCTCCTAGAGTTCAGAAGTCTTTTAGGAGACGTGTACTGACAGTTTCCACTGTAATTTATCAGTATTTCAAGGTTTCAGTGATGATTACATCATAATTAAACCGTCTTATCTCATTATCACACCATTATTTAAAGTTATCACTGTAACTTTAAGTTTTCTGAAATCATAGGCTTGGAAGAAGTCCAAAATTTGTGTATTTTACTAGTATCAATTATAATATATTAGTATTAACCAGTTTTATAGCTTATATAACTGTTAAATTCAAAATAAGATTACAGTGAGTAATCATGAATGATTGAATTTAAGCATAAGCTTTGATCATTAATAATTTTTGAGTAATAAATGCTAAAGCCATTCAGAGAGTGAATTATGATAGCTTTTCATGTCCTTCCCAACCTGTCAAGATCATTTTATTAAATAATTAAAACTCTATTTTTGATGATTTTTCTTGTAACTCATCCTTTCTGTCAAAATTTGCTATTTTAAACTTCAAATTATGTTTCAAGGGGTTATACCTTGAATATAATGATGTAAATTACATAATTATTCATTTATTAAATATTAGAGTGTTAATTTTAAATTCTTTCTAGGTTTGGGCCACTTTTACAACACAGTGGTCAACAGCTATAACTATTTTGCTCAATAAACCCTTGTAAGTTATTGCCTTGTTTATAGCTTCTCAAATAAAGGTTATATCTGTATTTTTACAGCTATCAATTGGTAATTTTATTTTTGGTTAAACTATTTATCATGCATATTTCAGAATATATGAGCTGATCAGAAAAGTGCATATATTCAGGTTATCTCCTTAAGTATTGACTTTACTGATATGAAATAAATGTGTTATGTGTGTAGCCTTTCATGGGGAATCCAATGGTGCAATTTATGTTACATTTTGATCCATTGGTTTCTGATAAAATCAAGGATTTATGCTTTTTTATGGCAGTTTTACTTATTTCTCAGTAGGTATTGTCTTTACAGATATGACATACAGATTGTATATGTGTATTTTACCATGGTGAATCTAATGGTGTAATTTATTTCAAATATTTATTAATTATATTCAGAGAAAATAAAGAATTTATGCCTTTGAATGGCATTTTTATCTATTTTAAGATGATACTTTTAATTCTTATTATTAGTATAAATATTGTAAAGTTGTTTTGTTACCTTTTTGAATATGTGGTAATATCCCAAAGGATCACATTTCATACCACCAAAAAGTATTTTCCCAAAATATAATATAGTTAATTAGGGTTTCATCCACTGTCCTACCTCCTCAATAGACATTTTTAGTCCTGAAACTTCATAATGCTTAACTCTTCTATTCTTTAGGTCTTCTTCAACGTCTAAAGGTCCTTAATATCTTATCATAATTAGTTTAATCTTTCTCAAGGAGCCATTCATATTCTTGAGTTGGTTTTCTGTACCTTACAAGGTATTCCCTTTCTTCCTTGTTTCTTGTCCTCCCTTCTATAAGGACTTCAACAATTTTCTTTTCTTCTCCTTCTTCTAGAGGGAGAATTTCAAATTTTGGTTTATTTATTAGGGGAAATAACTCCTTATCACTTCAGCTGGAAGGTTTTAGAAGGCTTACAGGGAAATTGGGGTTTCTGTTCATTAATTCACCTGTCAGTTCTAGCTTCACAGTATTAGGGCCATGTAGTGTGCTTATCATAAAGGGTCCTGCAAAGTAATATTTCAGTTTATTTTGTCCTTTAATGTTATTAAAGCTTTTAGTTGATACAAGACCAGGTCTCCTACTTTAAAATCAGGTGGTTTATGACTTTTATCCCATCCTTCTTTTGCATATTTGAAAGAATCTTGCAGACATCTGTTGGCATGATGTCTTGATTTGTCAAGAATTATTTTAAAAATGCTTGCTGTTGGGTGTATATCCACTCAGTCCTTTTTGAGATTATCATAAGGAGGTCTTGGATTCCAACATTTTTCTAACATTTCTGGTGTTTTTCCAGTTGAAGAATGAATTGATGTCTTATATGCCAGTTCAAGAACTGGTATTAAGGTAAACCAATCATGGGTAAAACAAACAGGGTCTTCAAATTCTAGGTCATAAGCACAGAATCTTCTGATAATTTCTTCTAAGGTCTGTATCATTCTTTCTTCCAAACCATCAGTTTAAGGGAAGTAAGCTGTTTAGAATGATAAATTTGTTCCAAAAAGGTTATGGAGGCTTTTCCATAATGATGAAGTGAATTCAGGGTCTCTATTGCTTATGATATTTTGAAATAGGCCTGTGTGGCTAATAACTATATTCCATATTATTATGGCTGTGTCCACAGCTGTGTCATCTCTGACATGGTAGGAAAATTAGGGTTTTTATTTACTTGTCAACTAATACTAGGAATGCATCAAAACTCCTGTCTCCTCTGGGAGGTAAGGCTGTTACCCAATCCATGTGAACTATTTCCCATGGGTATTTTGGTTCTTGGATTTGAATCATCATTCCAAATTTCTTTTCTTTGGCTCTGTTTGCTTTTTGACATCTGTCACAGGTTTGGAAGTACTCTGAAACATCTTCTCTCCAATTTGGCCACCAAGAGCAGGTTTTCAACCTCTCTAGTGTCCTCTCTTCTGAGAGATGTCCAGATGAAAAACTATAATGCCATTCATTTACTATAGTTTTTATCAGAGTCCTATCTGTTAAGGTCATAAAGCATGTGTATTTAGTCCTACAATGAAGAATTCCATCAAGGAGGGGGAATCTTCCTTCACAATATGCTTTTCTCCATACTTCATCTTGTTTTGAGGATAGTGATGGGTCTTTGCAATATTTCATTAAAAGTTGGAATAAGATATGACAAATTTTGTCCATCCTATAGCTTTCTTTAAATTTATTGAAGAATTCTGTGCCAATATCTGCAACACATATGCATTCTATATGCTGTTCTTCCTGTGGTAACGATGCTGGGTTTTCAGGTGTAATTGCTAAAGCGCATCTGCTAAGACCATCTGAATTTTTATTAATATTTCCAGATTCATTAGATATAGTCATATTTCCTCCATATTTGTGGATAGAAAGTTGCCATATTAACATATGTCTGTTTGGTTTCTTGAGATTTAATAAAGACTTTCCAGATTTACAGTCTGTGACTACATCAAACACTGTTACATCCAAATATTAATGTAACTTTTCTAAAGCCCACCCCAAGCAAAGAAATTCCATTTAGCTTGCTCTATATCTTGCTTCTGTTGGCTTGTTTTGTCTTGAAATGAAGCAAATTGGTCCTTCAACACGTTTATCATTGATGCTTTGTGTCTCATGTAGTGCAGCACATATTACTTATACACAAGAATTAAAGTACATCTTGAAAGGTAGTTTACAATCTGGAGTTAGGAGAAATGGGGCATTTGTGAGGGATTTGTTTAGTCCCTCATATTATTTAACCCTTTCCTCAGTCATTTAATAGACTGTCTGTTGGTCACAGAGTTCATACAAGGATTTGGAAATTCTTGCAAGGTCTTTTATATGCTTCTTGTAATAACCAGGAAATACTAGAAATTATTGAATTTATTTCTTTGTTTGGGAAATTGATTTTAGTAGTACTTCTTCTAATTTGTTTTGATCTACACCCAAAATTAGTCCAGATACAACATGTTGCAGTGCTTTTAGTTCACTATATCCAAAATGACATCTTTTCAAAGAAATTTTCATCTTTACTTAAAATATCTTTTGAAAGACTCTTTCTAGTATTGTTAAGTGACTTTAACAGGTTTCTGAGCAAACTATGATATTATCAATGTAGATAGTTAACCATCCTTCTGCTAATTCTTCAAGAAATATGGTGTTCAACATCTTTTGATAATGGGAAGGTGTATTTTTTATACCAAATGGCATTCTTAAATATTCATGCATTCCACAAGGGACTATTATCCTCAATAGTTTCTTGGCATTATTTGTTAAGACATTTTGGGGAAAGCTATTTAAAGCATCCATGGCTGTAATGGACTTAGCTTGTGACAGTTTTGTTAATGTCTCATGAATTCTGTGTATTGGATATCTTTCAGGGATAGTATAGGTATCTAAAGCTCTGAAGTCCTTTACCATCCTTGATCTTCCATGATGCCAAGCTATAATTACAGGTGTAGTGACCTCTACCTGTTCATTATGTACTACATTCCTTAATACCCCAAGGTCCATTAGTTCTTTAATGTGTACCTCTAAGGATTCTCTAGTGCTTGGGTTATCTGGGTAAGCTGGTCTTCTTAACAGGTGTAGATAAGGTTTTTCCACATTGAGAATAATTTCTACTTCACTTGCAATAATAGCACCTAGTGATTCTTTGTCCATTGCAAAGGCACTTTTGTATTTAAATAGGAGATCAACCAATTTCTCATTAATTTTTTCTGTTAATTATTTATTGAATTCTGCCTCAGTAAGTTGTTCAATTATGAATAAATGTCTTTATGGGCTTGTCTCTCTATCTTTTATAACAGTAATTTAGTTTTTTCTGTTTAAGAAACCAAATTTCTGATTTTTATTGTCTCCTATGGTAAAATATCTTTCCTTCTAGTTAGAGATATCTATACCATAAGCTGAAAAGTAATCATTTCCAAGTATAAAATGGTTACTATTAAAGTTTTCCATTCCTACAAACTCTACTCTCACTCTTATGCATTGGGAAGGATGAGTAAGAATTAGTGTTAAGTCAATTATTCCAAGGGGCTTCATGCTTTCACTTGCACTACTAAATTTAACCCCTTGTATTGGTGTAAGTTTTTCTTCCCAATCTGGTTCAATTGTTTGTAGATAGCTTTGAACAACACAGGTACAGTATGCTCCTATATCCATGTTTACTTTTTCCTCTTGGTTTTCTACCATAACCATACTTATACTTGATTTTCCAGTGATATATCCATCCCTTTTTCAGGTTTTGTTCTATTTAGTTTGGCATATTGTATATTTGTGAGGCTTGTGTCAGGTGTTCCAACTTGTGGTAAGCTCAAATTTACATCTAGTACCTCATATATTAAGTCCATATTGTTCATTTGTGCATTAATTATATTGATTTCATCACTTTCAGAACCTTCTGACTCTCCAGTGTCTTTATCAGATTTAGATGCATCTTCTTTATCATTGTGGTCTTCTGTTTCCACTTTTTCATTGATTTTTTCCTTTTTAAGGAAATTATTGGCTAAGTTTTCATTACTACCACATTTATGGCATTTTATTTGCTCATTAGTGTTGGGTTTATTGGGGTTGAAAGGTTCTATTGGTTTATTTTTCTTAATAAATGGTTAATTTGGACTTTTAATATCCAATTTCTTTCAATTTTGGCTCTTGTCACTATATCTTCTAGTGCATTGATATACTCTTCTGTGGAACATAGTTCTATGCACCTGCTTCTCAGGGAATGTTCTAGTTGTCCTCCACATTTTAAAGTATCTTCATGTGCACCATCTTTTGTGACATTTCTGGATACATTGCATTTAATCTTTCATCTTGTTTTAAGAGCAAAGTTAGAGTTTTATCCTTTTCTGGATCAAAGAAGGAATCTTTACATGCATGTTCTATTTTGTAACTCCAGGAATCATTTCCCACTTGGTGATTATTTCATTTCTCCACCAAGACCAGGTATTTTTGGAATTTGTTTTTATTATGCAATAATGCCATCTTTTTTCAGATTTTTCAAATAATTAACTTAACCTTGCAGTAATTAATACATACGGTATGGAATAATCCTCTTGCAACATGTCAATTCTTTTAGTAAATGACATATGGTAATATTCACCTTCACCTTTGAATGTTGGCCATTCTTTCAGTTGAGGTGTCCCCTTCATCAATCCTTGTTTTTTGTCTTGATGGCTTAAGTCTTTTATGAACGGATTTGTCATTCCCTATTTTGGTTTAAAAGGACTTCCTATGTGAGAAAATGGGGTTAATAACTTTTGCATATTTAATTTATCCTCATTTAGTTTATCAATTCTCTTGGTAATAAGTCTGATTTAGCTTTGAATATCATCTTTAAGATTCATTATTTCTTCATCACTCTTTTCTACATCTTCCAGAAGTAGCCTTTGGTGTGATAAAGTCATTTATTTGAATTTTTCATGTAACCTGGGGAATATGGTTTCCTCCAATTCTTTTTTCTTGTTCTTCTTCCCTTCTTGGAGAGGCTGGTTGACTTGAGGCTTGCTGGTAGAAGCTACTGGGGATTCTTCCTTTCTTGACTGCTTTTTTTTGGCATGGTACTCCTTTATCTTTTTGATTTGAGATTTGGATGATATTTAATTCCATCCATTGGAGTATCTCACTATTTCGTCCTCTTTGAGGAACTTTTTCAGGACATGGCAGGATTTCATCACTCCTTGGTAGATTTGTGACAGAACTTCCCAATATTTTTCCTTTTACACTGTGTAATACTACTTGTACTGGCTTATGTAAATGTCCATCTGAGCCCTCTGAATGTGAGTTGTATCTGTTTGAATTACTCATACTTAGTTACAACTCTGGTTCATATATTATAGAAATTTCTGGGACTTGTCTTTGGGATATGGCACTTCCTTGCGTGGATTCTGTTCCACTGGGAAATTTTCCCTTTCTTTTCCCTTTTGAGGGATCAATTCTACTTCTGAGTCCAGCTCTATCCAATTGGAAGGAGTATTGAGATCCTCTTCTAGCAGTCATATTAGAAAAAATGAAAGATAGCCAGTCTTTCTATGGCAATTTTTAAGAGTGGTACTCACCTTCAAAGTACTGAACAGCGGGTCCTATAAAAACTAATTTATTAGTCTTAATTTTCTTATTAACAAAAGGTGTTGGAGAACTTGGGAAAGTTTCTTCCACCAATCTCTCAACAGTGGTCTAATTGTCCTCTGTTGGGTTATCTGCAAAAACTAAAAAAGACAAATAAATATAAGTCCTTTTATAAAAGTGTTTTTCTTGAGAAGATATTTAAATTTCCAAATAAAAAGTGCTTTTATATCTTTTTGAATAAATGAACTGAATAAAAATGTTTCTTTATTAGTTTTTATATTTTATTTTTGAATAATAAAATGAGAATTAAGATGATTATTTTTAAAATTAAATTATAATATAAATACATTTTTGATTTATAAATATCTTTTTTAATCACTAGAGTCACTCAAAGAAAGATTTTGTAAGTCTGAGGATGTGAAATACCATGTGTCAGACAGTAAAATTGCTTTCCAAATGCCTCAATAGCTTTTTAAATCAATAAATATGATTTGTTATTGGATAATCCCAATTTGAATCTTTTTTAAAAGTATATCAAGTAAATATTATGGCCAGGCCCCCAAATGTGAGGTTTGACTATGAAAGAATAAGTTTATATTACTAATATCTATCTTATTGTTCTATGTAATTATTTTATTAATAAATAAGATAAAGAAATATTATAATCATGGTGTAGAAATATTTATATCATCTAAATAAATGAAATAATATAATAAAGATAAATATATTGATATTCAATAATTCATATATTTATGGAAATTTATTATTTTTACAAAAAACTAGTACATTAATAAAAGAATTTTATTTTATAATAGAAAAAATCTATAACAATGATATTACCAATATGAAATTTAGTATTTATATCAATAAAAGAATTATTCAAGAACATAATAATAAAGAGAAATTAACCTACTTTTAGGTAATTTTGAATTTTTTTATGCCAAATAATCTAAATAAAACTTATTTAAATTGTATTTATCATTAAAAATGAAAGAAATTACAAATATTCTTGATTTTATGTGTAATTGAAGATTTTTAGAGAGAAATTTAACAAACACAAGTAAATATTGTTTTTATCATTTCATAAATTGATAATTACAATAAAGATGAACTTGATTCTTTGCTAATATAATAGAATTATATAAAAAGAATAAAGTTTTTACCTTTGGATTTAATATTTTAATTTTTTTGATGTGTCTGGGGAGGAATAAAGGTAAAAAGAGCTCTATATAAAGTAAAATCCTCCCTCCTAGAGTCCAGAAGGCTTCTAGTAGACGTGTAATGATGGTATTCACTGTGGTTGATCAGTATGTTAAGGCTTTAGTGATTATTAAATCATAATTAAACCATATTATCTCATTATTATGCCATTATTTAGAGTTATCACTTTGACTCTACATTTTCTGACATGATAGGTTTGGCAGAAGTAAAAACTCTGTGTAATTTACTATTATTAATAATAATGTATTTGTATCCACCAGTTTTATCACTTATATAACTTTTAAACTTAAAACAGGATTACAGTAAGTAATCATAAATGATCAAATTTAAGCTTAAGCTTTGATCATTAATACCTTTTGAGTTATACATGCTACAGACATTCAGAGAGTGAATTATGATAGCTTGAAATGTACTCACAGATCTTCCAAGTGAATTTGATTAAATTATCAGAACTCCATTTTTGATGATTTTTCTTGTAACTCAGCTTTTCTGTTGAAATTCACTATTTTAAACTTCAAACCATGATTTCAAGGGGTTATACCTTGAATATAATAATTTATATTGTATAATTATTAAAATATTATCTATTGAAATCTGAAAATCCACTTTTTTTAAGTATGGACCACTTTCACAAAAAAGTTGTCAACAGCTATAACTATTTTTCTCAATGAACCCTTATAAGTTATAACCTTGTTTATAGCTTGTCAAATAAATTTCATATGTGCTTTTTTACAGCTATCAAGTGGTAGCTTTATTTTTGGTTAAAATATCTATCATGCATATTTCAAAAGATATGAGCTGAAAACCATGAATATATGTGCTGATCATAAAAGTGCATTTATTGAGGTTATCTCAGAGAGTATTGACTTCTCCAATATGACCTCAAAATTTTATATGTGTAGTTTTTCATGGGGAATCCAATGGTGTAATTCATTTTATATTTTTATTTATTGGTCTCTGTGATAATCAAATTTCTATGCTTTTTTATGGCATTTTTACTTATTTTAAGATACTAATTTCAATTATTATAATTAAAATAAGTATTGTGAAGCCGTTTTGTGGCTTTTATTTAGATATGTGTTCATATCTCAAAGGCTCAAAACATTCATACAGCTCCTTTATTATCCAAATCCATGAAACCTCTCTCAAGAAATCCACTCTTTGGACCTGGGATGGTGGATTCTCACATATACCAGCCCCTCTTCCTCCCTCTGGGAACTCTTCCCCCAGTTAATTAATATAGTTGATTTATTATTATTGAATATTTTTTTCTTACTTATTTGGAATGTCTTGTTCATAAGTATTAATTTAGTATCAGCATTTTACTTACCTTTTAAGTGGAGATTTATTAGACATATCCTTTTATTCACCCTTCTCTTTGTTTCTAACAGGTTGAAACAGTGGACTTGTACTTGTTTTTGGTTGGCTCCTTTATTTTGTATTTTTTATCTATTTAAGCTGTTTTTCTTTATTTCATTCTTACTATCAATATTATCTTATATTGCACTGCTTGTGTGTTTTCTCTTATACCTTTTAAGCCCTCTGTAAGGAAGTCCAGTTTACTGAGTTCCAGGCCCTCTTCACTTTGAAGAGCCCCTATGAGATGAAACCCCATGGAATAAGCATCCTTTGAATAGCAGGAAATTTCAGAATATTTATAAGACCAGGGAACTAGCTCAAGGAGTAATGGAGAAAGAAAAGGTTAAATGAAATACTTCATAATACATATTCAAAATCATTGTGATCCTTGAGGTAAGTTTTAAATAACCCAAAATGCCAAAATTAACCTCAAAATAAATTGTTGAGAAATCAAAAAGCATTCACTATTCTCATATAATGCATCATTTTTCACAATGAAAAACATTGATTCATTTTTTGAGTATATAAATACATGTATTTGAAGCCATATTTGGAATTGACTAGAATTTTTACCTATAGTACCTTCATGAGATGAATAAGCTAAATATGATACCATTATGTTTGTGATCCAAAAATAATCAATAATAGAATCAAGTCAAAATATTGGTTTTAACCTTTCAATGTGGACATAAAGGGAAGTTCAACATATCCACCTTAAATACTGTAAGGTCTGACTGAAAACCTTATCATCAACTTAACAATAATTTGATCATTTCACCATTTGTTTTCTGATTTCTATTAAATATCAATGTTAATCAACAATAAAAAGTGATAATGATACTTATTTTAATATTAAAATTTATCTATTTATGTCTATTGAATTTTAAATAAATCTATATAAAGCTAAATAATAACAATATTACCAATAATTGCTATCAAGAGTTAAAGTTAATTTTCATTGAAAATGAAGAAATAGATGATAAGAATAATAATGTTATTATCAATTTTAAGAGTAAAAGTATATTATCCATATATTTTATTTTATAGAAAGAAGTGAAGCTTTGATAATAATGAGAAATACTTAATATTTCATAAGAAAATATTATTAAAGAAAGAATACCCCAGAAATTGATATTTAAAACTAACTTATGACAAAACATCTTAAAAATATAAATAATTTTGAAAATTCAGAGAAATTTAATCAATATAATATTATATTTAAGCTTGTTACTATTAATAGAATTATTATTGAGAATGAAATCATACAAGACCTTTTTGACATACTTTTAAAATAAAAAATTCTATTAAAAGTACTATTCTAGATTTTATTTCTTTACTTATATTACATCATATTACATCATATTTGATTCTATTTCTTTTTTTAAATTTCCCTTTTCAAGGGTCCTTGTTCCAGGACATATTTTTTAGGTTTGATAAATTAATTCCAATTTTTACAAAATGTCAAATTCATCTATTAAAGTCTTGGTCACTCCCACAAACTAGCTATAAATCATCTAAAAGAGCCCTTCAAATGGCTCAATTATATTTTATTATAACCTGAAATATTTCTATTAATATTTTCAATGAAAACAATTCTTCTCAATTTTATCCCAAATTATCCCAAACTGAATTTAATTATAGATTACTATGTGATAATCAAATACATTTCATTTTCAGTATATTTTGGAGGTATTTGGGGATTGTTTAGAGCTTATAATGTAAATATTGATGTGCACAAAGAATTTTAAATCATATTAATGAGCTGAAAATATTTACTTTTAGGGGAAATTTTGTCTTTTGCTCAAAATTTATACTATTTTGAGGTTTTAAAACTCAAGGATTTATTTGAAGCCAAAAATCTTCTATTAAATTCTATTTTAATTCTTTTATGAGAAAATGACTTTTCATAAGATTTGAAAGATAATAGTGAAACAAATTAACAAAAAACCTTTGTTAAGGCTTGCGTAGCTCAAAAACCAGTCTCTGCATATCCAAGAAGCTAGGTCCCCTGACACCATTTTTTACCCAATTTAAGAAATATTTCCCTTTTATGTATTTATTAAAAGACATGACGGGTGTTTTGGCTAGTTTGGACAAGGGGCCTGCAAGGGTTACCACCTTCATGGTAAATCAAAGGCTAAATTTTAAATTAAACACCACACCTCAGTGTTATTCAATTATTTGGAATTTTAATTAGTAATGGTGTACCTTTAGGCTCAGTTAATACTACTAAAGCTTATTTGAAATAAAAAAAACTCAAAATTACCTAAAATATCTTATTTGGCCTTTGGTGTAGATACCCTATGATGTACCCCTAGGTAAAAATGGGTGTATAATCAAACAGTGTGATAATGACTATGTTCATAAATATTGGGAAGGAATCTCCTGAAATAATTTCAGTATTTGAGTTAATTTTGCTCAAGTTATTCTTCCTTTTGCATAAGAATAACTTCTCAGTGAGGAATTTGTGCACTCTTTGGGAAGCTAAGATATGCCGCAGGTCTCACCTATAAAAACTATTATTAGTGTAATACATGTTTTTAAAGCTTAAAATTAATTTATTAGCACTCAAATTTTTGAGAAATCCATACTTCATTTCACTCATAAGGCAAAAGTTAATTGTTTCCATTAAAAATGATTAAGGGGAAAAGGGCTATTGAAGTAAGGCAGGGTACCTCATATGTCAAGGAACCTTTCAACTTAAAATCCTTTGGTAATTTTTTCAAGGTGGAACTTATATTCATAAAAAAGTGAAAACCCTTTTTAACCCTATTCAATAAGGAAGAGTCCTATTGAGCTATGGGAATGTACCAATTAAGTTCTATTTTGACATACCTGAGTGGTAATGTTTAAGGTTTGACTATGAAACAATAAGTGAATATTACCAATATCTTACTTATTGTACTATTAATTTCCTTATGAAGTTAAAAAAGAAGATAAAAAAATTATAATAATAAAGAATTATTATAAATATGGCATAAAATATTTATATTATTAAATAAATAAAATGATATAATAAAAATAAATCTATTAATATTTAGTAATTAATATATTTATGGCACTTTATTATTGTTAAAACCAGATAATGAAGGTGTAAAAAATTGGTTTTTAATAATAAAAAACAGTTTATATCAATAATATTACTAATATTGAACTTATAAATTAATAGAAATACTAATTATATAAATAAAAGAAGGGTGTTGGTAAAAACATGTACGGAGTGCTCTGGGCCCATTTTTAATTAAAAATGAAACACCAAACAACCTTTATTGGGCCAAAACCTGCCAAAAAGAGGTTTTTCCTCCACAAAAGCCCTATAACCCAATTGTATAATTTTTTTTTGCACATCCCCCCAAAAAAACCCAAAAGCCTAAATAAACCACATTATCCCCCCTAAACAATTTTTTTCAAACAAACAGCATTACCAAAGCAATTTTGCAAAGCTTTTCACAAATTTTTTTCTTTTTTCCCCCCAAAGACTGCATTTTCCTCCCCAACAACCTGCTTCCAAGCCTCTAAAATTCCAATTCTTTACCCTCCCTCATCTATTAATCCCACATTTCAACTACTTCTTTAATTTTTGGTTCTTTTCTCCTTCCAAATACTCAAATTCCCCCTTTTTTAAATTCATACATATTCTTTACTCAATAATGCTTCAACCCCCCACTGAA
Organism: Austropuccinia psidii; assembly: GCA_023105745.1. Lineage (NCBI taxonomy): Eukaryota > Fungi > Basidiomycota > Pucciniomycetes > Pucciniales > Sphaerophragmiaceae > Austropuccinia > Austropuccinia psidii. The sequence continues at coordinate 8,600,943 of JALGQZ010000012.1, read as the reverse complement.
GGTAAATTTCAGACCCTTGAGTTTCTTTGGCAGAATGTGCATAATGTTTCCAGGGCTCAGGGGTATGCTGTGTCCACCTTGAAGTCCAATATGACCCATAACCAAGTTTAATTAGGTTGTGACAGGTCTGTGTCCCCAAATCCCAAAAAAAATCCTTCAAAAAAGTCACTCCAAGAAAGCTTGACTGTCCATCTAGACTTTATGCCAGAAAATATTCCAAGAGTACCACTTGGACTCTTAAAGTCAAAAATTCTGAACAAAGTCATGATGCCACTGAAAATATCATGGAAAATCCTGCTTTTGGGAAATTCAATGAGCAAGAAAGAAGCCAAATTTCTTGTATGTCTGAATCACTGCTCATGCCAAGGAAAATTCAGGCCCAATTATGCAGCCGGAGGGAGTCTGACAGGCCTGTAATCCTTCAAGACATTTAGAACCCAGTCAAGAAAATAAATAAATACAAAATGCAAGGTAGATGGCCCATTGATGCTCTTATTGACACCCTCAAAGAAGAAAATCTTGTGTGTTCCTCTCAAAGGGATGCTGAGGGACACATTACCTTCTTTTTTTTCACTCACCCCCTTGCCATGTAACTCCTTTGTGGCTTTCCTCATATCATTCTTATGGATTTTACTTATAAAACCAATAAGTACAAAATGCCCCTTTTTCATATTGTTGAATTAAGCTCAACCAATAAGACCTTTTATGGGGCTTTTTTGTTTGATGAAGAATGAAACTGAACTCTCATATACTTGGGCATTAAATTGATACATAGAAAAAGTCCTCAACAACACCAATATTGTTCTCCCTCCAGTCATTGTTATTGACAGGGATTTGGCCTTGAACAACTCTCTTGAGAAGCTCTTCACAGACTAAAAAGTCATGTTATGCAGTTGGAACATCAATAAATATGTATTTTCCCATTTCATGAAAAAAATTGGTCATGGAAATGATGTTGAAAATTTTATGGGCCTTTGTAATCAAGTAATACATTTTTATCTTTCACTTTTATTCTTATTATTGTTCTTATGTATGAATTTGGGATTCATTCCTCAGGTTATGTATTGATCCACTGCAAAGTCTTTCAAATAAAACTGGAAGAATCTTCCAAAGCAAGTGAAAAAATTTGAAGTCTTGAAATATTTGAAAAATACCTGTTTTCCTCTGACGGAGTATTATGTGCCAGCCTGGACCAACCACCATTTCCACATGGGTGTGGGCTCCACCTCAAGAGTTGAAGGTGCCCATTCCATGGTTAAACTTTGGCTCCAAAAGTCCACTGGTACTCTCCTGGAGGTAATGAGGGCTCTCCACATGGCTTTCAGAAAACAATTTATTGAAATAATCAACAGAATCTCCAAAGAAATGATTGTCCATGTCAAGAAGTTTCCACCACACATCTGTGCTCTCAATGGCAATGTGTCTCATTATGCCCTTCAGATGGACTTTGATAACTTCAAAACCAAATTTCCCCCAAATGAAAAATGTACCAACAAATACAACAACTATCAAGGAATTCCTTGAAAGAATAAGACCCAACAGGTATTTTCCAAGTGCCAAAGGCTTCAGATAGCAGACATCCATCCTCAGTGGCATTTGAATTTGCCTGTGAGGATTTTTGAACTTCAAAATCTTACCTTTTTTCTTATTAACTTATTTTCTTTGTCATATTCTTCTCAGACTGGTTATCAAGGTGATGATCAAATTGTTGAGAAAGAAAGAATTAATGAAGCAAAAAGAATATTTGAAGATATTGGGGAAGACATCTTTGAAATACCAATGGCAGAAATCACCCAAATTATTCAACATTCTTAAGATGTTATGACTTGAAAAGTCCCATTTGATAAAATTCCCAAGAGTCAAGAGGATAATCAATATTATGAAGACCCACTAGAATGCAATAATATCAGTGGAAGACCTCAAGGAGCCAAGAATAAAAATAAAAACAAAAGAGAACCCTAAAGATTTGAAATCATTTAAATTCAATCCAAGATAAGAGGAAGACCCCCATCAAAAGTTACCAGCACAAAAAAATCAAGATCCAAGTCATTTGCACCCTCTACAATCATGGTAGTGGATTTATCTGAAGATTATGAGGCCTCATTATCAAAATCAATAAGTTCATCAGATTCACTACCCTTAAAAACTGAATTAAAAAAATATGGAAAATCAGGAGTCACCCTTAGAAGATCCATAAGATTGGCAATGGGTAGAAAAACCTCACAAAGAAAGTTCCAAAAGCCTTCCACAAGTTTGAAGATGTATGATGCAATGAACTTGACCTGTGAGAATTGTCAAAGCAATTATCACACAAGTGATGAATGCTCCAATCTCTTTGTAAGTTTCTGATTATTTTATATATATATTTCTTTTTTGTATTTGAATATTTATTCATTTTTTTGACCTCATTTTATCAGGTACCTGGCTCAGAAGACTTGGCCAAGCTTATATTGAAATACACCTTCAAGCCCATCAATATCCAGGGTGATGGAAACTGTGGCTACAGAACAGTATCCTACTAAATTTACTACACTCAAGAACAATGGGCTGATGTCAAAGGTGAATTTGCCTAAGAAGTTAAACAAAATCAGGACCTTTATGAAGCCATGAACACTTTGATTCCCTCAGTATCCTCTTATTTGGACAGAATTGAGTTGTATGAAGATGTTGGCCAGGTTTCAAAGAGCAAGTGGATGTCCATGCCTGATATGGGGGATTCAATTTCAAATAAGTATCAAATACCTGTATTCTTTTATTCCCCATCCCAATATTTCTCTTTTTCCCTTACCCCTGTCCTCCAAATGATAACCCACCCATTTTTATCTGCTCCTTGGATAGCTGTTCTCATTTTTTTCAAGTGGATATCATCATTTCTAAAGTTTATCCAGTCCCCCCATTACTGTCAATTGTGAATTTCATGCCCAATCACAAGCCCTTGGGTGGACATATAAATTCAAGAAAAACAGAATGTTACATTTTTCCAATCTTCCTCCCCCCCTCAGAAAAAACCCACTATTTTTGAGGGTGATTCAGATTGATTGATTTTTGTATATAAAATTTATGCCAATTATCCCCCTCCTCAGTCCTACTTATTGCTTTAATCCCACCTCAGTCTCATTTTTTATTAAACATGTGGCACTTTAGTACTCAAAAATAGTCATATTACAAACATGAAAAAAAACCTTTTTGCACCTTCACTTGTCCCATCAAAGAAATTCCAAAAGATTATGGGCTTCTAGTCTTTCACTGTCAATATTGAACCCTTCAATTCAAAAAAATAAAGTAAACTCATAAGTGGGAAGATTTCAAATGATTCTTTGAAAAAAAAAAATAAGAAGAAAGAAGATTTCACCTTTTTTTTAATAATTTAATTTTTTTTGTTGTGTCTGAGGGGAAAATAGAGTTAAAAAGAGCTCTATTTATATTAAAATCTTACCTCCTAGGGTCCATAAGGTTTCTGATAGAAGCTTACTGATGTTATCCATTTGAATTGATCAGTACTTTAAGGTTTAGTGGTGATTAAATAATAATTAAACTATCCTATCTCATTATTACTCCATTATTTAGAGTTATCACTATAACTCTAAGTTTTCTGACATCATATGCTGGGAAGAAGGCTAAACTTTGTAGCTTTTATCATTTTTGATCATTATAAACTAGTATTCACCACTTCTATCACTTATATGACTATTAAAATTAAATTAGGATTACAGTGAGTGATCAGAAATGATCAATTTTAAGCTTCAACTTTGATCATTAATAACTTTTGAGCTATGAATGCTAAAGACATTCAGAGAATTAATTTTGATAACTTGAAAATTTATTTGTCAAACTGTCAAGAGAATTTTATCACATCATCAAAGCTCTATTTTTAATTACTTTTCTTTTAACTCATCTTTTCTGTCAAAATTTACTATTTTAAACTTCAAACCATCATTTCAAGAGGTTTTACCTTGAATATAATGATAAAAATTACATAATTCTTCACATATGAGCTAGTAGAGCCTAAATATCCACCTTTTTTTAAGTTGGGACTACTCTCACAACAAAGTGGTCAACAGCTATAACAATTTTGTTCAATAAACCCTTACAGGTTATAACCTTGATTATAGCTTGTCAAATAAAGTTTATATCTGTATTTTTACAATATTTGTGTGGTAGCTTTGTTGTTGGCTCAGCTCTATATCATATATATTTCAATAGTTATGAGCTAAAAACCATGAAGATATGTGCTGATCATAAAATTTCATATATTCAGGTTATTCTCTGAAGTATTGACTTTACAGATACGAAATAAGAAATTTATACATGTAATATTTCATGGGAATCATATGGTGAAATTTATTTTACATGTTGATTCATTGGTTGCTGATATAGTCAAGGATTTAGGCTTTTTTATGTCATTTTTTACTTATTACTCAGTAAGTATTGTCTTTAAAGATATAACATAAAAGTTTTATATGTGTATTTTACCATTTTGAATCTAATGGTACAGCTTATTTCACATTTTTGCTCATTAGTTTAAGAGTTAATGAAGAATTTATTCATTTTTATGGAATTTTGATTTATTTTAAGATAAAAATTTAAATTCTTATTATTAGAACGAATATTTTAAAGTTTTTTTGTGACCTTTTTGGATATGTGGTAATATCTCAAATTCTCACACAATGAGCACCTCAGACTCATGTGAACACATATAATAGTCTTTCTTTAGAATGGACATACCAAAACAGTTCAATAAAGCATTTTTGCTACTAGTATTCATGGAAATACCCCTTGCTAATAGTATGTTATTCCACTTACACACCTTCATCACATTCAAAACTCTGTAAATGTCAGATATTCAACAAAAATGAATTCTTGATAGAAAACTCTAAAGCTCTTTGAGCTAATGAAGAAAGATCTAATCTCTCATCAAATCCAAAAATATCTATAAGATTATGAAATTACCTGAATTTTTCACTTAAAGTCCTTTTTTGGAAATTCTATGTAAAAGAAAAGAGCTTCAAGAACTCATATAAAATCAGATCTGTGATATAATCACTGATAAAATTTAGAAATTTTAGAATATAAAATTCATTTCAAAATCAAAAAGAAGTTAAATTTTAAATATAATTCCATGGATGTATTGGTATTTCATTATGATATTTTCACATGTCCAAAAATTTGACAATAATAAATCTGAATGTGTTAAATTAATTACCATCAGTTTCTGATTTCAGCTCGCTCACTTTCATTCTTCTCTGAGCTTTTTGAAAAGCTTAAAACAAGGATTAGGTAACTGTTTTTCCCCCAAATAGTAGTATCTTATCATAAGTTCAATCATTAAATATTGATACGCTCAATTAAATCAGTTACAAAAATCACTCTTAGGAGCTTTTATACTTTGAATTAAATTTAAGGATTTTAAATCAAGTGATATTACTATTTAAAAGAGTTTGTTAACTGTTTTCTTATTTTTTTTTTAATAAATTCTTATTCTTGAATACATAAATTCATTCATTAAATACCCTATATAGTTTTATCTCAAGCATATTTTGAAGTATTAGTGATTTTGTAATCTCGATTATTAAATTTTTTTCTATGATTATAGTTTTATTCAACATTTAGATCTAATTATACTTTCAAAAGATAATTATAGTTGAAACTTATTTCTATATTATCTTGAATTAAACTGATTTTAATATATAACTCCTTTAGTTCATTCTAGTATTCAGTTTCTTATTATTTTGAAATTATCAGTAGTATATAAGTAAAAGTAATTATTGAGTCCCTATTTAATCAAATTTTGTTATGATAATATTTTTTCATTTTATATTGACTAAGATCAATCATATTGATCTTGATTGATAATAATAGTATCAAGAGTGCCATAGATAGCTCTTGAAATAATTCTTCCTCTCATATGTTGTGTGGATTACAGCTGTAGGTATTACATCATATATTTTAATTACTTTAATTACATTGGTGGATTGAAATGAAATAAATATTTCATAATTATTTATTCAATATATTAATGAATTCAGCTTTTATTCAATTAAGTATAAGCAAGTTTTCTAATTGAATTCACTCACATTAAGAAAATTAAACAGCTTTCAAATATATGAGAATTAATTAAATATGAAAGTTTTAAAATAGTTCAAAAAAAAATAGTTTAAATTGTTTTCTTGATTAATTTTCATTTTTGTTTAAACTAAACAATATTAGGAATTCTCATGGTTATATACAAGATAATTAAGAATCAAAGTTTTTTCATGGAGAAAAAATATAGGTTAAAAGAACAAATGAGATGAAGATGTTATGAAAGGTGAATTAATTATAAAATATATATGGCTACATTATACAAATTTATGAATAAGGATGGCTTGAATTGATTTTATCACCTGAATAGCTTCATAATTAATTAAGTAAATTTTCTAGAATGGCATTTAAACAATAATATATTGAGAGTACTAATAGCTTAAATTAAATATTTCATCATAAAATCTGTTTAATGAAATTAATCCAATCATCCTTCTTAAAATTATGCTAAAAATAACACAGATATTTCCAATATTTTTACTTTATTATTATGAAATAATTATTCATTGATTTGTAATATTAATTGTCTTAAGCAATCTTTTCCTTAATTTTTTTGAGGAAAGGAGTTTTAAAAGAAAAAAAATAGGTAAATAAATAATCATTTGTCTCACATTAAAACCTCAGATAGACTCCTTATGCATATGAAGATTTTATTATTTTTCATTCTTAATCATTTAGCTTCTTCGTCTACATATATTCCTTCAATTACCTTCAATTTCTGCATCAATACATATAACATGATAAACTATTAAGCTATTAGAAGGAAAGAAGCTCTTTTTATAGTATGATAGACCTTCGTAACAGATTTTTTTTCTTTAAAAATACAACTTGACTTAAGAACTATAAGCTTAATACTATTAAGTTAATTTTCCAAAATGTTAAAAAAGAGAGAAGCTCAAAGCTAAGTTTTGCGTAGAGTTTTTACGAGAATTGACTAAGGCCGCAAGGCTGTCCCTTTCTTTAGTACGATACTGATTAATGGCTAATCACAGAAATACTTGGCAAAATAAAAACTAGGTGCAAAAGGTATATGCAGTTAATGGTATGAATGCCCATATTGATCAAACGCATTAACTTGGCTTGTTTTTTTTCTGACTCTTCCTCAGCTTACACCGGAGTTCGGGTTGTTTTTCGTGTTCTGATTAAATGGTCTTCGAGTAAGTAAGACAGGGGGAAGCGATAAAGACATGAGGGAAGAAAAATTGATAAGTGCTTGGGAGAAAAACAAGAAACCAGAACATTACGATAAAGGTGAGGGAACTGGTTCTGTAGTAGGCACAAACCATAATCTGCCGCAGCACATTTTTGGGGATTAAATAATTACTTATTTATCTAAGACGAGGCAGTAATCGCTTTTTTTCTGTAGCGATATTAAACATATTAGCTTATGTATATTATGAACAAGCTTGAAGCTTTGTAAACGGTGTAGAAGGAGTAACAGGGAACAGAATATTTGAAAAAGGAATTTGCCTAATAGGTTTTGGAAGAAGAGAAAAGACAGTAGGCGATTAAATAGATGAAAAAGAAGAAAGAAAATAGATCAGGCAGTTTTGGTAGAGCTTTAATATTTCTTAAAAAATTTTGAAGTTCGAAAAAAAGAGGCTTCATACATAAAATTGATAAAATTGAAAACGCTGGCCTGAGGCTATAAAAGCTGAAAGTTTTTTGAAGAGTTCTATGTGCACGGATTGTATAAGATTAGGAGCATAAAACTAAAGTCGCTGACCTGATAAACTAAATAAAGAGTCTTATTTTGTTAGGTTTCCTTTACTCATTCATTGGTGGTCCACGTAAATAAAATTTGAATGTTTGTAATGTTGCGTCAACTTCCAGATCACGCAGTTTTGGCATGGGGGTTTTCCACGGTATCATTCTTAGCTTACGGTTCAGTAAATCATCGTATCTTCTAGACGACGAGGAAACGTTTGGCCGCAATCCGCGCATAAAAGCTAATAGTGAATCCAAGTAATCTTCATCATTTTCATAGACAGATTTCCACTTTTGAGTATTCAAAGCTTTGTAATAAATGCCCAGGATGTCTATGGCCGTCTTGAATTTTTCTACATCATTTTCAGGCCACCTTAGATTTCCAAGTTGGGCTAGTGGACGCCTAACTGTAATTTCAGGACTATTCAGGGATTCTTGAACCTTCTCAGCCGATATTTCAAGACGTTTTTCAGGTTGAGATTCAATCGGGGAAGGCAACTCTTTCTCTCCTAAAAGTCGTTTCAATAAATTTGTTTGCACCCAGCTTTGTAGCTCCACTTGTGCTCTTAAATAATCATTAGCTAATGAATGACAGCCGAAAATCTCAATGAATTTCGCATTCATGTACCATAAGGCCTGCAATAGGGTTTCTGATTTCTTTTCTAAACCGTCTTCTAAGACAAAATGTCCTAGAATTTTGAGCTTAGCAGGACCGTTTGAGTTTTGGGGTAAAGTGCTCAAGAACTTCTGTAGCCTTTTCTGAATTATGGCCTTGATGGAGGTGGAAAACTCCGGAGGGGGTAGTGATGCTAAATGGGAAGACCTTAATTCATCGAGTTGGGGAACGTTGTAGTGACTATCTGCTTCCATTATTACCCACTTCTCCAACCAAGTGGATCTCGAATAGTTTTCAAGATTCTGAAACCATGTTTTTGGTGCTCTTTCCAGCTTTTGCCTTTTATTCTTTCCAATTAGAGTTGACCAAGGGAAAAGAGTTTGCGTTTCTCTAGTGAACGCTGGAGCGAAAAATTTATTGTGATTAGTTCTGAATCTGCGTGCTATTGTCGTTAAAAATAACACAAAACTCTGGTCATTTTCGAAAAGTTTCTCCCATTTATCTGAGTTGATCGTTTTGTAGTACGATTTAACCAGATTCAGGGCTATCTCTGTTTTCAACAGTTGGTTTCTTGAGAGAGGGGTCTCCGGTTTGCGAAATTTCTTGAAGAATACAATAATCGAGTTATGATCTTTGCTTTGGGGCTGCAAAGAATTATGGACAAATTTTTGAATTTTTTTCAACCAGTGTGGATTTTCTTCTGTTTGACTTGAATCTGGATTGAGAACAGCTATGGTGACTTTTTTTAAAGAGAAAAGCTTAGTGAATGTCTCTGTGATTGCATTTTGGTCTGCTTTTAAGTTGGAAAATTTGGAGTCCGCTTTGAAAGTCTTGAGCAACGTGAAGTTCAGGTATAACATGCGGTCACGCAGATCTTTGAGTATGCTCATTGTCTGAATCACTCTTGGTTGGTTGTCTTCAAAGGCTTGTAGTTGCAAAAGAATTTCATGACTTAGTGGTTTCCTCGTTCGGTCTTGAATTCCGTTATGTTGTAAAACATTTGGAGTTAAGCTAGCTATGAAAGCATAAAATATTGTACTTTTGTCATCTTCAATATCGAATTCCTTCGAGGCAAGAAATTGGCTGACTACGTCGTCTAATCGCAACTCATGTTGCGGTGAGATTCCCGGATGGATTTTCTTGTCAACAATGTGTTTGGTGATTGGACTGAAGAGATCCTTATCAAAACTCCGACTTGGGTGCAGTAAAAGGGAACTTCGGCTTCCACTCATGGAGTCGTTTGGCTTGTTTTTTTTCTCTTCAACAAGGTTAGTCAGTGGCTCCCCGCTTAACGATAGGAGTATCTCGGCGCCACTGAGTTCAGATGCATTCACATCAGGATAGTTTCTGGAACCTGAAAAATGAGAGATCGTATTGGTCAGTTGATCATATTGAAAAGCTATACAATTTAGCAGAGTTCATGCAAGATGATAATATTTACTTTCATCAAAAGAAGAGACATCAAGAATGTTTCTATGATCTTCAGAGGTCTGAGTTTGGGCGAAATGATCTTGAGCAAGGGCAAAAATTATCGATTTAGCTGGTGTGTCCTTATGCGTTAGGGTCGAAGAGGTAACAGGCGGAGTTGGAGACGAATGCCTCACCAAAGACGATCGGCCTTTTGAAACTGGAATAACGATTGCATTAAAACCACCAACCGCCTTAGTTAATGCTTCTCGTCTAAGGACAAAAGGCAAAGGACACCTACTTTCCTTAGTAACTTTTTCAGTGCGTTGATTAGGCTTATCTCGACGAGGCTTTTTGAGCAATCGAGGGGATTTAAGCTCAAATTTGGCACAATTCTTCCTAGGATTTCTTGGTGTTCTCATGCCTTTTTTAATCTGACATTAATGGCGGAGTCAGTTTTCGTCGTTATGCGGGTAAGCATTATAAGTTAAAATTGATTATTTACAGCAGGGGTCACAAACAGATCATCTTTATTAAGCGTGGGGAGTGATTGAAGCCCAGCTTGCAACACCGTGCCCACATTGCCTAGCACTGCTTCCTGAGAGCCTATTGAACTTGAGCTGGTAGAAAATGAGCAATGTCGAAGCTCCCACAAGAAAGAAATTTTCAAAAAGAAAACGAGCCGTCTGCTTTGGCGTTCTTTTATTGTGGTAAAGTAACTGCTGAGATACATGGCTGACAATAACAGATATTTGCTATTTGAGTGCGTTCTCAGATCCCAGCTTTTCATTCAGCGGCATTAAACCAACATATCCTTACGACTTCAGTGGAGTGGGACTCGAATAACTGGTGGAATAAAGGAACGCAGCAGAGCAGCAGGCAACAGGTGTCCTCAATTAATAGCGAAAGACTCGCTTCTTGTCCCAAGATCACGCTCACATTTCTGGGCTCACACGCATTCCTGAGAATTTCAAGGGGGCTGGAACAAATGTGTTTGAAAGCTTAGTGTTGAGGTTGCCAGTGGGCGGTTTCTAGATTTCGAAAGGTGGTAATTCATGGAAGCCTCTAAGAAAATGGCTAAGATCCTCCCACACACTATCAAAATCCAACACAACCTTTCTCTGCTGCTAATGGGCTTTAGGCCTACTTAGGAATGGGTGCGAGCTGCTTCTCCTATGAGCCATGCCTCCTCATAGACTCAACAGGAAGTGAAACAGCTTGACTGGTGTGGCACCTTAATCCACTGGAGTGGTTGAGACACCTTCTGCATTTATTGCGTCTAGATTACATACTCTCTTGTTGAGGTGCTTCCCGCAGCTGCACTGCGCAGTGCGCACGCTCAAGCGATAATCCTAATCCTAAGCCATAAAAATAGTCTGGAATCTGGATAAAAGCTAGTGGCACAACTTGCAATGCCAACCAAGGCTTAAACTTGTGACATGTTTTATGTACAGAACAACAAAACTCGTGAAAAACACGTTAATCACGCTATCACGACTATTTTAATTTGAAACCTGCCAGGTTTCAAACAAAGGATCGCCTAGAACTAGAAAGTGTTATGTTCAATCCGAAATTATAGGATGAGTCTTCGCACTTTTTGAGTTTTTTTAGATGAGACGCATAATAAGGGGCTTCATTCCTTTACTAATTTTGCTTTTTTTTTTCATCGAAATCAGTTGATCTGATTTGAGAAATCAGTCATGAAAATTGAAGACTGACTTGATGTCTGATTACCAGTTTCGGAACTGGCTGGAACAAGTAGAAGAAATATCCTATTTCTCACCCTTTTGGGTTAAGAAATTGATTTTATTTTTGAATGAATTTCGAATGAAAGCGAAAAAAATCCTAGGGAAGAGATTTTGTATCAAGTTTTCCTATACAGTGTACTCCTGTGGCACAAAGTTGGGCACAAATTGGTCAAAAATGGTCAGGACCAACAAAAGATAAAATCGGATTTGTTGGTACTGCATGCAACACTGACTATATCCCATAATTTAAAAGACTCTTTCATTCTATTCCATGCTCACTTATTTTTCCATGTAGTCAATACCACACAAATATATGGCTACAGACTGAGGATGTGGTGTAGATAAACCGCAAAGGCTGAAATAACTTGAAGTAGTACCTTTGATAATGAAGTTCTCCCTTAAATACTTAAAGTGATGGATTTCTCCTTGGAATTTTCCAAATGACTCTTTTATTCCTCCACATATGTCATCGCCATTGGATTCCAAGAAGTTCTTCAAATGAAATATGTAATAAATTCTTCTTTTTTTCAGTTCTTCTATCTTGGTTTTAGGACTTTAATTTCTGACTCTGAGAGTATTTCAGCTTTTCTTCACCCTCAATTGATTGCTCACAACTCTCTTGGAAATTTTTCTACATGGAAGTTTTAGTTTGAATGAGAAATTTTCATGAGGAATATATCTAAGAACAACTATACAAAGTTTCTTTTTGGGCTATATATTTCTGTACTTAAGAATTGGCTGCTTAAAATATCTTTGAAGGGGGAAAATAATTTTTACTTTAAAATCAATATCAAACCTCATGAAAAATGAAATCCTCAAGAATTAACGCATGTATTTTAAATCAAGAAGTCAAATGAAACATTCAAGAATTTAAGACATGAAAGTTAAATTTTGGAGTTGAACTATGAGACTTGTATTTATGAATTTTGTTCATGAATAAGTAATTTTACAGTGAATGTTAATATGAGTAAGGGTAATTTCTGGTAGAAATCTCCCAAGCTAAACTGTTGGGTTGTGGAATATTAAAGGGAGTTAGGGATAATTATAACTAATTATTCGAATGAATAAAGTATACTCAACCCCATAATTTTTTTTCAGCTTTTCTTTATAATTAAAGTCATTTTTCAAACGAAAATCATATGAAATCAATTTCAATTGCAATTTCTGTAGCACCGTTTATACCCATATTATTTGAAACAGGTCTTTTGGTTGTTTTTCCCGCTTGACCAATTGATAAATCTCGGTGAATATTATTTTATTAGGACTAACTAGAATATTGATATAACCCAAGTATCATCACTTTACACTATTTTTTATTGATTCTGGGAGCCATAATAGAAAAAGAAAGTTTAAATTGGTGTTTCTACATCGGTTGTTTTGTTCCCACAATATATTCAACAAGGTTACCCTTGTAAATCATTTTTATACCAGTGTATTTTTATATATTAAGGAAGGGTTTCAATTAACGCTCATTCAATATCTAAAAATTCTGAAATAATTATTCCAATCAGATAAATAAGACATGTATGATTATTGAAAGAATAAGAAATTATATGTACGCACACCAGCCTGTTAAAGTTTATCTCTCAAGTTCATTTCAGGACTGAATGTACTGAGCTTATAGAAGCTATATCAATATAAATACTCACTTAGCCTTGCCAGTGTTTGTTTTGTCGTGGCTATATAGAATTAATAAAATATAAGACTATTTTATAGTACTTAATTCGAATTCCACCATTGAATATTCTTTTTTCTCTTAAACTCCTTTTTTGAGGGCTTATTAATGCTCCTATTTCTAGCTACCTCCTCTTAAATGTTCAGAGTTACAAAAAAATTCCTTCTGAAGCTTGATTCCCCCTCCTATCCCAAAGTGCCCCTTAATGGCTCAGACTTTTAACGCCTTTTTATGGTTTATTTTTTAATAAGTGAGGCAACTGAGAACGTGGAGAATGATTTCTAAAGTAATGGGGAGTTCAAGCCCGGAAGTAACCTAAAATTGAAAAATCAGTTCTCGAATACATTTTGGAATATATATATTCATTTCACAATCATAAAGCCATTAATTATTAGAATTGCCTATTCTGATACTAGCTCCTCAAGGTGAGAATACGATTTTCTTTCATACAACACCATGCCACCCTAGTAGAAACTTTGGCGAGAATTCATATACCATTAAGATACATAATCTGAAAATTACAAGTTTTGAATTGTGTGATAAATAGGAAGTAGAATCCCATTTGATGGCTCGAAAAAGATCTCCGAAAAACATTGTTGGAGACAGAGCAAACTATTAAGCGCTATAGATACGTAGTACAACATTAAACAAATGGTCAAGCCTTACGTAGTGTGAAGATAATTATAATATATCTTCATAAAACAGGTCCAAATTATATCTTTAGAGCTATAGAAAGAGAGTAAGTAAACTGATCAAGATATACCAATAAAAGATTCACCGTATGCTTAAAGCCACCACCTTGAATTCAAATATATGTTAGATTGCGGCCACTTAAATCTTCAAGATATATTTATTGATTCAATTATATAAAGATGAGTAAGAGCGACACAAAGTAAACTATTTTTTGCATTTTACAGCTTCTAAAGCCTAGTACATCAATATAAAGACAAAACTGAATCTCAATATCAAAATTTTTTATTAACAACAACCTATTTCATCATTTTTTACTTTCCCTGTTTGTGATTTGTTTACTTCTAGTCGAGACTTATGCCTAAATTTCTGCAATAAATTGAATTAAGAAGAAAAAAACAAGCTAAAAAAATAAAATAAAGCATTTCTCTATAAAATCTAATAGCTTTGAAACCAAAAAAAATATTTTTAAAAAGATATTCTACGCCTTAATATTAATATGATGAATTTTAAATCTCAAAATATGTTGAAAAATATTTTCTAATTAACTAATAAGCTAAATATCAAAGTTGATAGTAAGTAATTACGAGTATCAAATTAGTTTTCTTATCTCAAAGAAGAAAGATGACAAAAATATGTCCTCAAATCCTATTTTTATCGAAGCTAATATATAATAAATGTGCCTTTATTAATAAATCAAATGGCTTGAATTTTCAATATCAGTAAGAGATATTCAGGACTGATATTATTAAGTGCCAAACTGGGTTTCTTGGATAATTTACCTGTGGTCTCAAGAAAATATCTGAAACTATATTCAAATAATATTGCGCCTAGGACACACTTACACAGAATATCATATTTTATCACCAAAATAGCGGTTAATTTTCTTCCAGTTATATAAGATATAATATATAGGTAGGTGAAAGATTCATTTCAAAAAAAGATACGAGAAAACCTGAACATAAATTACATGAAGAAGTTCTCATATCCTCTGCGAATAGATATTTGTAACATATTGGGAAATATTTAAATATAATAAGTGTAAAAATAATCAATTAAGCTCTAATGAGGTTTTAAAATACATCAATTATAGTTCATTCCATTAATAATATAAATAATATTGTCAAAAATTAGAACTTAAAAGTTAAAATAAGATTCCTCATGACTGTTAAGCTATTAATGAGATATTTTATTATCAAAATGGATTTCTATTATATAATCCAAGTTCTTCATTTGCGTGATTTAATAAAATATTAGGGAAATACTCTCAGACAATGATATATTGTGAGAAATAGGAATAAACCTTTAAAAAGTTGCTATTGGAAAATTAACACCATTATTTTGAAAGTAATATGTCTAACCTTGGTATATCAAAAAAATTCTAAGATTGTTTCCCTCCTGAAAATTAATATTTTTTTATTTATCTTATATAGATCTGAAAATACATATTTTTCATTATTCATACTTTGAGATTCTATTGAAACATAATTTTTTAATATTATTATGAAATCTCAATCCTTGGTAAGTATTATTTCACTTTCAATATTAAATAATTCTTTTCATTACTAGGAAATATTTCACAAGTCTATCTCATGATACCTATTTTAATAATATTCAATCATCGAGACTTTATTAAGATTAATTAAGACATCTTTTAGTACACCTATATACTACAACAATTACAAAATAATACCAAAAATCAAAGGAATTTTTTAGAAATATTAATTGTGAACATATGGTGGCTTCTTATACTGATGATATTTATAAAGATTGGGATCAATATACTTCTATTATTGAACATAATCTTTTAAGACAATATATATATTTCATTATTTAAGTTTTTTTGTTGAGTATAATAATATTTTACAAGGTTTTCTTAATCCGGAATATAAATATTTCTTTGAATTAAATAACTTCTGAAAATGAATTTAATTATTAATAATCAAGCCAAAATATAACCAAGCTAAAAAAGTCATCTTCAGACTCCTTAGAATTTATTATTTTAAAATTCTATACTGTGTGTTTTAATTTTCTATGTTTCTTTAACCTCTTCTATATCTATAAGGAGCTATAATAATTATTTATAAATTAATATATATATATGGTAATAAATGATGATTGAAAACAAATAGTATCATATCATTATGGATTAAAAGAAGCCATGAGTAAAAATTTAATACATTAAAAGTAAAATGAATATTAGAAAGAGTTCCAAAAACAGTAATTAATCATATTTAGAAAGGCAAAATTTGAATCAGAATGGGGTAAAAGGTAAAATAAAAAAGGTCATAAATCTGGCAGGAAAAATGATAATTGTGAGCCTTGAGATATATTTTACATACCTAAGATTTCCACCTGCCTCTCTCACCAATATTTTTTCCCTTTCCATTTCTAAAGTGCCTCCAATCCCTTCTTCCCCTTCAGATATTCACCAACCCTCAACTACACCAGTTCAAGGTTTCTCATGATCCCCCAATGCATCTTTTGAGGATTCAATAGAGATGAAAATCTGTCATTCCTTTCTAACTGGTAAAAGAAGAAATTTATCAATTCTTTATGGATAATTGTCAATTCCTTCACACTTTAAAAAAACTTCTCTATATGAAAAATCCATAAGTAATGTGAATATCCAAATTCCATAATTTTTCTTTAAGAAAAAGTTGAATAAATTTTTTTGAGAAAGTAAATCCATGTATTTTCAACAAGATTTTTATTCTACACAGAAAATTGTCTAGGATAGCTCCATAAGAACTATAAGCTTGAATTAACTTCATTAGTTGGGAAGATGGAAAATATTTAAGCACCTGATCAGCAATAACACAAAAAATAATTGTGTAAATTTTCCTTTTTTGAATTTTTCTGTCAAAATAATTGCATCATGGTAATCAAAATGTTATTTCAACACCAATATTAGTTTTATGAATATTTATGGAACTTAAAATCAATTTGTTATTACAACCATAGTGGATATTAGTCTTTAATCCCAAATAGCAATTTTTGATGTGGAAACAGCTAAGGAGGACAAAAGAAATCAGAGAGATCCAAGGTAACCCAGTTTCTGAGGTCTCTGAGGTGTAGCCAGTGGCAGAGCTTAGTTTAATTGCCTATCCTGAACTCATAAGTAAACTAAGAGCTTTGGGGGACTTTTTCAATAAGTCTAAGTCCCCTTAAGTTATGAGACAATAGAAAATAAGCTGGTATTTTGGTGTGAAAAGAGGGTAACAAGAAGCTTTGACCCCTGTAGCCTGTATCAGTATTGATAATTTTCCAGTCATAAACACAAAGAAGAGTAATTAAAACCCTTTTCAGACTAGTATCCATTGAATTAGTTTGTATCAGCTAGCTGTTACTATTCTATCACCAGGGAACCTTTTGTGTGACCAACTGGCTAGTAATAAATTATTCCTTATGAAAACTTTTCATTATCTCTTAGTAGTACCTGAGGTGTCTAATATAGCTTCCTGTGATATTTTTTCAATATAACTTTGTTATTGCAAAAGATTGTTTTCGTATTTCATGATGGTGAATTTGATACTAGTCCATATCAGAGTAGAGGTGCAATTTCATGCAATCTGTAATTGTAATAATTGGAAAATAAGATAAGAATACATTTTTGAATTCTTTGATAAGAGCCAGAGGGCTAGCTATTTATACCTAAAATTTCCATAATTGTTTTTTGTGATCCTTAGAGGTATTTCCATTTACCTAAAATAACAAAAAAGAAGAAGAAAAGCTAGAATTATAGAAAATAAATTAATATGAAATTTGAGTTTGTTATGAGAATTTAATTATAACTTTATGTACATATAAAGTTTAACAAAAATTAAAAAAGGATTCTTACTTGAAACAATGAAGTAAAATATTTTTGTAATAAAATTTTATGGAAATTTTCATAACTTTTTTTCTAATAAATACACATATAAAAATTATTTAATAATTAAATTACTTATGAAATTTCAGGTTGGGTCACCCCTGAGTGAGATTTCTGTAACTCAATTCTAAATAATATTAAATTAACTTTTTAGTATTTGTTGTATGAAAATTAGAAAATCTTAAACAGCTTGATTTAATACACACCACAGGTGGTGTTGATCATCAGTTTTTTCTAGAAATTCAAGTGTTATGTGTAGCTTAGAAGCTATAAGGAATTTAAGTGTTTTCAATTTAAATGTCAAAATGTGTACATATATTACATTATTGAACTAGAATTCAAATATGAGTAATGAATAATTACAATTGTTTATTTTAATTTTTCAATTTACTTACATATGTAAAAATTGGCATATAATACATTATTAAGAATCAAATAAAAAGTGAATTGGGGAGATTGAATTTTTGGTGGAAAAGGAATCTTGGCTCAAAGGGTTCCAGAATTCCCCAAATTCCTTGCTGAAGGTGTGAGATGTCAAGATTCATTCCAAGCTTAATTTACAGTGGCCTTGAATTGACTCACAGGGTGTTACTCAATTTATGATGAGGTTTTGATACTAACAAAGGAGTTTTCAACCATTACCAAGAGGTTAAGACTGTCTTTAAGTTAAAAAAATTCATAAAAAATGTTTTAACTGTTTTCAAGTGCCCTTTCACACATGGTGAGGTTTATTTGAGGCTTAAAAACAAATATTAATATAGCAGTTATTTTACCAAGATCTCAATAGAAAATCCCACTAAGAAAAGTCTTCTATGGTTCCAGATTTTTGATTTGGAGTATCTAGAGAAAAAATATACCAAAAGCTTTGGGAAGTTCCAGAGCCCAAAAGAAGCTATTCTTGGAAAGTTGCAGGAGTTTCATAAAATTGGAAATAGGTTATGCTATAAAAAACACCCAGTTTTAAACAAAAATAGGGCAAAT
Organism: Austropuccinia psidii; assembly: GCA_023105745.1. Taxonomy (NCBI): domain Eukaryota; kingdom Fungi; phylum Basidiomycota; class Pucciniomycetes; order Pucciniales; family Sphaerophragmiaceae; genus Austropuccinia; species Austropuccinia psidii. The sequence goes on along the minus strand of JALGQZ010000012.1, from coordinate 8,582,167 downwards.
TAGAGGGTATTTTCAAGCTATCTATACTACCAGATCCACTTTATGGCACATATTTGGGAATATCATGCAGCTTTTACTAATAATTCCATGGTAAGACCCCTTAATTAAAGTCTCCTATGGATCCATTGGATTTCCTCAGTCTCTGGAAAAATAAATCCCAGAGACCATGGGAGAATAGGCCAGGGGGATTCTCAGGGAGGAAAAATAGCCATCATTGGCAATATTTCTGTCTTTTAACACAATTGGCTATATTTCTTTTCCCACAAATACTTCCTATTTTTTGAAAGAAATATTTCAAGCAATAACTTCAAAAAGTCTTTATCTGGTAGCTATATAGACCCCCACAACCCACTTTATGAAATGAATTTGGACATTTCATGTGTTTTTCACTAACATTTCCATATTAAAACCCCCTATTTTAAGTCTCAGATAGGTCCCAAGGGTTTCTTGCAGTATCTGGTGAAAAAAACCAGGATACATGAGAGAATGGACCTGGGGATGTTCCAGGCCCTAAAAACATACATTATGGGCCCATTTTAGGGGCTTTCACACAATTGGCTATAGTCCACACACCACAAAATATACCTTAATTTTTAAAATTGATATTTTAAAGCAATATTATAGAAAAAATGCTGTAGTTGAAAGCTAAATAGACCCCCAAAAACCACTTTATTTCCCAAATTGGTCTATTTTATGGAGTTTTCACTAATATTTCCCCAGTAGAGCCTGCTAAATGAATTATTCTGCAGTTCCAGATTTTTTTGAAGTGGCTGGAGAGAAAAAACAGAAAAAATGGTACAATAAGGCAGGGGATATCCCAAAGTGAAGAAACAGCCATTTGTGGCCACTCTAAGGGGTTTTCACTCAATTGGCAATAGTACAACACAAAAGAAAAATGAAAGATTTTTCAAAAAGAATATGAGAAACAATAATGTAGAAAAATTCTGTATCTTACAGATATGGATACACCAAACCCATCTTATGGAGCAAAGCTGGTTATTTCACAGGTTCTTCACTAAGTTTTCCATATCAAAACCCCCAAGCTGAAGTGTCCAGAAGTGTGAGCCTTTGAGATATGACCACATATCCAAAACCGTCACAACAAAATTTCTGTAATAATTATACCTATAATAACTATCTCAAAGACTAGTAAAAATACCATAAATAAGTACAAAATCTTAATTAACTCAGAATCTAATGAGTAAAAATTTGAAATAAATTACACCATTAGATTCCTCATGGTAAAATACACATATGTCATTTTTATGGCATATCTGAAAAATCAATAATTACTGAAGAATAAGTAATAATACCTTATTTGACTCAGAAACCAATGGAACAACATGTGAAATAAATTGTATCATTGGATTTTTCATAAAATGCCACACATAAAACAATTATAAAGCTATCCTCTAAGGTAAATACTTAAGGAATTAAGCTGAATATATGCACTTTTTTGGTCAATGCATATATTCATGGTTTTTAGCTAATATCTCTTGAAATATACAAGATAGAGAGATAAAGCAAAAACAAATTCACCACATAATTATGTTAAAAACACAGATATAAACTTTATTTCACAAGCTATAAACAAGGTTAAAACTTGTAATGGATTATTGATTAAAATCAATCAAGCTGTTGACCACTTTGTTGTGAAAGTGGTCCAAACTTGAAAAACGTAGACAGTCACATTCTACTAGTTCATATGTGAAGAATGATGTAATTTTTATTATAATATTCAAGGTATAACCCCTTGAAATCATGGTTTGAAATTTAAAATATTAAATTTTGACAGAAAAGATGAGTTACAAGAAAAATCATCAAAAATGGATTTTTGATGATGTAATAAAGTTCTCTTGAAAGTTTAATAGGGACATGCCAAGCTATCAGAATCCACTCCCAGAATAGCTATAGCATGTATAACTTAAAAGTTATCAATGATAAAAGTTTAAGCTTAAATTTGATCATTTATGATCACTCACTGTAATCTTATTTTAAGCTTAACAGTTATATAAGTGATAGAACTGGTGAATACTATTAGATTATGATTAATACTAATAAAATACACAAAGCTTAGGCTCCTTCCAAGCCTATGATGTCATCAAATTTAGAGCTATGGTGATAACTCTAAAGAATGGCATAATAATGAGATAAGATGGTTTGATCATGATGTAATCCTCACTAAACCTCAAGATACTGATCATTTCTAGTGGATACAATCAGTAAACGTCTACTAGAAGCTTACTGGACGCTAAAAGTGAGGTATTTACTATCAAGAGAGCTCTTTTTACTCTATTTTCCCCTCAGACGCATAAAAACATTAAAAAAATTAGATCAAAAGGTACAATCTTTATTCTTTATATATGAATATTTTACATTATCAAAGACCAAAGATAATATTTATTATAATCATCATTTTTGATGTGATTACTTCAATTGTTCTGCTGTTTTGCTATAGTTCTCTTAAAAATCTCATTTCCACATAAAAATCAAGAAAATTTGTAATCTCTCTTATTTTTATTTGTAAATACAATTTAAATAAGTTTTATGTACATTATTTGGAGTAAATGCTTCCAAAATTATCATATTAAGCGTCAAAAGTAGGTTATCTTCTCTTATTATAATAACTTCTCTCTATTATTACTACTAATAATTCTTCAATTAATATCAATAGTATTTATATTAATATATAACTTTGATTTTGGTAATATTATTGTTATTAATTGTTTTTTATTAATAAAAAACAATTTTTTACGCCTTTATTATTTGTTGGTAACAATAATGAACTGCTTTTAAATATATTAATTATCTTACATTAATATATTTATTTATTATATTATCATATTCATTTAATAATATATTTATTTATTATATTATCATATTAATTTAATAATATAATTATTTTACGCCATAATCATAATAATTCTTTATTATTATAATTATATTTTTTATCTTATTTATTTCATTTAGAAGGACATTAATAGTATAATAAGTTCAATATTAGTAATTTTTACTTATTGTTTCATAGTCAAACCTTACATTTGGGGGCCTGGAAGTGATATTTACTTTAAAAGACCTTTAAAAAAACATTCTAATTGGGTTTATCCAATAATATATTATAATTAAAATCATAAAATTATATAATAATTTTATATTTATTGATTTTAAAAGCTATTGAGGCATTTGGAAAGCAATGGTACTGTCTTACACATGGTTTTTCACATCCTTAGACTTGCATGAACTTTCTTTGAGTGACTCTAGTGATTAAAAAAGATATTTTATAAATTGAAAATAATTTTATATTATAAATTAATTTTCTAAAAGAACCATCTGCATTTTATTTTATTCTTTAAAAACAAAAACATAAAAAATATTAAAAACCAATAAAAAAAGTTATTTTTATTCATTTATTTATTCATTTCATTTCTTCAAGGATATAAATGCAATTTTTATGTGGAAAATTGCCATATCTTACCAAAAATAGCACTTCTTATATAAAAGAATTATGTTTATTTGTCTTTTTTTAGTGTTTGAAGACAATCCAACAGAGGACAATCAAGCCACTGTTGAAAGATTTGGGGAAGAAACTTGCCCAATTCTCTAAAACAAATTGTCGTTAAGAAAAAGAAAGCTAATAAATTAGACTTTCCGGGACCCGCTATTCAGGACTCTGAAGGTGAGTACCTCCTTTATAAATTGCCATGAGAAGAACTCTTGTCCTCAAATCTTCTTATTTCTTATTTCTTAAATTATGACTACCAGAAGAGGCTCCCAATACTCCATCCAATAAGATGGAGCTGGACTTAGAGGTAGAATTGATCCCTCAAAAGGGAAAAGAAAAGGCAAAATCCCCAGTGGAACAGAATCCACACAAGGAAGTGCCTTATCCCAAAGGCAAGTCCCAGAAATGCCCATGATATCTGAACCAGAGCTAAAGCTAAGTATGAGTAACTCAAACAGGTACAAATCACAAGCAGTACTACACAGTTTACAAGGACAAGGACTGGGAACTGTTGCCACAAATACACCAAGGAGTGATGAACTCCTCACACATCCTCAAAAAGTTCCTCAAAGAGGAGGAAATAGTGAGATAATCAAATGGATGGAATCCACTATCATCAAAACCTCAAATTCAAACAATCAAGGAGTACCATGCCAAAAAGAAGGAGGCAACCAAGGAAGAAGCCCCAGTAGCTTCTACCAGCAAGCCCCAAGCCAACCCACTTCCCCAAGAAGGGAAGAAGAACAAGAAAAAGAACTTTAGAACACCATATTCCCCAAGTTACAGAATTCCAAAAATCCAAAAAGATTGCATGGACAATGTTCTTAACATGGCCAGAACCTTGATGGAATTCAAGGACAAGGAGAAGCAAAGAATGAGACAACCTCACTTCCCAAAGAAATAACCTTGTCCCCAGATGTTTTAAATACTTTAACAGAAATTAGAAATAGTATTTTACCTCTAAAATAAATTAAAAATAGTTTATTATCATTACAAGAAATAAATAATAATTTATCTTCTTTCACAAAAATTGTTGTACAGAATAAAAAAGAAATTGACAACATTAAATTTACTATTAAAAATAACAAACCAAACATTTTAATTGACAGTACTCAAAAATTAATACAAGGACAACAAAAATTGTATAAATACATAAAAGATATCA